>WAAE01001789.1:294631-333590 GCA_013400495.1 Nicator chloris | reverse complement strand
GTTTTCACATTTTTATAAGTTTGGTCCATTGGCATATTGGGGGTTCATTTTCCAATTACAGCTCCAGGTAATGAAGTCATTTACCCCAAGTTTGCTCCCCCCAACTCACTTTTGTTCACATTTCTCAGGGCCTGAGGCAGTGAGGCGTCCTTGATTGCCAGGCCTGGAGAGGAATTGTTGTGTCTGACCACAATGGGAGAACAGCAGCTCACACTGTGTGTGGAGTTTGGGGTTATGGACTACAGAACTGCAGGATTACAAATAGATGGAAAATATAAAAGCTGAAATCCCAAGGGATCGATGGGAGCTGGGTGAGCTTGGGAGCACAGCACCCTCATTCCTGGAGTCCTGGTGGGGTTTGCAGGCTCTGCCCCCACCCCTGCACGGGGACAGTGTTGCACCAGGGTTACCCTGAAGGGAAAACCTCCTGCTTGCCAAGCCCAGAGTTTCCATGCTCAGCTGCAGGAGGAGATGGGCTGCCAAAGCTTGGCCATCATCCCAGCACCTCCGGGTGCTGGCACCCTCTTTTTCCCTCTCCTTGCACCGCCTGAACTGCCCTGAGCTGGCTGGAACCCAGCAAGAGGTGGTGATGAGGGGTCCTCTGGGGTCTTCAGGCCTTCATCACCCTCCTCTGCAAACACCTGGGCAGGGAATCCCCCTCTCCTGTCCCTTGGGATGCCACCTCAGGTGCTGTGTCCTGCTGTCCTTGCAGAGGAGTTGGGAACTCTGTCCCTGCCCCGTCACCCCTGGGTGTGCTGGCAAGGGGGGAAAACCCCTCTGGCCATCCCTCCTGGCCCTGAGTTTTGCTGTCCCCGCTGCTCCGGAGGGTGAAGGCACCTCCTCACTCACCACCTGGGTCATCCTCCAGCTCCAAAACAACCCCACCTGAGCACGTGGGCAGCAAAAGCTGTTTCTCCCCTCCCTCCACCCCAAAGCAGCAGCAGCAGCCGAGGCCCCCATGTGCCAGGGTCACACCGCTGTCCCCAAGCTCAGCCCCACAGCACTGAGCCTGGCTCTGCTGCCCTAATTAGAAACCCCCAAATTAATCAGTGCATTGCAGCTCTGAGAGGAGCCTGTGTTGTTCTGCACTGACCCGAAAGGGTTTGTCAGCGGTCACTTCAGCCGTGGTGGGGGACGGTGTCTGCTCCCATTCCAGAATTCCCTTCTGATCTGGGCTTGGGATCCTTGGCTTATTTCTTTTTCTTCTTAAAGAAAAAGGGGGTTTTGTTTATGTTTCTCCTTCAGCAGCAGGAATTTTCCAAAGGAACAGTCACTTTGAGACAAAATCTATCCTTTCTGAAGGGGCCACTGAGGTTTGGGGAGGTTTTCCCCGTTTCTTTTTGAACTCCTCTGGGGTGAGTCTTGGGCAAGGTGGAAATGGGGTGTGGGGTCACCAGCCTCAGCTCTGCGCAGGGACAGATGTGAGGGGACAAACTGCTGTGTGAAAACTGCCTGGCAGCCACGCTCCTGCCTCGTGACACAGCCAGGGAAGTGCCTTCGGGGCCTTCCTGCCTCCACTTCAGTCTGGAGCCGTGACAGCCCAGGCTGTGCTGAGAGTTTGCCACCCCAAACAGGGCAGGGAGGCTCTTTTTGTCTTCAGCTGGGGCTCAGTCCTGGGCTGTGATGGGGACACAGGGAGGACAGGTGGGGGATCAGACTTTTCTCTCAGGTATCAAGAGGAAATGGCCTCAAGTTGCTCCAGGGAAGGATTAGGTTGGATATTCGGGAAAATCTCTTCATAAAAGGGTTGTCAAGGTGCCCAGAGCAGTGGTGGAGCCCCCATCCCTGCAGGGATTTCAAAGCAGCGTGGATGTGGGGACTTGGGCATGTGGGGACTTGTGATGGCACTTGGGGACATGTCAGTGGTGGCCTTGGCAGTGCCAACATTGATGACCTTGGAGGGCTTTCCCAACCTAAATGACCCCAGAATCCCATGCCCACGGTGCCAATGCTCCCACAATGAAAGCACCACAATCCATCCCCGTTTCTGCTTCCTGCCCTCCTCCAGGCACAGCCCAAGCCCTCAGCCCATCTGTCCCTCCCTGGAAACGGGGATGGAGAGCAGGGCACAGATCAACCCTGAGCAGAGCTGGGAGCTCAGCTGGAGCCTGGCATTGCCCTGTCCTGCAGTGGGAAATTGCCCCACTGTCATTCTCACTGCTGCTGAAAGGCGGCAAAAAAAAAAGGGAGATTTACTTTGGGAGGCTCGTGGGACCTTCAGCCACGGGCAAGGTGGCACTTTGGGGCACCTGAGAGCGGCTGGGCATCATTTCCTTGCTCAGATCTGCACCAGAGGAGCTCTGGGGTGGTAATTGAAAACAGTCTGTGGTGTCACACCCCATCCCAGGTTTGCTCCGTCCCAGAGCGATGCTCACGGCCTCGAGAGCAAAGCTGCAGCTTCTCCTTCTCCTCCCTGGGCTTCCATCCTCGGGGAAGGTTCCAGCAGCACAGAGGCAGCCCCAGCCCGGGATTGGCGTTTGAAGAAGGAGCTCGATGCGCGTTGTGCCGTTCGGGGAATCGCGAGGGGGGGAGGCGGCGGCAGCTCGGAATATCGGGGGTAAAAGAACATCAATAACGGAGAGAGCACGAAGGGAACCAGCCGGGGCCGCCCGTCAGCTCGCTGATTTAGGATTCACTTTGAAAACAGACTCCCCTTCAGGGGAAACACGTGCGTGCCCCGCCGGCAGCCGCCCGTGCGCTCCCGGAAGGGAAGGGAAGGGAAGGGAAGGGAAGGGAAGGGAAGGGAAGGGAAGGGAAGGGAAGGGAAGGGAAGGGAAGGGAAGGGAAGGGAAGGGAAGGAGTGCGGGAGCAAAGCGGAGTTTTGTGGGGCCAAATCCCTTCGGGACAGGAGCCGGGCAGGCAATTCCCGCTCGGTAAATGGAGTGTGAGTGGCCAGGCTTGGGCTCGGGGTGGTCACCGGGAAGGGGAGGGGGAGAGGCTGGAATCCTCAGCGCAGGAATGCCGGCACATCCCTCTGGGAACAGCTTCAAAGGCTCTCCCAGCCCGAACACCTTTCCTTGCAGCGTCTGCTTGGCGTTCTCGTTTTTGTTTTTTTTTCAAACACCGCCTAATGAATACATCCTGGGATCGTTCTTCCTGGCTTCCATCGCACTGAAATCAGCTTTTATCAGCGTTTTGCCGTGGCTGTGGTGATTGCTCAGGTCCCTGTGCGTTGTCCCACCCTGCTGCCAGGGCTGGGTGCTCCTTCCCCAGCCGCTTTCTCCCCCCATCCCCGAAGGTGACACCGCGGGGTGACGCTGTTGGAATTGTCCTTTAGAGCCAAAATCGATCGTTTTGCCCTTTGAGCCTGCTCTCTCCTTGCCTCCCCTCCCCTTGTGCCAGCGGGAGCGATAAGGGACGCTGGGGATGGGTCAGCACAGGCACACAGGTGGTTTTTCCTCCCCAGAGGCATCTCCTGGAGCACGCAGGAGCTCACACAGCCTCCCGCTTCATCCTTGTGCAGGCTGGGGGAGAAGGAGGAGCTCAGGTCCGTCAGACATGGGATGGGAGGCTGCATCCCTGTCCCTCATCTCTCACAGGGGGGAAGCGGATGTTTAATCCCAGATTTCTCTGCCTGGGGAGCTGAGAAGGTCTGGGGGTTACCACACCGATCACTCCAGCTTTTGATCGCCTCATGTTTGGGGTCAGAAATCCCCCCCCCGCCCCATCGCCGCCCGCCGACACGCACAGAGAGAGCAGAGGCAGTAATGGAAGAGGCTCCCGGATGGTTTTGGCACATTTACTGATATTTCCCGGGGGAAATTCCTGCTGTAGAGCCGAGCCACCCCTCCCTCCCTCCTCTCCCCGCTGTCCCCTCGCTGCCGCGGGCGATGGCCGTGATGGATTCTCGGGGTCACTGCGGGGCAGGTCAGGGCCCCGCGCCCCCAGCAGCGTCACGGTCATTAACCTTAATTAGCCGTGCCAGGGCGGCTCGGAGCCCATCAAGCCCGGCTCGCCTCGGCTGTCAAAGCCAGGTCCCGCCGGGCTGAGCCCCTCCGTGCCCAGGGAAGGGGCAGGAAGAAGGCGGAAAGGATGGAGATTTAGCGAGACGAGGAGTGCAGACACCTGGTGTTTAAAGAACACAGATGTTGGAGCGTGCCCTTGCTGTCACCCTCTCCCTTCCCGTCCCAATCTCCCCTTTCACAGCCTGACGCAGCAGCCCCCGAAAGGACCAGAAGGCAGCAGCAGCACGCCAGGATTAACGCTATCCCTAATTTTTTTTTTTCCCAGAAATTATTTGCATTGAAAACCTCAGAGACTTTTGTCTCTGGCTAACACAGCCCCCCATTTCCGCAATTCTGAAAACATTCCCGAATTATTCGGGGGGAGAGGGGGGAGGGGATGTTTCCCAGCTGTCTGGCCATTTAGAAGGGAAAAGAAAAAAAAAGAGATCCGATTCCAGCGGCTGCTCAGTGCAGGGGACTTCGCTGCTGCATTAGCTGCATCAGCTTGGAAAATGTATCCTTCAATCAGTTTAAGCCCCTAGGCTTGATGTAATTTTACTGCTGCCTTCTCTCTGAGGTGCTTTTACGGCTGCTATCTCTGAGTATTTACAGCGAAGTGAGGAGAGACTTGGCTCACTTTGTCCCCGCTCCAGGGTTGGCAGCTGGGGGCTTTTCCAGGGATTCATCCTGCTCTGACACGAGTGAGGAGCGTCTTTCAGCACCAGCAAAACCCCCAGCCTGGGCAGGAACTGGTCCTTAAATCCTCCCTTCCCAGGTTTTTCCTCTCGGGAGCTGAATTCGCAGCGGGCGCAGCTCCTCCTGGATTCGCGGGGGGAGCTCTCTGATCTTTACCACCCTTTCCATCCAGGTTTTCAGGAGGAAAAGCCTCCCTGGAAATGAATAAAGCTGCGAATCCAGCGGGGATGCTGCAGGTGCCGAGAACTCCGCGCTTTCCGCCAGCCTGGAGCCGAGCTCGGGTTTAAATCGGGCGCAGAGCGAGCGCCAGGGTTGGGCGTGCGCTTAATCCCAACTCGGCCCGACAAAAGGACGCTGCTTAAAGTTCAGCTCGAGTTTAAACCGCTCGGCGAGGTGGAGCCAAGCTCGCCGAATCCGGCCCCGCAGCGAGGGCTTTCAATGGAGCTAATTGCGCATTGTGTGCGGCGGGCGGGCGGGCGAGTCCTCGGCTCCAAAATCACCGCCCGTTAACTCTGGGGAAGGTTCTGCGGCAGCTGCAGCATCCGCACCAGCGCTGCTTCCAGCTGGGTTTGCACGGCGCCGCGGAATTTTGCTCCCTGGATAGAAGGGATTTATTAGAGCAGCCCCGGGCTGTGTTTTAGGTACCTGGGCTAAATCCGGGTGGGACCCACAGCCCAAAACGCGCAGAGGAGAGCGGGGAGAGGAGAAATGATGGGAACGCTCGGCGTGGCCTGCAGCGCTCCCTGCTTGTCCTGCAGCCTGCACATGGGGAGATTTCTGCATCATTTCTGCTTCCCTGCAGCTCTCCCTCCATCCAGGGGGTCCCTGCTGTCCCTGCTCCTGGCAGGAGCGTCACCACTGCCCTCCTCCATCGCTTCTGGTGGCTCCTGGGCTGCTCAGGGTGGCACTCCCACTGGTGCCTCATGTCCCAGTGCTGTAGGGTCACCCCGGGGTGCTCGGGCAGGAGGGATGTGACACAGGCAAAGTGTCCCCAGCTGGCTGCAGTGACAGCCAAAGCTGTGACTCCTGGGGATGTTCACCCTCACTGAACCCCATGAAACAGCTGATCCCAGGTCCAAGGGTCTTCAGCTCCGTCCAGCTTCTCTTCCCTCGGGTGAAACCCATCCTAAACCCACCCTGTGCCCAGGCAGGGCCCTGTAAATGTCCTTTATCCCCTATGTTTTATCCCACCCTGCAGATAATTCCAGTTAATTCACCTGCATGACCCCAGAACTACCACGGCCTTCCCCAGCACCTGCCCTTGGCCTTTGACACGTCCCTCCTCCAGTCCTGGTGAAATTCCCTGGATGGATGGAAATGCTCCAGATTTGGGTGGCAGGGGCAAAAAAACTTGTCCTGGGATTTTGTAGCTGCCCTTTCACCTCATCTGTGGAAGCCACCACCAGGGATGCACCCCAGACTGATCTTGTTTTCTGGGACAAAGCCCATTTGTCCATCCCTCTGTCCATCCCTCCATCCGTCACATCTCAGTTTAGCCAAGGCTGAGCCAGGGCCATTTGCTGCCCTGACCATGCAGGTGAAGGTAAAGCTGTTAATGTGGTAAATGAAATTCATTAATCAAGGGGAAGAGAAGATCCTGGAGGGAAGGGCTCTCATTCATCCACTCCCTGCCACCTCTAATGGGGCTTTTGTTTGCCTGCATCTCCATCTCACAGCAGCAGAGATTCCAGGACTGAGCCGAGTTGGAAATTCCAGCAGGAGGAAGCTCCAAATCCTCCTCCCCGCCTCCCTTTGCATCCTCCAGGCTGCGGAGGTTTCTAAGTGACCGCGTTTCTGCCCTCACTAACTCACGGTGAGAGCTTGAAAGCAAGAAAATGGTGATTTAAGGACCTGATAACTCCTGGGCTTGGGGGGCTCTTTGTTCTGGGAGGAATGGGAGGAATTCCACGCAGGAATTTGGAGGGGATGGCTGGAATTCGACCTTGCCTGCAGAGCTGGATCGTGCCCAGATCCACGGGCATCCCTTGGGGGGTTTCAGCCCAGTTTGAGCCCAAGGGATGCCGTGCCTCAGTTTCCCCGCTCTGTGTAAGGAAGCTCGGGTCTGTGGGGACATCTGGGTGTCCAGGACCGTGGATCCTGTGTCAGGTGTGATGCTGAAGGCCTGATCCCGATTTTACTGGCTATGACAGAGGCTCGAGCCTGCTCCACCCTTTACAGTCTCATCTCTCTTCGCCCAGGCAAATTCCCGAAGGGATTGGGCGGATCCCGAGCCCCTGGAGCACAGAGCTGGGTGCAGTCAGCCCAGCCCTTCCCCTCTCCCGGCTGCCAGGCGTCTCCATCACTTTTTTTATCCCGCTGCTGTCGGGATTGCTGTTCTGTGATCCCATTTAAAACCATTGATTTCCCACCGAGGCCCGGAGAAGCAATTTGGAGCAATTGGAGCTGTTATCCCGCTGAAGATCACGTGCTGCTGGTGGTGGCAGGGGGAAAAGGGGGAAAGGAGAGGGAAAAGAGGGAAGAGAACTGGCTGGAGCTCCCCACAGCCAGCCTGGATCCATCCCTCCCTCCGTTCCACATCTCTGGAAGGCCGGGAGGGTGTTGGAGTGCTGTGGTCTAGGAGCAGGGAGATGCTCTTGGCTCCCTTTATTGGGATTTGTCTTGGATTTGCCTGCTGGCCAGGGAAGATCCAAGGAGGACCCTGAGGGTCAGAATTTGGCAATGAACTGGATTTTTCCACCACTGACTGGACACGAGCACAGCCACAGCCATGGGCACTTGTGAGAAATGCACCACAGCCCCAGCAGCAGTGCTGGGAGCTCTTTTTCAGCTTGGCTTCAAAATTTCTCCTCTCTCTGCTCAGGTTTGAGGCCCTGGATGCCACCTTCCCTCCAGGCTGGCTTTCCTCCTGTGTCTTCTGCTGTGTCCTTGGAAAAAACACCTTTTTGGGGGAGGGAGGGAAAGGAAAAGGAAATCCCAACCTGATTAGAGGGAAATCTCTTCATCAGTGAGCTCAGAAACCAAACCTCCCCCAGCTCCATCAGGCAAAAAAAAAACAATTTACAGGGTGGAGGGGAAGGATAAAACATTCCAGCACTGTCGTTTTTAGCAATAAATTCCCAGAACATTCATAGCCCACCTGGAAAAGAGTTCAGGTCTTCAGAGTGCCTCAAAAAGCACAATGAAGGTGGGTTTGGGGCTATCTGTGTCTTTTCAATCATTAGATGAGGACGAAATCATGACAGCCCTGGGAGGCTGTCCCAGGGAGGCTTGGCCTCCTTGCTGATGGATGGAGAACCCTCTCCTGGCCATAAACTCCAAGACAAACCCTAAATCCAAAATCTGCTCTCGGAGGGAGTGGGGGGACCTGGTAAATGTGAGCGCTGCGGTGATCGGAAACAAACTGTGAGTGGGGAGAAAAGAAACCAGCCACAGAGCACTGACCTGAGAGCTGTGGTAAAGACAGCTTTAAAAACACCCTGGGGAAGTGATCCAGCTGCTTTCCAGAGGGTTTGGGAGCTGCTCTTTGGGGGCAGGGATGTGCAGGGGGTGCCTGTGCCCTGCTTGCATTCACAGTGTGCGAAGTGCTGCTCTTTGATGCTCTTTGGAAACACCTCAGGGATGATGTTTTTTGGTGAAATGACACTGAGTTTGTTGCTGCTGCTGCCTCCAGAAGTCCCTGGTTTGTGTTTTTGCCCCCTCCAATGCTTTCTGCTGGAGTGGGGGTCACCCTCAGTGCTTTGGATGTATTCTCACCCCCACCAGGATGCCTGGTTTGTGTGGGTACCACACACAGCACCCAGGGTGACCCCGGCCACTGGAACCAGCGAAAACCACCCAAGAGAACACCTCAGCAAAAATCCAAACCCTTCCCAGTTGGAAAGGTCTCCAGATTCCCAGTTTTTCTTTAGGGAAGAGGAAGATTTTTCCGTGATGAGTTGGAGCAGGAGGCTCTCCCACAGAGCAGGACCTTGAGCTTGCTCCCTCTGAGACCAAATCCTTAGAAGTGCCCCCAAAAGAGATTATTTCCATGCTGGAGGGCTCATCCTGGTTCTGGGCGTGCTGGGTTCCATGCCTGTGCACTCCACAGCTTTTTTCCAGAGGCATTTTGGCATCTCCAGCTGTTGGCAGAGCAGATCCAAGGCCATTCCTGGCAGAGACCTCCACAAACTCAACATCTCCTTCCCAGCTGTGCCAACAGCAGATTTATTTGGGCTTTTCCTTTTTCCTGGTTCTGGAGTAGTTGAGAAAAAAAAACCGAACAAACTAAACAGAAATCACTTTCCAGAGACATCATCTGCGCTCTGTCTCCGTTCCAGTCCAAATCAAAAGGGCTTGGGTTGATTTCCAGCTTTTTTAAGGTAAAAAATAAATAAACTCAATCAAAGGACGTGTCAGGGGGGAAGAAACTCCAGATCAAAAGACTGAGGCGGCTCATTGCGAGCCAAGGAAACTTGTCAAGAGGAAACGTTTTTATTTCTGAGCGTGGGGTTTTTTCCTGTCCTTTTTCTCCAGGAGTTTTCAGCCACGAACATTGAGTGCAGCAGGGATAAATCCGAGGGGCTTGGAGCGACCTGGGGTAGTGGGAGGGGTTGAAGGGGTCCAGGAGGGGTGGAACGAGATGGTTTTTAAGGTCCCTTCCAATTTAAACCATTCCATGATCCAGCAGATCCCTGTGGGGATCTGGGGTGGGGAGAGGGAGCTTGGGAGGATGCAGGGATTCCCCACGGAGCTGCCTCTGAACCTCCTGCTTCCAGAGGGACTGGGATGAATCCAGAGGGGTCAGGATCACCAGGATGGGGGGTGAATGGGTGGACACAGCCCTCTGCAGCCACTAGAGATCCAAGGTGGCACTCAGAGGTGCTCATGGACCTCTCCCAGTGCTTCTCCCAGCTCATCACCTCTCTCTCCAGCTCCACAAATCCCCGATTGGGTTACACCAACCCCAAAACAGTGTTTTTCCCGTCTCCACTGCAGATACAACTCAGACAATCCTCCGCTTCCCCTAAGTAACCCCACAGCCGTCCGAGCAGCAATTTTTCCTCTTTTTTTTTCCAGTGGTAAAACCGGGAACTGCGGCGCCTCCTTGTCCCTCCCCAGCCCCAAGCCGGGACGGCGTTTATTAATCTGCTCAGCGGGGTCCTGCCAGATAAAACGCATTTCACGGCCAGGACAGAAAGGGATGGGCTCCCAGGAAGCAGCAGGATCATTTCCATGGCATTGATCGGGGCAGAGCTGCTGCTGGCTCAGCAGTTTGAACCGCTGGATTTCATCAGCGGAGTGCTCAACCCTCGGCTAATTGGATTTGCCGTCGTTAGGGTGATCTATGCCTCCTCCAAGTATGCTGGGCACGGGCCTGGCTGGGATTTCAGCAGGGCCAGGGAGCCAAAAAGGCCTCAACCAGCAAGGTCGGGCAGGCAAAGGCATCCTGGGGTGTTGGGACTTCAGATATTGGGACATCGAACATTGGGAGAGCAAACATTGGGACATTGCTGCCTGGAAAAGGCAGGGACAGAGCTGAAGTTTGGGCTGAGGGAGGGTTTTATTTTTAACTGGCACCTTGCAAAGGGCAAAATCAGACCCTGCAAATCCAGGGTCAGAGAGGGTGTGAAGACTGGCTGGGATTAATTACCGAGTAATAAATTCTTGTCGCATTAATTAGGCTGCATCCCAAACTGCAGCCCTGAGCCTGCCACGGACTACAGGTGTAGCGATGGCAAGGTAAACTGAGGCATGGGTGGGTGAAGCTTTGTCACCGGGCCACCCGGGGGGGCTTTGAGGGGCTCTGCTCCTCGTCCCTGTCATGCTGCACCATGACAAAGGTGCTGTTTCCATCCCCACTTTGGTTTTTCCAGATGTGTCTCAGTTTAAGCCACTTTTTCCTCAGTCTGGTTTCTCCCCATCCTGTGGAGCAGCTCTTTAGATTTCCAATGAAGACAGAGAGCTACAACCAAAACCAGCTGTAAACCCACTAATTTGCAGGGAATGAAAATCCATGATTTTCTTTTTTTTTCCTGGCCAAAAGGCTTTGCTTTACCCGAGCTGGCAAAAAAAAAAAACAACTCAATTTTGGGTCCAAGCATGAGGAGAGCCCAGGGGCTGAGCTGTGCCTCAAAAATCAGCTCTTTGGGAGGTGTTTGGTCCCAGGGGAAGAAGGGAAGGCTCCAGGCCTGCCCAGCCCTCACAGCCTGGTTTTCAGTCGTGTCCAAGAGGAGCCCTTTCCCGGCAGGGAACGCGGAGCCCGGCAGACGGATAATTGGGAGCCGTGTCACGGCGGGTCAGACAAGCTGCTCTGCCCTGACCTTTCAATCCAGAAACTCACAAAATTGGGGCTTTTTTTCTGCAGCCAGGCCGCCGGGACAGCATCTGCTGCCTGCCCTGCCTGGCTGTGCCGTGGCTCCAGGAATAGCTGGATTTATCCCGAGCATCCCTCTGCGTGCCAGTGCTCCGCGGTCACCCCAGAGCAGAGCCGGGAGAGGGGACAGGGAATCCTGGCACGGGACCTCCAGGGACAGCAGGGTCACCCCCCCGGCAGCGCCAGGATGATCCCGGCAGGGGCAGGAGGGAACTGCGGGAAATGATTCCCCGCGGTGCTGAGTCGGGGGAATGGAAAGGAGTCGGCTCCTTTACGGGAAGCCGGGGCTGCTCATTGAAAATGCAGCTTGGTTAAAGGATCTGCCTCTCCCAAAGCCGTCCTGGCGGCGATCCTTTCCTGAAACGCTGGAATGAAAGCCCAGAGGTCTGGAGGGGCTGCCCCAAATCAGAGAATTCCTGAAGGATTCGGGTTGTTAAGGACCTTAAAGCTCATTTAATTCCAGTGGCATGAGCAGAGACACCTTGCCCCACACCAAAAGAAACCCAGAAAGGCCCCAAAATTCCTGGCAAGCCCGACGGGAGTCCTGGAGAGCAGCAAAGGTTTCCAGCAAACCCTGAAAAAACATTTCAGAGGGGCTCCACTCCCACTGTCCTTGGGAAGTGCTGGGGATTCCTGGGAAAAGGGAAGAATTCATAGCAGGACCCTTGAGAAGCTTCCATAGTGCTCCTGGAGGATTTGGGAACAGGATATTTAGGCAGCACAGAGGGATCCTCAGCCGGGAGGAAGGGAACAACTTCCTCGTGCAGAGGAGGAGCCCCAAAATTTGGTGTCTGCTGGGTTTTCCCATTCCCCGGAGCCCCTCAGGAGCCGGTCTCCAGCTGGTGCGGAGACAGGAGCATCCCTCCTCTCTCCCTAGGGAGGGATCTTCGCTGAGCCAGGCAGAAAAAACAGCCGCGAGCCCCCGGAATTAACGGCGCAATTACCAAAGTAATTAAATCGCGGCTGCCGCGCAAATCCTGCCCCGGGAATGTCAACAGCGGGGGCGGGCGGGGGGGACAGAGCCGGGTCCTGCCTTGATTAAACCTCCCCCGGACAGCCAGAGATGGCTCCTGTTGTCCCGGGAAATGAACGTCGCACGCTGTCGGGAATGTCCCTCCATCCCCCGGGATGTGCGGCCGCTCCGGGCGCGGCCCCGCAGGGTTTGGGGTCCCCGTTCCTGGCCAAGTCCCGGCTGAGCGTGGCTGGAGGCACCCCAAGGGGAGCACAAGGGGGTGGGATTGCGGGAAAAGGGGCCCCGAGCGAGGTTAGATGTTGAGAGAAAGCCCAAGGAATGAGGAAATGATGGAGGGAACGGGAAGGGGGTGACCCCCGCACAGGATAATCCCTATTTTTTACTCTCTTTTCATCCCTCCTCCCTCGGAGCATGGGGACATCGGCACTCCGTGAGGTTTGTGGGGTTTTAGAAGAGTTTAAAGGGTTTGTAAGGCACAGCTGGGGGCACCAGGCATCCCTTGGGGAGGTGGGGGACATCGGGGTGCAGGTCCCCAGCTCGGCCTCCTCCTCACAGGTGGCTCCTGCAGCCTCACAAGGCCAAATTAAAATGCAAATCTGTCCCTGCCTGCTGGGAACAGAGAGCGAACCACGGAACAGGGAAAAGGCAGCAGGAATAAACACAGGGAGCACTCAGGGGAGCTGGGAGAGAGCTGCTTTTTCGTTACTTTACGCTTTTTCTGTTCTTTCTGTGACACTTGGCTGTTTGGTTGGGGATTATTTGATGGGATTGAGGCAACCAAGGGGGAAGGTGCTGGGTTTGGGGTAGCACAGGTGGGTTTGGGGCTTGTCCCCGTGGGTGCCACCAGCCCCCAGCTGCAGCCTCCATCTCCTCATCTCCAACAGCACCCTGGGGTCCTTTTAAAAAAATCATTATGTCCCAACTGGATCATTCCTGTGGGGAAAAAAATAATCTGGCAGTGGCAGGAGTGAAGAGGACCAGACACCATCAGAGCCTTCAGAGCATTCCCATTTTCCTGGGGTTTATCCCTGGGTGTTTTCATTTGCTGATGGACTTCCAGGGCATCAGGACCCTGGAAAAACTGGTGGGGAGCTGCTTTTCTGGTATTCTGAATTCCCAGAGGGACTGGGATGGTGGGTGAGACTCAGGGGAGTGTATTAGGGGTGTCTGTAAGTGCACCCCTGCCCCTGAGCAAAGCCTTTATATATATATACATATAAAAAGTAAATATATATACATGGATATAAATATATATGCACACGCACATTAGAGATGCATATATATGTATAAAGTCTAAATGCATCCATATGTATGAAGTATAAATATCTGCATCTAAAGGCACCAATAAAGAGTTGGAGCTACCCAGAAGGGTTTGCTCTCTTCACCCTGAGCAGGGCTCTGGTCCCTCACCCAGGAATGGTTGGAATCAGGGATACTGGGATGCTGGGAATTGCCTGGAGCTGATGCCAGGGGGTGCAGGGATGCTGCAGGACACCAACTGAGGGGCACACGGCCCTGAGAGCATCCTACAAACACCGTGGGGCTGTGGGTGCTGCCTTCCCAAGGGTTCTTGGATGCTGAGCTGGATGCATCAGCTGGAATGGGAAGTGATGGGCTGGAAAACCGCTGCTGATGCTTGGTGTCAGACCTGGGGCTTGGCTACGCCTGGGAGAGCAGCCAGGAGAAGCGGGAAAACCTGGCAGTGGGGACACCCTGTGCCAAGCCTGGCCACGCTCCCTGATTCCCATGGATCTGTCCCTGTTGTCTCCATCCTCCACCTCCACAGCCCCAGGACGCGCTCAGGGACCAGAGTCAGGCACTGCCAGCTTTAATTACAACCATAAAATTTCATTCCACCCTTTTCTGACCTTTCCCCCCCTCTTTTTTCTTCCCTTTTGAAATTCCCCCCCAGATATTCATTTATGTTAATCGGGTGAGGAGGTTTGGCTGTTCCAGGCAGGGGAGGCAGCTGCATTAATTTTCCTGCTCAGAGCCACAATCAGCTCCGTGGCTGGTTCAGATAAGGGGGCAGAGTAAAACCAACTCCCTGCCTGCCCTGCCTGCCCTCTGGGCCGGCCTCAACCCCCTGTATTTATATTTTTATGTATATATATGTATGTAGAAAACTAGCATAAAGCTCTCAGGTACATTTCAAGGCCACCGAGGGGAGAAACTTTCACAGACCCAAAACTGATACACTCGTTAAAGAGGTTTTTGAAACACCACACATCACCCCGGACCACGGCTCACTTGCCAGGGAAACTGAGGCACGGGTGGGGCTGCTCTCTGTCCACCCAGGCTGCCCAAGAGGGGGGGATTTTGATGGGTGGAGCCCTCAAAACCACAGCTTTGACCCCAAAACGCTCAGTCAAAGCTGAGCCATCCCCCAGCAGACCCCACAGCCACCAGGACTCACCCCAAACCCACTGGAAATTCCCACCCCGGGCACCACAGCAGAGACAGGGCCCATGAGAGTGCTGCCACTTGCTTTTTCTTTCGTTTTTTTCCTTTTCTGGTTTTTTATTTAAGAAAAAAAAAAAAGAAAAAAATAGAGACACAGTGGTGGGTAACTTTCGATCCAGAAATAATCCGCTGCCAGCCTCCACCGGGTGATGCTGGGGACGTCCCTGTCCCCACATGCTCAGTGCCCATGGGGACAATTGCACAGCCCAGGGTCCCCAGCCCTGGCACCCGGGTGTCCCCCCAGGCTGGGGATGCCCCACACTGGGCTGGGACATGGAGTGGCCCTGGGCTGGGGGGGCCCTTGGGTGAGCCAGAGGGGCTGGGAGGTGCCACCAGCACGGGGGGACCGGGAGGCATTGGGTTATGGCATTCAGAAGGCACCACACAGGCTGAGCCTGGCCCCGGGCATCCCTGCTGGGCTGGCACTGGGAGGACTGGGCTGGCACTGGGAGAACTGGGCCGGCACTGGGAGAGCTGGGCCGGCACTGGGAGAGCTGGGCCGGCACTGGGACACGTGGGCCAGGTCCCATTCAGGGTGTCCCCGGGGCACTGGGAAGCCCCCTCACCACATTCCCATCCCAGAGCCACGTTCCAGCACTGGGAGGGGGCACAAAGCACTGGCTGGCCCTGGAGGCCCCAGCACTGGCCCCATGGCTGGGACAGAGGGACAGGCAGGGCAAACAGCAAATGGCCCAACTGGTCACCCCCAAACTGCCCCAGGCAGCCGGGGAGTGGGGCACACCGGGAATTTGGGGCTGGGACACAGCAGGTGATGGGGACAGCAGTGCCCTGGGCCCGTGGCCATTGTGCCCCCCCACCCCTGCCTCCCCCAGCATCACCCAGTGCAGGCCAACACCCCAAAAACCACGAGGTGACGCAGCACTCACCTCCAAAATTGTGCAACTGAGCGCAGCAAAGGCTGGGGGAGGCCCTTGGGAAGCCCTCACCCACCTCCTCCCCGCTGGGCTCCGGGAGGAAACGGGATCTCTCCCCTCTCCCAGCCCCTTCCCGGCAGGACCCACAGCCTCCTCCTGCCAGGGCCACACGCACGCCCTGAGCCGTGACCCCGTCCCCTGTGCGCGCCGGCGGCCGGGGAGCCACGCGTGTGCTGCTGCCTCCCCTGGGAAAACCGGTGGGGAAAGGGCGAGAACTGAAAAAAGGCCCCCCCGGAGGTGCCTTTGGACGGGGTGAGGATGTGAGATGTGCGGAAGAAGGAGCCGAACGCGGGTGTCTGGCCCCGGGGGAAGCGTGGCGGCGCGGCGCGGCGCGGCGTGGCGTGGCACAGCGTGGCAGCCCCTCCCTCCCGCCCCGTCCCCGCTGCCCCTGCGTTAAGCGATCTCCTTGATCCTGCGGATGTAGTTGTGGAGCTCCTCGGGGTCCTGCAGCCCCATGTCCTGGCACACCCACTCCAAGTCCTCCTCGTCGGCGATGGGGATGGAGTTGTAGGCCAGCTCGTCCGAGGGCATGGTGGCGAAGGTGGTGAATTTCACCCGCTTCCGTTTGGAGGTGGGTGAGTTGAGCGGGTCCTCGCTCTGGTCCCGCGTGGAGCCCCCCGAGGAGCCGTCCCCGCGCCCGTGCACCTGGCTCTGCACGCTGGTCTGCGAGCTCCCGCTGCTGTGGTGGTCCCCGTGGCAGCAGGTCTGCACGTTTTCCAGCGGGTTCCCCGGGCTCTCGGGCTGCGGCGAGAGGTCATTGTGAGCCCGCAAGGGCTGCCCGTTGCCCAGGAAGACCCAGTGGTGGGAATGGTCCATGTTGGTCTGGCCTTCGGGCGGGATGCGCTTGTGCCGGTACTTCAGCACAAAGACGATGCAGTTGATGAGGAAGACCAAGATGGCCAGGCAGAAGACGCCCAGCAGGGCGTACATCCCGATCTCCAGGTCCGTCAGCCCCCGCGTCACCTGCACGAAGCCGGTGGGGATGGTGGGGAAGTCCTCGGTGGGGTGAGACGCGCCGGACGCCCGGCTGTCCTCGCTCGGGTCCGCTTTCCTGTCCACCTCTGCCCGCAGGGTGGTGCTCGCCCCGGCCTCCCCCAGCCCCGGCCTGCTGGACACGTGGTCGTAGTCATAGGTGGGGTCCTCCTCGGAGCCGAAGCGGACGCGCACGGTGGCCAAGGCCGTGAAGAGGACGCTCTTGCGCTTGGTCTTCTGGCAGCTCTCGCAGATGACCAGCTCCGCCCGCAGCAGCTCCCCCGCGCCCTCGCTCTCCGCCACCACCAAGGGGAACGCCCGGTCCTGGGTCACCGACACCACCTTCTCGTCCAGGCTGCTCACCACCAGGTTGTAGTCCTTGGGGTCGTAGAGGGACAGGGGGGCCGTGGTGCCGTCGCTGTAGGAAATCCACAGGCTCAGCAGCGCTTCCTGCGGGACCAACACAGGCACCGGTTGCCCAGCAGGAGGCCAGTCCCACCTGCACGCCTTTGTCCATCCCCCCATCCACCTCTCCATGCAATTCACCCTTTATCCCCCCCAATCCATCTCGTTCCAACCATTCCCTGCTTCTGCTCCTCAGCCTATTCTTCTCTCCACGTTCCCTGTGCTTGCCCAGGCTCAACCCAAGTCCCAGCGGTGCCAGATGTGGCTACAAAGCTGGGCCAGGAGCTGTATAGGATTCCATCCCTCCCCCTTTGTCCCCGCAGTTGTGTCCTGTCCCCAGGCTTGCATCACAGGTCTCTGTGAAGGTTTCTGGGGTGTTTTGGGGTCACCAGGGTGTCATGAGCATAGTGGGTGCCGTGAGGGCTGGCATGGGGGCAGGATTTGGGAGGAGGGAGTCGCACCCCAAGCTCCCCACCAAGCCTGGATGCCCCCCGGCCTCACCTGCTTGAAGAAGCTCAGGGTTTGCTGCACGGACGTACGGGCAATGATGGTGTGGCTGTTGCCAGGGCTGGGGTGGAGGGACAGCGAGAGGCTGGAGACCACCTGGGCCTTCAGGTCCGTGATGCTGACCTTCTCCTCCGCCACCGTCACCAGCGTCTCGCCCAGCACCGCCTCCACCAGCGGGGACACCACCTGCAGGGGACAAGGTTCCTGTCGCCACCTGCCACCCCCAGCCAGGCTGGCAGAGGGGGGAAAGGCGGCCAGGGGTACCTTGAAGAGGGTGGTGCCCGGCTCCCGCCCAGCCAGCGTGGAGCTGTCCACCATGTGGGCCACCCGCGGGTCGTCCACGCGCATGAAGTCGCTGACCAGGTCGGTGACCTCCACCAGCCAGTCCGGCCCCAGCATGGTGACCACCTGGCCCGTGCCCTCGGCCGCCGTGGTGTGGAACTGGGTGAAGACCTGCAGCGTGGAGTGCTGGTACTGCAGGGCACAGCCCCGGCTCTGCTTCCGCTCGTCCTCGTCCTCCTCGTGCTCACTGTCCCGCACCGACCTGTGGGATGGATGGATGGATGGATGGATGGATGGATGGATGGATGGATGGATGGATGGATGGATGGATGGATGGATGGATGATGGATGGATGGATGGATGGATGGATGGATGGATGGATGGATGGATGGATGGATGGACAGGGCAGTGTGTGGGCAGTGCTGCCAAGCTCCCCACACCATGTGTCCTCAGCCCCCCCAGGAAAGGTGGCCAATCAGGGAAAAATGCAATGTCACCAAAAAATGGTGTCTCCTGGGCAAAAGATGCCCGTTGTCTATGAGGGCTTCAAGGGATTTAGCAGGATATGGTAACAGTAGGGTCATCGGCATCTCTGCCCGCTAAACAAATGAGAGAACAAGATATCTCTGCTTGGGGTGGACACCTGGAGGTCTCTAGACCTCAAAAAAGGGACTTTGGAGCTTGGCTGTTCCCAGTTTCATCCAGGGAACTTTTGACCACTGCCAAGCAGGGATGTTCTCCACCAACATCACTGTGAAATTTTTTCCTTCCCCATAACCTGTGTCCATGACCTCTCCCCTTTCCACCGAAGACCCCTGAGGTGCCTCTGTCTCCACCACCTTTAAAACCTCCTCATGAAACAGCTGAGCAAGGCAATTAACCCCTGACCACCACCTCCACCTGGCCTTCTCCAGGCTGGCCAGTGCCGCTCCTCAGCACCCACCTCCTGTCTGGCAGGATGGGCACCCTCCAGCCCTTGACTTGGCTCAGCCGGGCATCCGAGAGCTCGATGTGCAGGGGCAGTTTGGGCACCCACACCGTCATCTCCAGCGGGGCCGACAGGTGCTCGTAGGTGAAGGTGACCCGGGCGCTCATGGAGCCCCGCGACTCCTTCCCGCTGACAAAGACGTAGTCGCAGCTGCTGGAAACCTGTGGGACAAGAGAGGATGGGAATGGTCCTGCAGGCACAGCAGAGATGCTGGCAGGAGGCTGGAAGGGCAGAATGTCACCCGGCATGAATCCAGTTCATGCCGGCCCCTGGAGCAGGGATGCTCCCTCCTCCTGGAGATCCTGCTCAGAGGGAGATCCACACCCAGTGTCCATCATGCAAAGTGTCCTCCAACCCAGGTCCTCCTGAGGCACAGATCCACAAATCCATGTCCACCATGCAAAATGTCCCCCGATCCAGGTTCTGCTGAGGCACAGATCCACAAATCCATGTCCACCATGCAAAATGTCCCCCGATCCAGGTTCTGCTGAGGCACAGATCCACAAATCCGTGTCCACCATGCAAAGTGTCCCTTGACTCAGGTCCTCTGTCCAGCCCTCGCTCTCTCCCACCTCGCCAAGAACCTCCACTTGGTGCCTCAGTTTCCCTTGGGCCTCCACACTGAGTTGTCCCTGAACTAGAGGTGCCCAAGGGTGCTTCACAGAGGTTGCAAATTGCTCAACCTGGAAATTTGCCCCAAGATCTCCTCCAGAGGAGGCAGTGAGCACAGACCCCTCTCGTGCCTGTCCCCACTGGTGCTTTGTCACTGTCCCTCTTGCTCACCCCAGAGCAAGATTCCTGTGGTCTGAATGAATCCTTCTGTTCTTATTCTGGGTCCTCCACTTTTAATTCCCCCTTATGCAAATGCCATCAATGAAATTTGCTGTAAGATAAACCCATCCTGCAGGGGGTCACTCCTTACCACCCACCTGAGCCAGTTAAGGAGCTCAGGGAACACCAGGGACAGCATCTCCCGGGGTTTGAGCCCAGGTCACCAGTCAACAGCTCCTTCCCAGCCAGAGTGGCAGAAGACAACCAGAAAGGGACTCCAACCTCTCCTCTGCAGCCCCATGGCCCAACCCTGATCCCCTGCCAGGGATTCCATCCGATTTGCTGGATGTTGGAGAAGAACAGAACTCCTCTGCTCAGCCAGCAGCACTGAGCACCTCAACAGCACACAAGAGCTGATGTCCAGCAGTCGGGAACCCCTGGATTCTCTGATGGCTGATAAAGGGTTGAGGCCAGGCTGCAGGTGGCTGACAGCAGAGGTGGCAGCATCCCTGTCTCTCTCCCAGCCTATTCCTTGAGCACCTGTGGGCAACCCGATGCAGGAATTCTGCATTTCTGAGCCCACAGCAGGGTTTGACTTCTACAACAGCTCCAGGAGCCCGATGCACGGTGTCCATGGTCCCCTGGGGCTGGTGGAGGAGGCAGAGCCCTGGAGCTGGGCTCCTGGGGACATCCCCGAGCACAGGAGGGAAGGGCGACGCAGGAGGGGTTTGTTCCTTGTCCTCCTCTCAGAGGTACCAGCTCAGCAAGTCTGACAAGACAACCTCATCTGTGGCGAGGCAGCGCCTGAATAAAGATGAGCTCCCAGGTGAATCCTGCAGCAGAGGATCTCTGGATATTGTGCCATTTATCACAATAAACACGATGGGCTCTGCTTGCATTACCTTGGCTAATAAACCCCCCCGGCACCTCCTTCTGGGCACCGCTTGCTCTGCAGCCGGGAGGGGGTTGAAACTGTGACAACAAAAAATCCCTGCACACCAGGCCTGTCCCGAAGATGGAGTGACTGCAGATTAGCTCGGAAATGAAGCTTGTTCGGGGAAACTTCCCGGATTTACGGCGAGACGTCAGGAACAGAGAGGCTGAGGGCTGCCTGGGCTCCCAGCCAAGGAGCTGCCTCTGCTGCTGCGGCCAGGAGATCCTGTCTTGGCACAGGGACAGGTGTGGGATCAAGGGGACACGTTCTTCAAGGCCCCCGGGAGTGAGGAGAGCCACCATGGTTCTGGTGGTGGCCATGGGTGAGCAGGATCCCTGGGGATCAGTCCCACTGAGCTCCTGGGGGGTTCTCCAGGCAATGTGGAGTGTGGGGTTCTCAGAAAGGTCACACACAGGTGAGGCTGAGCATCTCCCACATGTGTGTCCCTCCACAGCCCCCAAGGTCACCACCCATTTTAAAAATAGGGGGTGGTTCCCACACGGCCCTGAGTGGTGATGTCCTCCTGCACACATTTGTCACTCCGTGTCACCACAGAAGGGGATGAGCATGACAACTCCCACTCGTGCTCTCCCACCACATCCTTCAGAGCCACGTCCACACCAAGCCCAGGACAAATTCCACGTTACACAAGAGAGCAACCACCGGGGAGCCACACCAGAGCGGGGAGAGGCAGCTCCCCAGCCCGCCCTCACGTTAAATTATTTACAGTAACAGACAGCACATCCCACTCCGTAAGCTGTGATTTATGGAGCAGGTTTAGAGCCCTGACACCGCAATCATAGTCCCCGATCTCAGCAGGTAACTGAGAGCTCCCTCGGAAATGAAGCTCCAACACAAACACCAAATAACTCAGCGGGAAATTGCGCGGGGCTCCGAGCAGGATGAGAGCCGGGGCCGGAGGGCTGCTCCCTGCATTATTCATCCCGGCTCCTGGGCATGTGCCTGCTCCCCCCAGGTCTGGGGACAGAGTGTCAATAGATTTATGAGCAGAAAGGCAGCACATTAAACAGTTTAAGTGTCTTGGAGTCCATCCTGAAGTGTATTATTGCTCCAGTGTTTTATCACGCTGGGGAGGACTGGGCTCCGTAAATTACAGCCGGTCCTGTAAATCCCATGGATCTGAATTTTAGTCAAGAACTTGGGACTTCATGGCACTGGATGTCCCCCGTGGTGGGTGACACGGCCCCATGGACAGCAAATCCCAGCGGGGACAGGGATGTGCCATCATCCCTGTGACAAAGAGGAGAAGGGGCTACGACCCCCCAAAGAATCCAGACCCCTTCCCTGCCTCTGCCCACCCCAGAGGGAACATGGAAAGGGAGAGCTGGCTGGGTGCATGCAGGGAGAGGGGTGGGAGGCGTTTGGGAGAAGGGAATGATGTCTGGGGGCGGATGGATGGATGGAAACGGTGGCAGAGTGACACGGGCAGGTGGGCAGATGGATTTATTCAGGGATGGAAAAATGTGTATGGATGAACGGGGCTGGTGACGGAAAATTGGAGGGTTCGAGGATCAGGGGTGGTGGCTGGGGCAGGGAGCCTGTGGCATTGGGCCCATCAGCACCTCTCCCACCTGGATCTTCCCCCTCAGCTCCTCTTTTCCCTCCGTCATTCCCGTCTCACCAGTCCCCAGCCCAGCATCTGATCCAATCAGGACGTCACCGTCACTCCAAGGCCCGAGTGCGGGCACCGACGGGAACGCGCAGCTCAGCCCACAGTGGCAATATTTCCCCTTATCAGCACTAAGTGTGGTGATAAGCCACAGTCGCTGCTGCTGCTGCCTGCTGCCAGTGTGGGAGCACGCCGTGGCCTCTCCGGGGACAGGGACAAAGTGTCTTGTCCTTCTCCCAACAGACCCCAGGGAGAGGCTCGCACAGACTGGAGCCACCGAGGGGTTGACGCTTGGTTTGGGGGTGTTGTGAGCCACATCAGCTCCGTCACCAAGCCCAGCCCAGGGTCAGCACTCCTGGAAGAATCCCAGCCACCCATGAGGGTCACAAGAGCCCGGTCCCCGCACCCACCTTGATGATGTCCTCGTTGTTGGACTTGCACTCCACCATGGCTGAGACATCCACGATGGCGCCGCTCAGCTCGATGGCAATGACCTTCACGGGAATGGCCACCGTGCGCCCCGTCAGGATGGCTGTGTTGATGATCTCTGTGTCCTGGGGGTGGCGTGGAAAGGGCACCATCGTGTTAGAGGGCAGCCTGTCCCATCTGGGGCAGAGAAGGACCTGGGTGTGGGTAGGATGGATGGATGGATGGATGGATGGATGGATGGATGGATGGATGGATGGATGGATGGATGGATGGATGGATGGATGGATGGATGGAGAGGTGCTATAGGGCAGGTGGTCAGTCCCTCAGGNTGGATGGATGGATGGGTGGAGAGGTGCTATAGGGTCCCAACCCCTCAATGCAGGTAACAACTGAGGGCAGGAGCCTGCTCACCATGGCCAGGGGCACGATGGCCCTGATGTCCCTCTGGATGACCGTCAGCTCCGTGACCACCTTCTCCAGGTCGGGCGGGGGGTTGCGGCCCCGGTAGTCGATGTGCCACATGATGCGGCGCGTCACCGACTGGCTCGTGAAGTTCTCCATCTCGAAATCCAGCTGCATGATCTCAGACGAGGAGTCCCCATCCCTGGGCGGGGGCACAGGAGGAGGGGACACGGTCAGGTGGCTGTCCCAGGTCCCACAGACACCCTGGGGTAAGCACCAGGCCGTCAGATTCCCCAGCAGGTCTCCTTGGTGTCCCCAGGCTGCCCAGGGGGACTGTGCAGTGGGTGCCACCCAAAGGCAGCAGCCCTGACCCCCACCTCTGCAGAGGCTGCTCTGATGGGATCCTGCACGTTCCCAAGGGAATCTCCCCAGTGGGAGACAGAAATGTTTTCCACCACCTCTCCCAGCAGGACAAAAAAAAAGCCTCATCAGCTCTGCCAGGGCTGCTGGGTGACATCACAGGGTGGGCGTGTGGCCACGGCCTCAGGGGACAGTGGGTGGCTGCAGGTGCTGGCCTTGTCTCCCTGACTCCATCTGCCCAGCAGTGTGGATGGATTTACTGCTCCTGCCTGGACGCTCACGTCCCACAGCTCAGATCCCAATGTCCCACACCCAAAGTACTCAGGAATGACAAATAAGTGTCCACACACGAGCTCAGCCCATGCTTCTGACTTTACAGCCCCTTCCAAGGGGGTCCCAGGGGAAACTGAGTCACAGGAGAAAGAAGTTCCAGCTCAGACAGCAGGTGGGACAGCACTGAGCTGGGACATGGGGCAGGGCTGTCCCCCAGGCTGTCAGGGAGGATGGGCAGGGGACAGGAGAGGTGGACAGAACCAGCAGGGGAGAACAGCCTGGGAACATCAGCTCAGCAAACACGCACAAATTAATCTGGAGGACAGCGGGACACGGAGCTAAAGGACAGGGAGTGACCTCTGGGGTGTCCCCGGGGCAGGACAGGGTGGGGAGGATACCAAACCCAGCACGTGGTGCCAGACTAATGGGACAGGTTGGTGTCCATCTGCATCGTGGCTTGGCCACAACCTCACAGCAGCAGCATAAATTATTCCTACACCCCATCACTACAGTCAAACCTCCCCAGACCTGATCCTGCCCTCCCAGCTCTGCCTCTGCCCTGCAAATCCTTGGAGTGACTCAGGGTTCAACCCTCCCCCAAGCCAAACTTCCCTGCTCCCTGAAAATGAAACCCCAGAGCACCCACAAACCACAGCACTGGTAAAAGCCCCCCAGAGCCAGCGAGGAGGGGAGGAAAAGTGAAATTCCAGTGGAAGGGAAGCCAGGACTGGTTCCAGTTTCATCTCAGTGCAGCAGCAACTGAGAAGGTCCCATCGATCTGGGGATGTGGGGCACAGCTGGGTTTCTCTCTGATCGATATCTAATGAGTGACAGGGAGCAGGGAGAGAGGAGAGCAGGAAGCTGGAGCTGCTCCAGGCCACGGCAAGCCCTGCTCCCTTGTCCCTGATCCCACAGCAGCCGTGATGGGCTTTGCAGTGGAGCTGATCCACAGGGGCTGCTGGAGCCTTGCTCTGCCCCAAGGCAGCTCTGGGGTTCAAGGGGAATCACCAAAGGCCACAGGGTCTGAAAAGCAGATTTGGCTGCTCTTCCAACGCCGGGAATATCAAACCCAGCTGGGAAGAGGCAGGTCCAAAGGCAAAGCAGGGCCAGAGGTGCGGTGGCAATGGGAGTCCTGGCCATGGGGTGTCCCCAGCTGTCCCAGGAGCGCTGCCAGGCCCAGCCACCATCCTCTGCCCTCCCCCAGCATCATCTGCTCTAAACAGAGACAAGAGCCAGGCTGCCCACATTGGGGGAATGATTTAGGATGCAGCTGCTGGGGTGCAAAACACCCCAAATTGGCCATTCTGACCCCAAAGCTCAGGGCTCCCAGCCCCTCCCTGCACAGCCAGAGCTGCCAAAAGCCCCCAGAGCCCCAGCACAGCAACTCCTCTGTTTGCACAGCCCGGAGGGCAACACGGCTTGGAGTCATTCATCCTCTCCATTCCGTTAATATTTGATGGAGTTGTTTGTCTAAAAGGTGATTGTAATCACTTTAAATTCCTCCCCCGTCTCTAACCTTTGCAGGCTGATTGGAAGCGGTGCTGGCAGCGCGAGAGGGGGAAGGGGGAGAGGATCCTGCTGCTGGCAGCTCTGCTCTCCGTGCTGTGGGGTGGGCATGCAGGGGACAGGGGGCTGGTGGCCCTGGGGACACTCCTGGATCAGCCATGGGTTTGGATGTTGTGGGTGCATTTTGGAAGCGGCGGGATGGGGTGAAGGAAAATCCGCCCTCCTGGTAAGAAAGGGGTTCTGCAGAGCTTTGGAGGTCACACCAGAGCAGGCAGAGCTGAGGAGCTCTTTTTTTCCAAGAGTCTGGCCCCAGCTTTGCTCAGTTTTTGGGGTGGGGGACAGAGATGTGGGGACATTTCCATCGCAGAGGACAGGAGTGGCTTGAGCACATCAAGTTGCTGTAACCCAGCTCCTGGAGACACTTGTGTCCCTTTTCCCAAGGCACAGTGACAGAGATATCACTGTTGTTCTCCAGCCCTTCCGAATCTTTCCTGCTGCTGTTTTTGATCCCGTGCCCATCCCCTGCCTTCTCCTGCTGTGTCCTGCCAGTCTCACACCTCCCCTTCTTCAGGCTGAGAACCCTCCGGGGTCTCAACTTGACTTTGTGGGTCCCTTCTCCCTGAGATCATTCTCAGTTCCACCTCCAGGGCTCTCCCTCAGCTGATCTGAGCCTTTCCCAGAGTCCCAGGAACGTGTGAGCAGGGCAGAGCTGCCTGTCTCAGGTGCTGGCTTGGATCCTGCTCCCCATCCAACACTCATCCATCACTTTAGGGTTCAGGTGGGACCTTGCCTGGCTCCCCTTCCTTCCCAGAGGAGACACCAGGACAGACAGCAAAGAGCTGCTGCTTCTCACAGCATTAAAACTTAATACAAAATTAAAATTCTTCCACCTCAGACTAAGGAATCCTCCACGTCTTCACAGCCCAGCCCTAAAATCCTCAGTTTCCCCTGCCAGCTCCCGCCTGGCACTGCAGCCACCCAGACCCCCGGGCAGGGGGCAGAGGGACAACTGCTCCTGGCCAAA
Source organism: Nicator chloris (assembly GCA_013400495.1). NCBI lineage: Eukaryota > Metazoa > Chordata > Aves > Passeriformes > Pycnonotidae > Nicator > Nicator chloris. Next base: position 307,783 of record WAAE01001789.1, on the reverse strand, counting down.
TCCCAGCCCTTCCCTGGCATTCCCAGAGGTGCAGCCCTTACCTGGGCCCAGCCCCTTCCACCCTGGACACATCGATGGTGGCAGTGGAGTGTTTGCCACCCGTCAGCAGCTCCGAGCTCACCAGCCACTGCCCGCTCCTGGACTTGGTGCTGAGCAGGTTCACACCTTTCTTGGCCTTCACCCTGCAGAAAGCGACAGTCAGGGATGGATCCTCACCCTCAGGCACTCCTGGATCCCCTCGGATACCCTGCCACGGCACAGGGGGAGGTTTTCCCCTGATCCCTTCAGGCTCTGGGAAGCACCATCCAGGCTGGCAGCAACAGCTCCTCTTTCAGGGCATTTTGTCCCTCCAATCACCGCTCCAGCAGGATTTTGGACCCCCAGCCCAGGGCTGACCCCGGGGCAGTAACACCCCTGTGGCTCTGGGCGTCCCTGGGGGGAAGGACAGGACAGCCTGGAGCACCACATCCCCCATTCCAGGGTCCAGAGGCCACAGGGACACTTGCAAGTGTCCTTTGAAGAGGTGTGAACAGGGCTGGTGTCCCCAACTTTAGGGACACGCAGCGATGGGGGTCCCCTCCTGCACACCTGCCCACACTGGGGTTCTCAGCACCTCCTGCCCACCACCCCATTCTGCTTCCCCCCTGGTTCTGGGGCAGGAGGAGGGGATATGGGGGACCTCCCCTCACTCCACAGCAGCCCCAAGGCCGTGCCATGCCGTGTCCCCAAAGCGGCTGGGAATAAACCCACAGCTGCTGGCAGAATCCCAGTGCAACTGGGAACACTGGGAGAGCAAAGGCAGCAGTGCACAGTGCCAGGGCAGAGATGTCCTGTGTGGGCAGCCCTTCCCTTTCCTGCAGGAAGCTCCCACTGCAAAACCACACTCAAATATTGCTCTGGCCCCGCTTCCAGACCTGCTCCAGCCTCCAGCAGATCCTGCACATGTGGATGCTAAAAGCTTAGTCGAAGGAAAACCCTCAAGTATCAGGGCAGCAGTAAGGCCTGTGAGAGAGAGAAGTTTTCCCAAAACATTGGTCTGTGAGGAATTTAAACAATCTTTTTGCACCTGGTGTTTTGCTCCAGACTTGTTTACAAGACGTTTACAAAGAGGTGTTGTTCTGAGTGTCCAATCGTGTCTCTTTTCTCAGAACTGTCTATAAAAGAGTATGTTTGTCTAATAAAGAGAAAGATTTGCCTTCTGAGTCTGGAGATGTGTGTCGTTATTTTTCCTGCCATCCCGAATCCTGTAAGGACATCCACACACCATCCTCCCTCCTCAGCCCACAGCTGCCTCTCCAAAACCACCCCTCGGAAAAGGGAGCGGCGACAACCCCAGGGCCTCACCTGAGGGTGAAATGCTCCACCGTGGAGTTGGACATCAGGTAGAGGAGGATGCTCAGCACCTCCCCCGGCTTCAGGGGCTTGTCGGGCAGGCGGATGAAGACGTTTCCGTCCAGGTGATGCTCCTGCAGGGCGGGCCCGGGCGGCGGCTGCAGCAGGCTGACGCTGCCGATGCGCAGCAGCGGGTGCTGCGTGGGACCCTCGGTGCGAGCCCCGCCGGCCCCGCGGCGAGCGCCCGCGTCCCCAAGGCACTGTCCGGAGCCGTCGGGCGAGTGCAGCGTGTAGTACAGCTCTGCCTGCTGGCTCTCCGCCGGCACCACCTCCAGGCTCTCGGGGCTCTTCCTCCTGCCCAGCGGCACGGCCGAGGGGCCGAACCAGGCGTGGGGCAGCTCGGCCTGCACCAGGCACATGGCCAGGCTGCCCCGCAGGCGGCAGGAGCTCTTCAGCTCGCGGGCGTCGCGGAAGGCGTGGAGCCGCACGCAGGGCAGCCGGTCCGTCACGTCGAAGTCGTCCCAATCCCGGCCGGCCACGTAGAAGAGCACTTGGACCACGGGCTGGCTGGCCACCAGCCGGGGCTGGACGATGAAGGCGCGCACCTTCCAGTTGACGGTGAGGCGGTCGGGCACCTCCAGGGTGCTGGAGGGCTGCAGGTGCTCCTTGGGCAGCACCAGCCCCGTGCTGAAGGGCCCCAGGGTGACGTTGAGGACGGGCAGCTCCTTGGTCTGGAAGACGACGAAGGGCTCGGAGCGCTGCAGAGGGGCGCTGCCGTTGCCCGCCGGGCTGGCTCCCAGCTCCTTGAGGAAGAAGGCCAGGCGGGTGTTGGACAGGCGGTAGCTCACGGGCAGCAGGATGGCACCGGGGGGCTCGGCGGGCTCGGGGCTGGGGGCCGGGCCCTTGGCGTGGGCTGCAGAGGGAGAGCGTGGGTTAGAGTGGGGCATCCCCCGCTGGAACGCCGATCCAGGGAAGGGTGGAACAAGGAGGAGTTGTTGTTTCAGCCCCCAAACCTCTGAGAAGGGCTGCAAGAGCCTGGCTGGGTTTCTGTCTCACAAACCAAAAATGCAGAAGATCCCGGGACCTCGAGGAGGACTGTGCCTCCATCATGGGATGGGGTGGCCAGGGTGTGCTGAAGCCACATCCAGCCTCGTGTTGTCCCTGGGGGAGCCTGAAGGTCACCCAGCCCAGCACTGCCTGAACCAGCACGAAGGCTTTTACAGAAACAGGGCTGGCTTCATCCCAGCTTCATCCCTGCTTCCTGAGGCATGGATGCTGAGTTGCTCCAGGGGCTCATGACCAAAAGTCACATCCAGGTTAATTTTTGGCTGGCAGACCCCACCACGTATTTATTATTATCAAAGCTTTACTTCTGCTTCCAGCTCCCAGATCACCAAGGGAAGGTGGCTAAATCAGGCCCCAGACCTGCTCTGTCCCCACACCTGCCTTCAGGGTGGTGTCACAGCTGCTCTGTCACATGTCACCCACCCAGGGGTGTCACCCACACTGTGCTGCCCCCATGTGATAAAGCTGGCCCAGACCAAACTTTTCCAGACCTGGTGGAAATGTGACACAGACGGTGCCACCCTGTGCAAACCCCAGCAGCTCCCGAGGCCCTTCAGAAATCCCCTTTTCTCCTTCATTTTGAGCATTTTTGCCTTAAAAAAAGTAACTCCAGGACTGGCAGAGCAGGGAGCCCCTAAGAGCTGCCCGAGCCCCTCGGGAGGATCCCATTACCCCACCGCAAGCAGAGGGAAAACCCATGGAAATCTTCCCGGGAAAGGCGGCCGGTGCGGAGCCGGCGCCCGGCTCGCGTTGTGCTGGCAGCTGCGGGAGCCTGGAAAACATCTCAAGGTCTTTTCCTTCTCCAGCGGCTGCCAGGAATTCCCAGGAGGTTCCTGTCCTCCCCCCGCTCCCCTCGGCTCCCCGCATCCCCCGTTCCCGGCGCTGATTGCAGCCGCTCCCAAGCGGCTCCCGAGCAGCAGAGCCCAAATTACCGGTGTCAAACGGCGGGGAAAGGTGAGGATGTGACGGCTCCGCTCCCGGGAATGACTCAGCCCCCTCTTCCCCATGGGGGATTTGGAGCGTGCCAGGACCAGGAGGCTTTTTCCAGCCCTGAAAGTGGCCCCGGCCGCTTTCCCCGGGGCTCCGGGGATGCAGGAATGCCCGGCCCAGCCGGGGAGGTCTCGGCGGCGGGGCACAGGGAGCTTAGAGCAGCTTAGAGGGCTGATAAAAGGATTAGCACTGGATACGGGACAGGCAGAACCCACAGCCCGGGATGGAAGCTGTCCCGGAGCCAGGTAGGGAATTCCCCGGGGCTGTGGGAATGCTGGGGACGCGCTGCCACCCTGGCACATCTCCAGCTCCTGCCACCCCATCCCGCTTGCTCTGCCTGTTTTCTCATCTCCCAGGAGCTGCAGGAGAGGTGCTAAACCCTGGAAAGCACCCATGGGTGCCCCTCTGCTCAGCAATACCAGCACTGAGCGGCTTTCTGCTCTTGGGATTCATGGAAGTTGTTTTCTCCTGTGAAAGGTGAAGGTTTGCTTCCTCCTGCCATCCCCAACAAGTGGAAAAGGGGATTTTTTTTTTTTTTCCCAAGGCATGAGATTATTTGAGGAAAAGGATCCAGGAGCTGGAGTGACATGAGCTGGACCCGCTCAGGTGAGGTACAAGGAAAGGGGCTTTGCTCAACCCACTCACTGAAACAGCATCAGACTTTATCCCTTCAAAATCTCCAGGGTTCGGAGCAGGATCGGGACATTTCTCAGGGAAAATGAGAAATGTCCACCCAAATCCCGCCCAATTCAATCCCCAGCACAGCCCCAGGCGAGATCCACCCCTGAGGTGCTGCAAAATTTCTGGTGTCACCCTTGAGTGGGGGACAGGGGAAGCTCAGTGCCACCCCGGCGAGCACCCAGTGCCCGTGGTGAGGGGCACCCGCTGCCACCCACTGGGAGGGCTAAAACCGCGGGGTTTGGGTGCAGTTTGGCCCCTCCAGCACCCAGCTCCTTCCTCCTCCCGTGGGGATTCTCTGATGGATAATGCAGGAAGAGGAAAGCCCCTCCCAAACTCGTTTTGGGGACACGCAGGGTGGCCCTGTCACCGAGCCGTGCACCCCGGCCGTGCCAGCTGGGGCGGGGACAGGGCCAGGCTGGGCTGGCGATTGATGGGATGGCCATGATTAGTTGAGTGCCGGCGGATTGGCGGCACCCAAGGAAGCGATTTCCTTCCCAGACAAAATGCATTTAAATGATGCTCTAATCTGTAGCCGGGAGGGGACGGGAGCGGCGCCTCCTTTCCCTGGCCGTAAACTAATCCTGCCAGGAGAGGGTCTAACCCAGCCACATCCAGCCTGGAATCGCAGCCACAGGGACAGCAGGGATGGAGAAGGGAGGCAGGAGGTCCGTGGAGCTGTGGATGCAGCTGCTGGCTGGGGAAAAGGGGGAATAAGGAGAAATAAAGCAGGAGGGAGGCTAAAGGATGGAGGGATGTGGGTCAGAAATGGCTGGACAGCAGGAGAACAGCTCCAGGATGAGGGAGAAGGAAGGAAGGAAGGAAGGAGGGAGGGAGGGAGGGAGGGGGGAAGGGGGGGGGGGAGGAGGGGGGGGGAGGGAGGAGGGGGGGGAGGGTAGGGGAGGGAGGAGGGGGGAGAGAGGGGGGAGAGGAAGGAAGGAAGGAAGGAGGGAGGGAGGGAGGGAGGGGGGAAGGGGGGGGGGGAGGAGGGGGGGGGAGGGAGGAGGGGGGGGAGGGTAGGGGAGGGAGGAGGGGGGAGAGAGGGGGGAGAGGAAGGAAGGAAGGAAGGCTCAACAGCTCAAGAGATGGAAGAAAGTTGTCTGGAAGGAGACAGGAAGGACGGACAGACACCGCTCAGGAGACTGCAGTCCCCACGCCACTGTCCCCAACCCCTGCCCTGCTTCCTTGTCACCCCCGGGAGGGGAGGTGGCCTCACGTCCCCCTCTGGCCAGGCCTGGGGGGACAGAAGGGTTATCAAGAGATGGCTGGCTCTGCTCCGCAGCCCTGCTGCCGCTGTGGCGAGCGGGATTTGCAGCACCTGACCCGCATTCCGGGTTTATTAGGCCGGCACAGAGGGGTCCATATGGCCCTTCCACCCTGGCAGCTCAGCACCGCCAGCCAAAACACAGCTCCCCGTGCCTGGCCAGATCCCCACCGGCCTGGGGGCTTCCCGAGCCCCCCGGGCTGAGAAGCCACCCCCAGCCCCACAGCGGGGCCGGGCGGGACTCCCGCGTGTCCCCTCGGGGTGACCTGGGCAGGGACAGGGAGATGTGAGCACACGACTGGTGACCCCTTTGTGGAGCCCCACATCTGCCCTGCCAGATGTGCCCCGTGCCGGCCGCAGACACGGGGCCAGATGTGCCGAGCTGCTCCGCCCGCCCGGGAGGGCACGTGGGGACAGTGGCAGCGCCCTGCAGCCCGGCCTTACCTCCCAGACCTAGCCCAAGGTTGCTGGAAAAAACAGCACCAAGAGCCCCTGCACATCCCCCTGGCATGGGGTTTAGGTCATCGTCATCATCATCATCATCATCATCACCATCATCATCATCATCACCATCATGCCCACTCCTGGTGCTGGGCTCGGCAGCCTGGTGGCCCACAGGAGAGGAGGCTGATGGACAGACTGGATTGAGCCACCAGCTCCATCACCCTCCCCTCTTGCCCTGAACACCCAGAAAACGGGGCACAGGCTCTCCCCTCCATCCTGCTGCCACCATCCCCGCTCCCACCTGCTCTCCCGAGGCTGGAGACCCTCCTCCTCCTCCTCCTCCTGTTCCCTGCTCCAGAACCCAGCGCAGAGCTGAGCTCCAGCTTAGCCCAGCCCAGCTGTCGGCCATAGGGATCACCGCAGCCACGCTCCAGGCGGGATCTTTATCCTGGCTTATCCCGTGGGACACAGCAGGGGCTCCCGGGGCTATATCCCCACTTATGCGGGGGGAAAAGCACCCAGGGAAAGCCCTGGAGAGGAGGGAGGGGAAGTTTGAGGTCAGCCCGGGAGGGTTAAAACCTCTCTGGATGTTAATGGGTGGCGCCGGGGGCTCGGTGGATCGATGGGTTGAACGCAGCTCCAAGGAATGTGGGGCACCAGTCCCGGCTCTCGCAGCTCCTGCCGGGCTTCAGTGGCAGTGCCAGCATGGAACAAGGCAGGAGAGTTGTCCCTAAAGCGGTGCCTTGAGCTGCCACAGTGAGGAACCCACCCCAAATGCCCGGGGAGGGGTGGAGGGGGTGTCACTGCCCCTCCCAGAGGGCTCCACCCCGGATCCCAGCCCGGCTCGGGGCTCCTGTGGAGGGGTTTTGGTGCCCACCAGCCCCCAGGACCAGCAGTGCTCTCTTATTCCCAGATCCAGTGCCATTCCAGGGTGATGAGGTGATGATTTTAGCCCTCAGTAGGGTGATGATGGCAGGACGTGCCCTGAGGAGTCAGCAGGGTGATGGGTCCCCCCAAAACCCCGAGAACCAGGAGCCCCCAGAGAGGACATCCAGCCTGGTATTCCCCACTGGACACCAGCATGGATCTCTCACTTCTCTTTGCTCCCACCCCATTCCCCTGAGCATCCTGTGGATCCCAGGCCAAGCCCCAAAATCTGCTGGTTCAGGCTTTGCCACCCCATCCATCAGGACCAAGCACAAAGGGGAAACAGGGGTGGCAGCGGCCCCAAATACCTGGGATGTGCCACACCTGGAGCTCCTAGAGATGCCCCACACCTGGAGCTCCCACATCTGGATGTTCCCACAGCTGGACGTGGTCCCAGCTCCCAGGGAAGGGTCAGGCTCAGACATCTCCCTTCCCTCCTCATCCCGCAGCATCAACCCCTGCCACCCTACACTCCCACCCCAGTGGGGTCAGCACCTCCAGGTACCCTAAAAACCAACAAAAAGGGAGAAAAGAAGCCTCCAGGCCTCCACCCAAAACTCAGGAGCCCCAACGTGTGCCCCTCTCCAGTCCACACTCCCAGGGTAAAAAAAAAAAAAAAAAAAAAAAGCCAGGAATTAAATACAAACGAAAAGCAGAAAATACAGAGAGAGCCCTCATGGAAACCTTGAAAGCATTCCTTGCAGGCAGAGCCTTGGAAACTGGTTTTGGTGACATAAATGACAACAAGCTCCCCCTTCCCTCTGATGCATCCAGAGCCTCTCTCTCCAGTCCCAGCTAATTGGAACTCAATTAAGTGAATAATTGTTACAAATGTGGAATCACCTTCCCCTGGCGTGCGGCGGGGAGAGCGTGGGAAGAGCGGGATGCAGGGATGCTCCTGGATCTGTCCACGGCCGCGGCAAGGATGAGCTGGGAATTCCCACGGCACCAGAGGCTAAACTGGCCCAAGCTTCCCAAAATCAGCCTGGGGCAGGAACTGAGTGGGAGCTGGGTGGTATATGGAGCCCTGGGTGGATTCCTGGGAGCAGCGAGAGTGGATTCTCTAACACAGGGTTGTGCCTGCTGGGTTTATTTCTTGGAGATCCCTGAGATTTCTCCCTCTCCCAAAAGTGGCTTTCCCATCAGCAGGAGCAATAAAATCCAGTAACACTGGTGGGACAAATCCTGGGATTTTTTTTTTGGTGGGGGGAGAAGCAGCACCGAGCAAAAGGGAACCATCCCAGCAGTGCCGAGGGCTGTGCTTCCCCCAGGAAATCAATGAGGGAATAAACAAAACAGGGAGAAAAAAAAAAACATCAGGGACCTAAAGAATAAATAAATATGGCCTAAATGGGATGTGCCGTGCAGAGGCACAGCCTGCCATAAATTCCTGGAGCCAGCAAGGCTTTTACACGGCAGCTACTTTAGAGCAATTTCCACAAATCACGGCAAGGGACAGGCTGGGGGACAGGGAGGAGAAGGCCTTTCCAGAGGAGGGGGAAAAACCAAGAAATTAATTAAAAGGGGGGGATTAAAAAAAGGGCAGGGCAGTGGCTGATTATGAATGCCCAAACAGCAACGGGAGGGGAAACACCTCGGGATAAACGGGGCGGCCCCAGAATGTTCTGTGGTGGCTGCTGGGCTGGGGGAGCCCCGCGCTGGGAGCAGCCCGGGTGGGCACGGGTGGCTCCTCCTAAAAACCACCCTGGGGAGCCAGAAATGGGAATCAGGGACAGGGGCAGCAGCTCCTGAGGGACAAGCCCCCAGCACCACAGCGTGGGGACAGAGGCAATGCAGGGACATCCCCGAAGCCACGTGTCCTGCTCGGGTCACCCCGTCCCCTCTCCATCCCTCCCCAGCACGGCCAGGAGCAGGAACGTCCTCCCAGCACTCTCTGAGCACTGAATTTACCCCCAGGCTGCCCTCCCTGACACCTCCAGGCTGTGCCCAGCACCACCTTCCAGAATGATTCGATGCCACTTAATTCCTTTCCCTCTGGTGACACGTGGTGGAGCCGGATTCGTTTCCAGAGGCACCCAAGGGAAATCCAGCCCCAGATCTCAGGTTTGGGGTCCAACATCAGCCCCAGACCCCCAAAAGCAGGGCTGGGAACTGGTACCAGCTCAAACAAGGCTGGAATTCATCCCCTTCCTTTGCTCCAGGAGAGGAGCTGATCCCGCAGCCGCACCGAGCTGGCAGCAGCAGGGATTGCATTTCCAACCTGATTTATCTCCCAGAGCAAAACCATAGCTTTTCCTTAAAGGAAAAGAAATGAAAAGGGAATTGGTTCTCGAGTTTTGCCAGTCCTGGGGAAGAGCTCAGAGCAAACCCAAACTCCTGCAGGGGACAGGAGGTGACAGCACCATGTGAGGTGGCAAAGCCACCCCAGCAGCACCTGCTTGGGCTTTTAGGGAAAATCCAGGATGACAAATATTATCCAGGTGGTGGGAAAACACTCGCCAGAAGGTGACAGTGGCTTCAGCAGAAGATGGAATTGGCCTTGTTGGTGGTGTCTTCCCCAAGGCCAGAGCAGAGGTGAAGGGGGACGAGGGACATGGGACAGGCCAGGAGCAGCAACAGGTGAGGGAACAGCTCAAGGAAAAGGAAGGCAGAGGCACATCCTGAGGAACAACCTCTGCATCCCAGCCCTGGGGTGCTGCTGGCACAGGTGACAGCCCAGAACCCCCCCAGCCCAGCTGGTGCCTCCCCAGGGTAGGACTGGCTGAGCCACCACCCCAGACCTCCCAATTTCCAGCCAGGTGAGCTCCAGCCTCCTTTTCCCTGGGAAATGGCCAGCAGGACTCGCCTCACTGCACCCCACTGAACCATTTCTCCTCCTGCCATCACAACTTCCAGGGCAGATCTCACCCCAGAGCCACCACTGGGGTCCCCAAGCCTATCCCAGCATGTCCCACCCCAGGAGCAGCCCCCTCCCTGCCTGGGGGGCTGCTCGTTAGCCGAGCCATGTATTTAATAATAAAGGATTCTGATTAGATTAGCAAGAGTGACCTTTTCCAGATGGATGGGGCGCTCCTGCGGTGGCAGTGACAGGCGCCACGCGGGAGGGGACACCCAGCAGCTCCCACACACCCAAAAGCATTTTGGCCAGGCAATGCAGGAGCCCCAAAAAACCCCAGGTTGTGCTGTCTAAGCAGCCCTTCCCTCATCCATCGTCCCCCAGGATGATGCCACATCCCCTGGCTCCCTCCACAAGAAGGGATGTGCTGATGGAACGTTGGGGATGCTCTGCTGGGATCCTCAGTTTTTCCTTTTTTCACCTTTCATAGGATGCAGAGGAGCTGGGAGAGGGACCTCAGCAGCTGGAGTGATTTAAAGAGTAGCACTTCAAAGAAAAAAATTCTCAAGGAAATAGCCAGGTTTCTAAAAATTCATGAGCTATCCCCAGCCAGGGCCTGCTGCCACCTCATCCCCTGCCTCAATTTCCCCTAAAAGGACAGGTCTGGATGAGGACCAAACCCTGTGGCTGGTGCTCCCCAAAATCTTCGCTCAGAGGATCTCCCTCAGCCTTTTCCCTTCCCTCAAAAACACCAACAGGGCAAAAGGGGTAGAAGAAAAGACAATTCCCCAGGGGGGTGCCCAATTTCACACCCCTAACTCCCAGCATCGGGCTGGGATTTAAGGTGTTGGGGTTTGGGGGAGGTGGAGCGGGCCTTGGGGCACTGCAGAGCCAAAATCCCAAAGGAATATCCCTGCACATCCCCCTTTTCTGTGGCACCAGAGGTAAAACTTGTGCCAGGCTTAACCCAGCTCAGAGGCCCCCTCACCTGCCTGCCAAAAATCCTGTTGCCCCTTCCCTGCTCCCAGGAATGCTCAGCTGCTCCGACTCCATCCCAACAACCGGGCCGGGGGGTGTTAACCCAGCAAACACCGGGAGCGTGTTCCCGGGGCGCGTTCCCGGTGTTCAGCCAGCCAAGCCGGGTGTGGGTTCCCAGTTCCCGGCAAGTTATGGCACATCTCCACCTGCTGGCCTGAAAACCCCGGAGCGGGAGACGCCGAGAGCGGCGGGGATGGGGGCTGGGGTGTGTCCCCGCCGGCTTTGGGGTGTCCCGGCTGGAGAGCCCAGCAGGGGTGGAGCCCTGGACCCCCCAGGCTGCATCCCCATTTTCCTGGGGGGCGGTGGGAGCCAGGAATGGGATACAGCGGGAGAGCAGCACAGCTCAGCAGTGGGATGGGATGTGGGATCCAGCACAGATCCCAAACCTGCCCGGAAGGCTGGGACAGATTAACCCCAGCACATCTGGAGCACTGCAGAGCCCCCAGGCGCCTTTGGGAGCAGGGAAACTGAGGCACGCTGCAGGGAGCTGAGGGAAGATGAGGAGTCCAGGTTCGACCCTACACACAGCTCAAATCATCCCATAAACCCACAAACCCCCCCGTGCTGCATCCCACCGGGTCCCAACACAACGGCGCCGAGCAGGCACCAGCAGCATCCCCCACGCTCCACACGTCCATCTGTCCGTCTGTCCATCCTGCGAGCCCTCGGGGCCACCCTGGGGCCATCCCACCCCGGAGATGCCAAAAAAAAAAAAAAAAAAATAAAACCCCCACCCCGTTTCTGGAAGCAGCTGATGTGGGGCCTCGGCCAAGCAGCTCCCGGGGAGCGCAGCAGGAGCAAGGTTGGCACGGAGGGCTGCTCTTAAATAAAAAACAAGGGGAAAAGGGAAAAGGGGAATGAAATCCTCCGAGCAGGAGAGCAGGGCACTGCTTCAGCACGGGCTGACCCCGCCGCCAGCCCCAGCCGTTTGTAAGGAATTCTGGAGAATCAGGAGCTCTCGGCGGTTTTCCCGGCTCCCTCCGAGACTTTTATTTGTCCACCAAAGGCCAGCGAGGGCAGCTGCGCGCCCTGAAAGGCGACTGAAAACTCCTGGCAGAGGTTTTCCTCTCCGTGGGCACTGGCAGCACGGCGAGCCCTGGCACAGGCCACCCTCGCCCACCTCACAGTGGCAGCGCTGCCACAGGGACCCGCCGGTGACGGGGACGTGGCATCCCCCAGCCCCGGGGACAGACCCGGCCCTGGCCTCAACCCCAGGCCTGACCCACCGGGTTTGTGGGGTGCCAGCAGCAATGAGGGGGGGGCTCAGAAACCCCCCAGGAGGAGCAGGGAGCCACATCCAGCCCCTGCAGCAGAGGCCGTTCCCGATGGATCATCATTCCCACAGGGATGCTTCCCACAGCCGCCAGCCGCCCCCGGCAGCACAGCCGACCCAGACAGCTGGATCTGATCCAGGGAAATCGGGCACTGGGGGAGATCCTGCTTCCCTGCAGGCTGCCAGACCCCTGAGCTGGCGCTCCCAAAGAGCTCTGCCAGCCAACCCTGCCCGGGGAGCACGCCAGGAGCGGTCTGGGGGTGGCTACAGGGGTACCTCTGCCACCCCTCAGGGTGCTGCGGAAAGTTGTGGCTCGACAGCCTGGAGCATCCCTGCTCCTCCACTGGGGTCTGAATTTCCAGCGTGGAAAACCCTCTCCAGCCCCCTTCAATGCTCCCAGTATCCCTCCTCCTCCTCCTTATTTCTCCCCACCTCTTTATTTTTCCCCTCCTCAAGCTCCTCCGAGACCCTCGGGTGCTGCAGATGCTGAGAGAGCCCTGCCTGAGCCCCCAAAGTGCCTTGGCCGTGGGCTGTTGGTGTGACACAGAGCCGGGCACGGTCCAGGGATCCCTCCAGCTCCTGGAGGGATCATCTGAGCCGGGCAGTGTCCCCAGGACACCCTGAGCCCGAGGCCAGGGCCAGGTGGCCCCCCCAGACTGCAAACAGCCCCCGCTTTCTGCTTGGCCGGGCTGGGGAAAGCAGCTTCGGCCGCGGCTTGATTTTAAATGGAAAGCAGCCACAAAAATCATTCACGGAAACCAGCCCCGTGTCCCTCAGGGTGCGTGACCCCTCTCTGGCCTCGCTGGCCAATACCAGCCCCCAGCAGCAGGTGCTGGTGGCCCCAGGGTTGCCACCGGGCCAGGCCGGGATGTCACCGCAGCCCGCTCGTGGCACGGCAGCGATTGGGATGCGAGTCAGGGCAAGGGGGTGCAGGCACCCCCCAAAGCCCACCAAAGGGTGGGAGAGGCACGGCAGGGGCTGCACCCACATCCCAAAATGCTGCCACCCGGGCAGAGCTTGCCCAGCAACTCGGCGCAGACCGGGAAAGTGTCTGGGTGCGGGTCTGGGGGATCAGCGAGTGGATAATAGCGGATAAACCCCTGATCCCGCCGCTAAAGCAGCTCTGCATTAAGGAGACAAGAGCCGGGGGGGGTCGGGGGACACCTCCTCGCCCCGTGTGTCCCCCTGCCACCCTGCTGGCAGCCCAGGCTCAGCCCAGCTCGCTGCCAGCGCTCGCAAGCACAAGCTGTCATTTTATTAAGCCAGGAATAAACTCTAATCTTCACCCATTTCGCTTTCGGGGGGGGCACGGAGGGAGCCAGGGAGGGGGTGGCCGTGCCGGGG
>WAAE01001789.1:182089-292730 GCA_013400495.1 Nicator chloris | reverse complement strand
GCACCCCAAAGCTGCCGCAACCCCCCCCCCAGTGCCTGCAGGGCGGCCGGGGGAGCGCCCAGCCTGCGGGGGAGGGTCCCCCTCCTCTTCCTCCTCCTCCTCTTCCTCCTCAGGAGCGAGCGGGGGGAGCAGAGCACGTGGAACCCCCTCCCGGAGGCAAAACCAGCCCCGATGTGCCGACGGAGGAGGATGATGCTGCAGGGTGCGGGTCGCCAGCCCCCCCCTCCCCAGCACGAGAAGAAAAATCAGAATTCCAAGCGCTGTTCTTCCAACGGGGAAAAAATGAGGGGGGGGAGGGAAGCGGAAAAAAAAAAAGCGGAATTAGCGCGCTCCCCCCGAGGAAAAAGATAAACAGGCGAAAAAAAAAAAAAAAGAAAATAACAAGAACGTAAGGAAAAAAAAAAACCACAACCCAGAGCCGGGTGAATAATTAATCCCAGGCAGATGCGATTAATCGGCGGCAGGAGCAGCTCGGCGGAGGAGACCCCGCATCCGAAGGCAAAGTTTGGAGGGGGGGACACCCCGGGGTCAGCGCTGGCAGCGGGGGGACCCCGCCAGGAGCGGTCCAAGGAGGGGTCCCCTCCTCTTCCTCCTCCTCGTCCGCCTTAAAGCGGGGGTGCCCCCCCTCCCGCTGGCAGGTGGATGGAGGCAGGGGGTGCCGGAGGCTCGGGCAGTTGAGGGGGGCTCTGCCGCGGGCCCCCCCCGCCTGTGCCGGGCCGGGCTGGGCGCTCCGGTGCCCGCTCGCCCGGCCCGAGCCGCATCGGGCTCCGCTGCGAGCCAGCGAGGGGAGGGCGGCAGGGGGAGGTGCCTTCCTCCTCCTCCTCCTCCTCCTCCTCCTCCTCCTCCTCCTCCTGGCAGCCCCCACCTCCCGCTTGCCGAGCCCCCCACCCCGAAGAGCCCCGGCTGCGGCGGGGGGTGCCCGGCCCTGCCCTGGGGCAGAGCAAAGGGACGGGGAAATTTGGGGGGGGTCTGAGCCCTCCTGGGCAAGGAGGAGTGCTGAGAGGAGCAGCCGGGTTTGGTCACTTCTGGCCACCCTGTGCCACACCTGCAGGGTGTCCCCTGCGTTCCCTCTGTGCCACCCGTGGGGATCAGCCTTGTCACCCCCTCCCTACAGGCTGGGGGTGCTGGGAACCCCCTGTGCCCCCCTGGCGTGGAGGATCAGTCATCCCTTCCCTCCCTGGTCCCCTACACACCTCGACACATCCCGGGATGGCTCCTCCAGGGCCTGGAGATGCTTCCAGGACGGCTGGGGAGGGATTCCCTAATCCCCGGAGCCATAGAGGGTCGGGATTTTGGACAGCAGCGCTCCTGGGAATGCCACACTCCCCTCAACTGCCCAACGGGAATGTGAGAGCATCTGAGACCCCATTCCCAGCCATCCCCTACAACCCCACCACCACTGGCTGGGTTTTCCTGCCCACACCGAGCCCGGCTGCCTCCCCTCTCCCTGCTCTGCTTCCATCCGTTCCCCCGTCTCCCTTTCCCAGGAAACCTCGGCCAGCACGTTCCTCCTGGCAGCCTCGCTCGCAGTGGAAGTGCACAAGACATCTCCATTAACGCCGAAATAATTCACGGCAATTAATGGGATTGACCTTGAGCAGTGACAGGAGCTGAAGATGCCCCCAGGAAGAGGCGGCCCCGCAGGGCTGAGGGGGAGGACGGATCTCCCCGAGGGTCCCCAGCACCTTTGGGTGCCGCTGGGAGGGCCTTGGGGACAACGCCGAGGAACGGCAGGACCAGGGCGAGGGTGAGGAGGGAGATGGGATGCGCCTCAAACCGCACCACCTGGAATTCCGCAGGAACGGCCGAGCATTGTTTGGGAGCGGCCCCGCCACCCCCCAGGCGCTGGCTGCTTGTTTCCATAAAAATCCCGTGATTTATAAACCAATCTCCCAATGGCTTCAGGAGGGGAGGGCTGACTGCTGGGCCGAACCCCCAGGGATGGCACCGCGTTAGACGGAGCCAGGCAGCGCCCAGCCCCTGATTTCCTCCTCCCCAGCCTGCCCAGGTGGAGCAAAGCCTCAGTTTCCCCATTCCAGAAGGACCCCTGGCACTGGGAAACTGGGGATGATGGCAGGACCACGCCCCGTCCTTCCCCGCCTTGGGATCCTTTTCCCACTGATGGATGAGGGCTTTTTAAGAGGGATGCTTGGGTGCAATCCCTCCTGCGCTCCCGCGGCGCCTCTGGCAGGTTCTTGGCACCACCGCTGGGAGATTTTTCAGCCGTTCCAGAAAGGAGTATTTTTACCCCAGCTGGATTTTATTTATGACTCCGGCGCTGGCAGGAGGTGGGGGCTGGAGTGGGCAGGAGCTGGGCTGGGATCTCTCTTTCCCGAGCCAGGAGCAAAGCCGGGGGGAGATGCCGGAGATAAATCCCTTTTTTCAGCAGGAGCTGAGGCAGGGAAGGGCAACATTTCGCCCCAGAACAAGATCCCACGTGTCCTTGGGGGCACGAGCAACTTCTGGATGGATTTCCCAAGGATTTACCCCAAAAAGCACTGAGGGATGTCAGGGGCAGGGTTCTGGTTCCCCAAATCACCGCTGGGCATCTCTGGGCAGCAGCTCCATCCCGCTCACCCCAAAACACCACAAACGCCCCATGGCCACAGGCCCTGCACAGAGCAGGATTTGACGGCCGGGAGGCACTTCCCGGGTGGATAAATCCCGGCTGAGGGAGCAAATCCCACAGGTTCGGTGCCAGGTCGGGCAGAGAGCACGGCCGGCCTCTCCCGGTAATCCCCGGCCGGCGTTTCACCTGCCCTAATCCCGGGGCAGCACTAATCGCGGGGATAACAGCGCGCTAATCACCCGAGCCAGCCCTAATCCCTGTGGGAGCCGCTCCGGAGGGGTCGCTGCTGCCAGGGGACCCCCGGAGGTGCCACCGCCAGGGAGCCACTTCCCCTTTTCCTGGGGAAACTGAGGCACCCGCAGCCTCTCTCCAGCTCTGCTGTTTCCAAGGGTTTGCTGGGATGATCAGAAGGATCCGCGAAGAGCAGGGAGAGCTCCTGGCGTGCAAAGCAGGCAAAAGGAAAACACATCCCAAACCCCGTTTTGGGGGGGCTTTACCAAAAAGCCAAGAGCTTTGCACCCTGGAGTTATTTTTCACCCCCAGGACCCTCCAAAGAAGATAAACCAGAAAGAATTAATCCAAACCAGCCCCGGGGGCACGCCAGGAGAGTGAAAGCCTCACTCCAAGGCTCTGGTTTTCCCATTTTTTTCCTGGAATGCAGGCAGGGAAGTTCCTTGGTGGTGGCTGGGGCATCCCAGCCCAGCCCCACAGCTAATCCTGGGTGGGAGCTGAGTGGCTGATGCTGAAACGTGATTAAAAACATATCTCAATTCCCTCCCTTCCAGAGCGCTGCCCGAAATCCAGCTGTACCCTCAGCCCTTCCTTCTATAGTTCTGATAACGACAGAAAGAGAGAAATCCCGTAATTGCCATAAATTCATTTTATGCGATTATTTCTAAGGAGATGGGGGGAAAAAAGCGCCTTTTATTGGAATTAATTGTCCAGATGGATTCACGGTTTGTTCTGTGGATCCGTAGCCCTGTCACTGGTCCCAGAGGCCACCCCAAGGTTCTCCATCCTCCCAGGAAAACGGGTGGGAAAAGCAAAAAGAAAAGGGCTGAACGATTTCCCTCCCGAGCTGCTGCAGGTCCTGAGCACAGCCCAGCACATCAGTCGGACTTTTGGGTGCCCCGAAGAGTGCAAAGGCACATTAGGTACGGGATGCAATATTTATAATATTAAAATGAATATTTTAATAGCCCCATAAAAGGAGGGGAAGGGAGAAGCAAAGCGGTGGCGCCGAAGCCGCTCCTTCCTGCGAGATAAAAACGTTTCATTTCAGTTTTACTGCCCTGCCTCGACTTCTACGTTCTGTTAAAATATTCATTCCGGGGCGTAACGCAGGAATTTAATATTGTGGCTGATTTAACAAGTCAATATTATCAAAGTTGGGGGGTTGAGGGGGATCTCAGAGGAGAACATCTCAACAGAGCAGCAGTGACGTTATTTCCCCTTCTCCTTTCGAAAAATTTTATCCCATGGGGAAATTTCTCCATTTGTGCTTTTACCTCTACTTTTGAGAGGAAAAAAACCCACCAAAGATGGGTTCCCTGGTGTTGAAATCGCTGTGTCCAGGGGCTGGGCTGTGCTTTGTGTGCATCCAGAACTCCCTGATGGCAACAGAGCATCCCAACGTCCTCGAAATCCAGGGAATTGATGAACACCCCCTTCCTCCAGCACCAGGGAATCAAAGCACCTAATTACAGCAGCTCGTTAGGAGGGTTGGTTATCTTGGCAGCCAGAGAGGCCAACAAGAGAGTTTCCTTTCTTGCCTTGCTGTTTGTTTTGGGGTTTAAAAAAAATAAACAAATTTTTATTTGAAAAATAAATAAAACATCATTTTATCCTCATTTTGGAGGGGTTCGGGGAGGATTTGCAGCACGGTGAGGACCAGAACATCATTTTATCCCCCTTTTGGAGGGGCTGAGGGCATTTGCAGCACCAAAATCAGGCTCTTGAAGTGAGCAAGGCCCAGTGGATGCTGATAAAACCCAAAAGGAACAGGGCCTTAAACAAAGCCCATTTCGCCTCCTGACCCTGAGTTTTTGTGAGGGCAGGATCCCAGACATATAAACACATAAAAATGGAAGAATCCCTTCTTTTCCAACCCTTTCTTTTCCAGGGGGTTGGGAGCTTGCAGGAGGGCACCTGGAGGTGTCCCCAGCAGCACCAAGGGACACCCTGACTGTCCCCACTGCCCTCTCCGCTCCATCCCCATCCCTTCCCTGCCCCTCTGGCCCAGATGGGAACACGGAGAGGGAAAAGCACTTCAGAGGAGCCTCCATCTGCTTTGGTTTCCCAGTTGCCCCCTCCCTTGGCTTTTCCAGGCAGATTTTCCAGAGGCTTTTAGGATGGAGAGCCCTTAATGGTGCTTTGGGGACGAGGTCATCACGGGGCACAGCCCTGGTGGCCCCTCAGGACACCACAGAGCTCCTGGCCAGGCCCCTTCCACTTCTTCTCTGTCACCCCAGCCGGGATGCTCCGGGCTTGAGCAGATTCCAGGGAATCCTGGGCAGTGGAGAGGTCGAGCTGGAGATTTGCAGGGCGAGGGGAAGGACACAAGGCGTGCTCAGGGGTTTGCACCAAGCTCAGCATCCTGCAGCTCCTTCCCAGGGAAGGGCTGGGCATCTCCAGGGTGGATTCACCTGGGAATTGCATCAAAAATTCGGTTTGGCTGCTGGCTCTGTGCTCACTGCATCCATGCATCCATGCATCCATCCATCCATCCCTCCATCCCTCCCTCCCTCCCTCCCTCCCTCCCTCCCTCCCTCCCTCCCTCCCTCCCTCCCTCCCTCCCTCCCTCCCTCCCTCCCTCCCTCCCTCCCTCCCTCCCTCCCTCCCTCCCTCCCTCCCTCCCTCCCTCCCTCCCTCCCTCCCTCCCTCCCTCCCTCCCTCCCTCCCTCCCTCCCTCCCTCCCTCCCTCCCTCCCTCCCTCCCTCCCTCCCTCCCTCCCTCCCTCCCTCCCTCCCTCCCTCCCTCCCTCCCTCCCTCCCTCCCTCCCTCCCTCCCTCCCTCCCTCCCTCCCTCCCTCCCTCCCTCCCTCCCTCCATCCCTCCATCCCTCCATCCCCCCCCCCTCCTCTCCTGTTCCCTCTCTCCCCATGGCCACTGTCACCTTTCCAGCTGAGGATCCCCATTCCAGGGGTTCCAGAGCCCCTTGTCCCTCTTCCCTGGCACCTCCTGGCCAGGGCTGTGTCCGTCCCCAGGGGCCTCCTTTTCCCCTTCCCTGGACCCATCCCAACAGGGGTTTTCCACCTGGGACAGAGACAGCTGAGCATCCCACAGCCTGATTTGGTTTTTGGGGTGGTTTAGGATCAGTTTGTTCCATCCCACAGCCTGATTTGGTTTTTGGGGTGGTTTAGGATCAGTTTGTTCCATCCCACAGCCTGATTTGTTTTTTTGGGGTGGTTTAGGATCAGTTTGTTCCATCCCACAGCCTGATTTGTTTTTTTGGGGTGGTTTAGGATCAGTTTGTTCCATCCCACAGCCTGATTTGGTTTTTGGGGTGACTTGGGATCAGTTTGTTCCATCCCACAGCCTGATTTGGGTTTTGGGGTGCCTGGGGATCAGTTTGCTCCTGGCCACAGGGTGGTGGCAGCTCTGGGGTCCCACCACCCCCGTGAGTGTCACCTACAGGACACACACTGGGCACTCTGCTGCACCCCAAACCCCACCCAAGCACCTCCAAAACCCCAAACCCCGACACCAGGAGCAGGAGGGGGGTTCCCATTGTCCCTCCGTGCCTCCTCCCAGGGGATTTTAACCCCGACACTTCCCCAGGGAATCTCCCCGCAGGGCTGGCAGAGGAGCAAGGAGGGATCAAACCCATCCCAAATCCCCCCCGGAGCCCCTCAGCGGGCACAGGGGGCAGTGCCCACCCCGGCAGGGCGGACCCTCCGCTGCCCACCGGGCTCGGGAGGCGAAAGCGGAGCCTGGCGTTGATCCCGGAGCTCCGAGCTCCATCCCAGCGCCCGCCCGGCTGCCGTGTCCAGCGGGAAAACAACGGAGCAGCTGCTGAACCAGCTGGGTCAGCCTAATGGGCATCCCATAATGGCCAGGGGGTGCCGGGGCTGCGGGATCCCAGCTGGAGCAGGATCCAGGCAAACCCTTCCTGCCATTAGCGATCCCAGCTGGGGTTTGGGCCGTTCCCGTCCCTCCTGCAGGGGCAGAACCCCCCTGGAAAGACCATTTAGGAGCATGAATTTTTCAGGAGCTCGTTTAGCGGCGAACATTTCCCCAGCTGGTTCTGGGCAAAGCGGGTTAACCCCTTTGGGATGGGGATGGAGGGGGCAGATCCCCAGGGCGAACCGGGCTGCTGGATTTTGAGGATGGAAAAGGCAGAATTAGGAGCAGGGAATGAGTTTGGCTCCTTGTTTTCCTCTCCGGGACCAGGGAATGGCAGTAGGAATTGGGTCTCACCCAAAATATCCCTGAAACGAGCAGGGAATCCCCTCTGGGAGGCAAAACCTGCCGGGAAATCCACGCAGAGGGCTCTGCCTGCATCCCCCATCACCTGCTCGGAGCCTCGGGGACCACAGGGCAAGCCCGGATCCGACGGCAAGGAGCCACCAGCAGGACTGGGAGGCGTCGGGGAAAATTGCATTTGAAGCACAGCCAGTGCTGGAGTCTGGAATAATTATAGCAGCGGGGTCAGAAGAGCCTCCTACAGCATCGTTTCCCTGCTCAATAGGCAGCAGCTGCTTGAAATAAAATAAAATAAAAAGCCCCCAGAAAGTCCGCACAAGGGAAGGGTGGAGAACGGCCAGGAGAGAGGGAGGATCCTCCAGTGGGATAATGGCTGGGCTGCCTTGGGGGAAGAATCAGGATTTTCTGGCCAGCTCTGCTGTTGAAGGTTTCTAGCAATCACTGCAGAGGTTTTTCCAAGAAAACTCCCCCGTCCTTGGTGGTGTCTGGCCGGAAATGGTTCGGGGTTTGGCTACAGGTGGGCACAGCTCAATTAAAGCCCCCAGAGCCTCTGGTGAGCGTCTGATTGATCCTTTACATCGACCTGCTAATGGGGCTGGCTGTGGGGAGGGATTTTCTGATGTCTCCAAGCCTTTTAGACCCTCTGGGAGCAGGCGGGAGCATCTGCTGGGCGCTCCCATCCTTCCTCAGCCTCATCTTCCTCCCCATACCTGCATTTCTCCCATCTGGGATGAGGGTTTGTAAAATCCAACAGCCTTTGAGGGCTCTGCCAAAGGACTGAGGCGCTGTCACCGACCTTCGGGGTGTCCTTTGTCACCTCCCTTCGCTCTGGCCCCTCTCCGTGCCCCGTGCACGGATCAAAAGGGGTCTGGATTTTGGGGCATTTCCAGAAGGGTCTTGCCCCACATCTCAGGGCTGGGGGGTCCCACCACAGCCCCCCACCAGTTCCCCACCCCCTGGGGCTTCCTCCTCTCCCATCTCCCCGGGCTGGAATTTCAGCAGCAGCTTTTGATGGCAAGGGACTTTTGTAATCACCGCAATTTACTCCTGGGAAGAAATGTGAGGATGCCAAGTGGCTTTTAGGGTCCTTAAAAGCATCTTCCAGCCACTTCTCCCTTCTCCCATCACTGCTGCTTCATCCAGGGATGCTGAAGGATCTGGGAAAGGGGTGGGAAGGTGCAGAATCCCAGTAAAAGCGGTGACCAGCTGAATGGGATGCACTGGTGAGGATTTGTGGGCACAGGTTTGGGATGGGATGGATTGGGATGGGTGAATCCCACCGGGGATTCAAGAATCAGGGATTATCCTGAGAAAAATCCCTGAATTCCCTTTCCTCTGCACAGAATTCCTGGTTCTGTGCCTGACAGGGGATATTTGTCCTTCTTTTTGGGAGTAAACTCTGGGAAATTCCTGAGGGATCCTCAGCCCCTCCTCACCCTGGTGATGGAGGGGGGAACGGGAGCATCGAGAGTTGGAAAGTGGCCAAAATGATGGGAAAAGGGGCTGGAAAACCCAGGAGAGGGCTGAGCCAGGGCTGTGGGAAGCAGGGAGTGAGGGGTGGCAGTGCCTGCAGCTGGATTCCGGCCCTGGCTTTGGGCAAAGACAGGAAAGAAAATCCCCCTCTGGGACTGCGGGCTCGGATGCTCTGCACGGCCCAAATGGGGTTATTTTCCTGATTTTTGGCCAAAGCTGCTGGAGCTTGACCTTGAACCAGTGTCTAGTTCCCTCCTGCCAACCCCGAGCTGCCAGGTTTTCAGCAAAATAAAACCAGGAGCTGGGTGAGAGCTCTTCCTGCCCAGCCCTGGATCCAGAGAGCTTGGCTGGCACCCCAAATATCCCAAATGACACCAGGGGGACAGCCAGGCTTGAGGGGGGGAATTTGCAGCTGAATTTTGGGGACACCCAGCAGCAGTGAAAGGGGAGCCCGGGGAGGAAAGGGAAGCAAACAGCCCCTTCCCATCCCTGCTGCTCTCCCAAATCTCCCAATTCACGCTCCTGACCCCCTGTTTGCAGCCTCCTCACGGTGCTGATGGAATGAAGGATCCCTCCGGAGGCTCCCTGCCCCACAGGGGGCCCAGCCTGACTCCGGCACGGCGGCACCACACGAAGGATATTGAATTATTTCCCTGCCTTCTGCTGGGAATTGCCAGTTAAGGCTCTCAGGCAGGGCTCACTCCCAGCCCCTAATCTCATTCACCTGCCATTTACCCCGGGAGCAGAGCAGGAGGCAGCCTTGCCTTCCCAGGACGCACAGATACGGGGGATCACATTGCTAATTAGAGGGAATAATCAACATTTTCCAACGGGATCGCATTGCTTGTGAGAGGGAATAAATAATCAATATTCACCAGGGGTGCTGCAAGTGGCAGGGCAATTCCAGGTGTATGGAGTCGGGGTGCAGCAAAGGGAAAAACGGGTCCTGATGCCCCAAAATTCCTCAAGGAAGGACATGGAAAAGCAGAAATTGGGGTTTATTGGGCGTGTGGATTGATCACATGAATGAAAAATTAAACTCATTCCCCAGTTACCCAGCTAAGCACCCAAAACACCAGCCTGGTACCTTTGGAGTCTCCAGGGAATGTTCTCCCAGGAGAACATTCTCCCAATCCCCAGGATTTCTTCTCCCAATCCCCAGGATTTCTGGGCCCTAAAACCAGATTTGGGGACACCAAAACCGTTTCCAAGCTCGACAGAACTTGGCCAAGTTGCTCAGGAAATGAGGAGGGAGGCAATCTGACAGTTTGGGTTTCACATTGGCAGAGGGAGAGGCTTTGTCCTGAAATCCCATCCCCACTTCCAAGTTGCCTTCAGGGATGCTGGAAATACCCTGAAATCCAAGCAGCCCCTCTCAAATCCCTTCCTTTCAGCCCACAACGTTATCATTTAATTAAACGCAACCCAAAAAGCTTTGATTAGGGCCCAAGACAGAGACGTTTCTTTTTTCAGAGCTATTAACAAAAACTAAAGACCCCAAAAGCCGTGGGGGTGGAAGTTCCCGTCAGTTTTGAGGCAGAACAGGGATGAAGCAGCAGCAGGAAGGGATGTGGTGCCACGGAGGCAGAGGGAGGAGAGCTCTGTATGAGAAATCCTCTTCACCCCATTTATATTTTGCTAAATTTTGATTATTTTTTTTTCGGCTGGAATGTTTTTAAAAAAAACCTGTTTTTTAACACCTTCCCGGAGGGCTGCAGCTCCCTGCCGAAAATAGGGAGGGTGCTGACACCCACTCCACAACTCCTCCCGTCCTCGCTTCCATTTCTTTTTTTGTGCTATTGATATGATTTGGTTTTTTTTCCTCCTGGCTCATTTCAAGCCCGAGCTCCCCGGACTCTGCCTGACATCTGTTGATATCCCTGCAACCCGAGCCCCAAGGGTTTGAAACCACCACTGCTGCTATTTTCAGGATCAGGAGGGGTTTTCCCCACCCTGGGCTCGCTGGCAGCCCCGGGCCATCCAGGACATCAACCCGCTGAGTTTTCCGCTGGATTTGTTCTCCAGGGACAGCACAGGCTCCAGAGAAGCCGGAGAAGCTGCTGGAAGAGGGTGAAACCCGAATTGTCCCCAACAGCGGGGACAGACAGCGGACAGCGGGAAAGACAAAGCATCCTGCACATCCCGCCGTGCCCGGCCCACCTTCCGCGCTCTCCTCCTCATCCTGCTAATTCCAGTCAAGGAAAACTCCATCTGGGGAAACGAGAAAACCAGTAATTTAATTTATTTTTAATTTTTTTTTTTTTTGCTGCATATCGGGCGTGCCGCGCCCTCCGGCCGGCTCGCCGCCCGAGCCCAGCCTCAGTTTTACTGTACTGATGACTTTTTACACTCCAGGTAAAATCAGAACAAGACGAGAAGGCTTTCGAAAGCTCGTTCTGACAAATTCCTCACTGTAATTACTGGAGCAGAAAGAACTCATCAGCAGAACACGCCGTTGCTCGGGGCGCTAAAAGTCTCGAGTGGTGGTGAATGGCCCAGATCCGGGAGCCGCAGCGCCGGGCAGGGCTCGGCAGGTCCCAGCCTGGCTCCCCCTCCCCGAACCAGGAGCGATTTGGTACCCGAGTGACCCCGAGAAACCCCCGTCCCCCCGGGGCGCTGCGGGGGCTGGGCTGGGTTGGATGCTTCGGGGAGGTTTGGGGGGCATTGGATTCCCTGGGCATCCCTGTGAAGGTTTGGGGTCCCCCAGGATGGTTCCCTCTGTTCACCCAGGTCTGGTTCTGCTCTGGGTGCTGAACCAGAGGTTTGGGGTCCCCCAGGATGGTTCCTGCTGCTCACCCAGGTCTGGTTCTGCTCTGGGTGCTGAACCAGAGGTTTGGGGTCCCCCAGGATGGTTCCCTCTGTTCTCCCAGGTCTGGTTCTGCTCTGGGTGCTGAACCAGAGGTTTGGGGTACCCCAGGGTGGTTCCTGCTGCTCTCCCAGGTCTGGTTCTGCTCTGGGTGCTGTGATGGAAAAAAAAATAATAAATTTTAAAAATCCGTTTCTATCAAAATCAAATTTAAATCCACTGAAAGCAAGAGGGGGAAATAAAGCCCGGCCTGTGCTGGTGGCAGAGCAGCCGGTGCAGTGGTTCCAGCAGCAGGGCTGGAATGTCCCTTTTTGGGGATATCCCTTGGAATGTCCCTTTTTGGGGATATCTCTTGGAATGTCCCTTTCTGGCTGCATCCACAGCTCGGGAGATGCTGGAGAACCAGGCCAGGAGGGGCCAGCCACCGGGATGTCCCCAGGGGCAGGAGGAGGTGGCACCGTGGCTCAGCAGCTGGCGGGCACGGGAGCAGCCCTGGGGTGGGAGGAGGGGACAGCACGGGGGGTCCCCAGGGCCACCCCAACGCCACAGCCTCATCTCCAAACCTGGGCCTGACCCCCTCGGGGTGGCACCCGCCAAATGTTTCTGTCCCGCGAGCAATGGCTCGGCTGGGAAGGGGGTTGGGAAGAGCTTTTGGGGCATTTGGAGGGAACTGCGGATGTGTCGTGACATTGCTGTCCCTCATCCCTCATGTCCTGGCCTCAGCACGGGGAAAACCCACCCCGGCTCGGCTTTCACTGCCCCCTCCAGCCCCGCTCCAGCCAAGGCAGCTCTCAAAGAGGGAAATCCCCTAAAAATACGGGGCAGGAGGGCTCTAAACCCGCTGAGAGATGAGGGAGAGGAGAAATCCCTCCATCCTTGATCCTCTACCCCGGGATGAGCTTCCAGCACGGAGGGGCTGCAGAGGTGTCCCCCCGCTCGGGGGACAATGAGGACACAGAGCCCAGGAGGGCCCACAGCGGCACCCGGAGTGTCCGTCCCCTCCCCTGCCGCCACCCCGCAGCGCTGCTGTCACCTGAAGGGATGGGTCATTAGGGATTCATTTGGATTAGACTCGGCCCCCTACGGCTGAAACACCGCGGGCACGGCGTTAGCGGGAAGCTCCCGGGGGAGGGACGGGCTGGGGCGTGGCTGGGGACACTTGGGGACAGGCAGACATCTCCCTGTCCTGCCGGCCGGGAGCTGGAGGGGTTCCCGGGCACCGGGGCAGGAGGGGGATTGGAAGCCCAAAAAGGGAAAAAACATGGACCTGGATGGATCCATGGACCTGGATGGGCCCAGAGCAAGGGGGAACCCAGGAGGGACCAGGAGGGATCCATGATGGACCTGGATGGACTCAAAGTATGGATGGATCCAGAGCATGGATGAACCCAGGACGGACCTGGATGGATCCAGAACACGGATGGATCCAGAACACGGATGGATCCAGGGCATGGATGGATCCATTGACATGCATGGATCCAGAGGAGGAGATCCATGATCAACCTGGATAAATCCAGAGCTGGATGGATCCATTGACATGGATGGATCCAGAGGAGGAGATCCATGATCAACCTGGATAAATCCAGAGCAGGATGGATCCGTGATGGATCTGGATGGATCCAGAGCAGGATGGATCCATGATGGACCTGGATGGACTCAGAGCAGGATGGATCCAGAGCAGGACGGACCCAGGATGGATCTGGATAAATCCAGAGAAAGATGGATCCATGATGGATCTGGATGGATCCAGAGCAGGATGGATCCATGATGGACCTGGATGGATCCATGATGGACCTGGGTGGATCCAGAGTAAGAGAAGTCACCTCCAGCTCACCCCCACCGAGGTCAGCCCCACGGAGCATCCCAAACTCAGCGCTTCCAGCAGCACCACGATCCCACAAAGCTCTCCCTGCCCCCTGGAAAAGCTGGAGCTTGGATCCTGACCCACTCTCTGCATTCTCCAGCTCCATTTGCTGCCCTCAGCGGCCAATCCATTGAAACATGAGGGACCCGTGGTGCTGATGGGCACAGCTGCTTTTTTGGAGCATCCTGAATCTCCAAAAATGACTTTCAGTCGTTTCCTTGGATGGCTGGTTTGGATTTGCAACACCCAGGTCATGCAAGAGTTCTCTCTGCCCTCTCCCAGGGTGGGGCTTGGAAAACAACACCCTCCTTTTTGGGGGGCTCCTTCCCTTCCTTTGGGGTCCCTGCACCCCGATTTTGGCACCAAGTGTGCCTCCAGGCCCCCCACAAGCACCAAGAGCCCCCCAGCACCCCGAGAGCGGGCCTGGAGCAAACGGGGAGAATGGATCCCTCCGCTCTTAATCTCCCTCTACCTGCTAGTTAAATATCGATGGCAGTTAAATATTCATGCAACACTTGGCTCCGAGTTTTTGTCTGTCTTGGGGTCTTTGATGTGTTATTTTCCTGGTCACCCAAGGTCCCAGAAGCCTCCAGACTTGTCAACGCTCCTTTGAGGTTTGTTTGGTGGTTTTTTGCCCCCCCCTTCGCCACGTGTTGCTGGGAGAGGTTTTGGGTTCTTTCATCCCCAGCTTCTTTTCCCTCTGTGTCCTCTCTCCTCCCGGGTCGCTCCCCGGACGATTCCCGCGGTTCCGGAGGTGCCTCCAAAGGGGAGGTCGAGCCTCACCCGCTGCTCTCGGGGAGCAGCCCCGGTGGGTCCCCGCGGGTACGGGGGGCACGTCCGGACCCCCGGGGTGCTGCGCCCCGGTTCGGGGACCCCCGAGGGGCGCCGTGGCCCGGCCAGGCCGTGCGCTGGAACAGCACCGAGAGGCGTTCGTGGGGCAGCACTGACATCTTGTGGGAACGCGGGGAAAACAACGTGCAGGGATCGTTGGGATGGAGAAACTGCTCCACTGCCGTGCGCCCCAAACCCTGCTCGGCCCCTCACCCACCTCAGGGTTTGGCCGCTGCCATGAACCCCGAGCGAGCCCTGAGGTCCCAAATAGGACAGGGGGACACAGGCCTCACCCCAGCCCTGCACAGCTGCTGCTCACCCCCATCATCATCCCTGCCTTCATCCTCATCATCGTCCCCATCTTCACCCCCATCATCATCCCCATCATCCCCATCATCATCCCCAGATTCACCCCCATCTTCACCCCCATCATCCTCATCTTCATCCCCAGATTCACCCCCATCATCATCCCTGCCTTCATCCTCATCATCGTCCCCATCTTCGTCCCCATCTTCCCCCCCATCATCCCTAGCTTCCTCCCCTTATGTGTCCCCTTCCTCTCCCTCTTCCTCCTCATCTTCATCCCCATCCGCTCCACCTTGATCCTCATCATCATCTCCATCTTCATCCCCATCATCATCCCCAGCTTCATCCCCATATTCATCCCCATCCTCTCCATCTTCATCCTCATCATCGTCCCCATCTTCGTCCCCATCTTCACCCCCATCATCCCTAGCTTCATCCCCATATTCATCCCCATCATCTCCATCTTCATCCTCATCTTCGTCCCCATCTTCACCCTCGTCATCCCCATCTTCACCCCCCTCATCTCCCCCATCTTCACCCCCATCATCTCCCCTCATCCCCTTTGAGGTGTCCCATTCCAGCGCCTCCCACTCGGAGTTTTCCCTGCAGCAAACTCCTGGGGACATGGGGAAGGTCCTTGCCCACAGCCAGCCCAGGAAATATTTGTGAAAGGATTCGAGGGGAATTTCCAAAATGGGAGGAGAGTCCACACCGGGGCTGCTGCGTGGGCTCCACCCACCCCACCTGCTGGGAGCGATGCCAGGGGAAGGATTCTCAAGGAAAACACCCCGGGGTGGGCCTGGAGGAAATGAATTCATCTCCCCTGGGCTGTCTTTTCCTCGCTGGTCAGGCGGTGGCACAAAATACGTGTGAAAAAGGTCACCGAGGCCACAGAGGCAGATCGGAGCTGCCGATAGCTGGGAAAGCACCACGGGAACACAGGGCCAGCTCGGGGAGGGGGATTCGGGTGTGGAGAAACAGAATTCCCCGAATCCTGGTGATGCTGATCCCTGTTACCCATCACCACCTCCCTGCATCCCATGGGCGCTGTCCAGCCTTGGGGCTGGAGCCTGGAGAAAATCCAGAGAGCCCAGCAAGTCCCCAGGGTGGATCTTTTGGATTCGTTTTGACCCCAGCACCTGGGTGCAGAGGGTTTTACGAGCGTCTTCCCTGCTGTTTTGGGATTTATCCTTCTTTTTCTTGTTTTGTGCCTTTCAGGGCGCTGGGAAATCCTGAGGAAAGTGGAAACTGCAGGAATTGGGGTGCAGATCAGGAACTGGGATGCAGATCAGGAATTGGGATGCAGATCAGGAACCGGGGTGCAGATCAGGAACCGGGGTGCAGACCAGGAATTGGGATACAGATCAGGAATTGGGGTGTAGATCAGGAATTGGGATGCAGATCAGGAATTGGGATGTAGATCAGGAACCGGGGTGCAGATCAGGAACTGGGACACAGATCAGGAATTGGGATACAGACCAGGAATTGGGACACAGATCAGGAATCAGGGTGCAGATCAGGAACCAGGGTGCAGATCAGGAATTGGGGTGTAGATCAGGAATTGGGATGCAGACCAGGAATTGGGATGCAGACCAGGAATTGGGATGCAGATCAGGAACCGGGGTGCAGATCAGGAGTCAGAGCAGGCTTTGGGTTTATTTGAGTCCGAAATTCAGGGTTTGCAAAGGTCAGGGTTGGGAAGAGCCCACTCAGCTGGAGCAGCCCAGCCCTGATGGCAATCTCAGGCAGAGGAGTTTGGTGTGAAGTCAGCGCTGGAGCCGGGGCCGTCCCCGTGCGGGGGCAGCCAGGATGCCGGGGGCCAAAGGACACGGGAAATGAGTCAGTGAGCACTCGGAGATGTGTCGAGGAAGGGGGAGAGTTCAGCTCGGGACAGCCGAGAGAGCATGAAATGCTCAGGGACAACGGGACAACCACAGAACCCCTGCCCTGTGCCCAGGGACAACGGGACAACCACAGAACCCCTGCCCTCAGGAGATGGGGACAGGCATTGTCACCCCAAATGGGGACTTTCCACCTCTCTGAGCTCCCCAGCACTGCTTTGGGCTCAAACCCCTTCCCTTTGGGGCTGCTCTCCCTCTGGGCCAGCGGGATGTGGGGACACAGCTCCAAAATCAGGAGAGGAGCCCAAAACCCCCGAGATTTACACCAAAGCCACACAATGCCATGTTTTTCACGGTGTTTCCACTCCCACAGGTGGGAACATCACTCCCAACCTTTCCCTGAGCCTGAATTAGGTAGGTGAGGGTGGTGCAAGCCTGGACCAGCTCCTTCCAGCAACACCTGTGGCATGCTCAGCATTCCTCCCACGGGATTGACATGTCTGAAATTGGATTTAGTCGGGATTTTCCAGGTGAAATCTCCCCTGGAAAAGGATGGCAGCACTCATTCCATCTTAATTCCATAGGAGGAAGGAGTCTCAGGGCAGCTGGGTGCCAGGCAATGCCTTGGACAAATAAAACCCCTAAAACATCCCCCCTGCTTTTGGGGGGCAGAATCCAGCTGGGCTCTGCGGGGATGTGGGTGGCAAAGGGGACACTGTGAGCCACCTTTTTTGGGGGGGGGACCTTATTTTGGTGACCGATGCTGATAGAAACCATCTCTGCAGCAGCTGGGGAATTCCTGGGTGGCTGGGGCCGGACAAGGACTTTAAGAAAGGAAACGAAACGAACGAGGTGTGAATTCAGTGGTCAGCCCAGCGTCAGCCCCGGCGAGGCGGTGGAAAAGCTGACCCGACCACCCGAAAAGGCAGGAGAAGAAATCAAACAAAGGCAGGAGAAGAAATCAAACAAATCCTTGTTAGAAACAGCCCTGACCTGGCAAAGCGGCTTCGCTCCCGGGCGTGACTTTGGCTGCCCCCGGGGGTATTGATCGGCTGAGAGGGAAATGCCGCAGCATCGATAAAGCGTGGGCTGGAAAAGCAGCTCTGCCCCGGGGGCGAGCGGCGTTCCGGTGTGTCCCGGGCTCTCCCGGGCTGTTCCGGTGTGTCCCAGGATGTCCCGGTGTGTCCCACACTGTCCCGGGCTGTCCCAGGCTGTCCTGGGCTGTCCCGGGCTGTCCCGGGGTGTCCCGGTGTGTCCCAGGATCTCCCGGGCTGTCGTGGACTGTCCCGGTATGTCCTGGGCTGTCCCCGTGTGCCCCGGACTGTCCCGGTGCGTCCCGGTGTGTCCCAGGATCTCCCGGGCTGTCGTGGACTGTCCCGGTATGTCCTGGGCTGTCCCCGTGTGCCCCGGACTGTCCCGGTGCGTCCCGGTGTGTCCCAGGATCTCCCGGGCTGTCGTGGACTGTCCCGGTATGTCCTGGGCTGTCCCCGTGTGCCCCGGACTGTCCCGGTGCGTCCCGGTGTGTCCCAGGATGTCCCGGCCTGTCCCGGGCCGTCCCGGTGTGTCATTCCCGGTACGGATTTCCCCAGGAACGCTCTGCTTTGTCAGGAATCCAGCAGGACACCCCAATCCCACCCAGAAGCAGTGGGAGCTTTGGAGCGCCCGCAAACATTTGGGAGCGGGCAATGACAGCGCAGCCCCCGGGGCGGCCCCGGACGCCCCTGGCACTGCCCAGGTTTGTCACCTCCCCCTGTGCAGGAGCGGGACCTGTCCCGTTTGTCCCAGCCTGGAGCCAGAGCTGGGAGTGCGGGCACGGAGCCCTCCAGGAGATGAGAGGAAAGGGAGGGAAAAGGTGTTTTCCAGCCCGGATAATCTGTGGGGTCAGAGGACTCGTGGGGCCACCCCGGAGCAGAGGCTGTGCCCGTGGCTCTGCCCGTGTCCCGTGCCCTGCCCTGCATCAAACACGGTGGGATGGCGAGCTGGGAATGCCGTTGCTGGCCTTCTTTGCCTGCTGCATCCCGGTATTTCACCTCGGAGGCTTTAAAAGGGGTTTTCACCTTACCCAGAGCGATAAAGGCTGTTTTGTTTTCCTTCCTTTAGTTTTCCAGGGAATATTTGCTACCCTTATCGGGCCTTTGCCCCAGCTGCACCAGGAGCACCGCGGTGCCTGGGGGTGGGAAAAGAGATGAGGGAAAAGATGGATCCAGTCAGGGAAAGGCGAGCCAGGGGCTGAGCCAGAGCGGAACCGGAGACATCTCTGCTGCCCGAGGAGGGATTCATTGGGAATTTGGGTGATGACAAAAGGTGCTCAGCACACCAGACAAACACAGACCCCGTTTCTCCGCACCCGCCACCCCTGGGGCGTCACCCGGCACCTCACCGCCATCCCAAAAAACCGAGGCTGATTTCGGGGAAACGCCTCTGGAGAAGAGCAAACGGAGGCTCTCTCCATTGCCATGGGGCAGGTCCCTTCCAGGAACAGCACCCCAAGGCAGGGCCGTGACCCAAACGCCCCGGGGTGCCCTCGGCGCTCCCAGCGCCTCGGGGGGACGCGGCTCCAGCACAGCCTCCGCCTCTCCCCGCTGCTTCCCACCGCCCGCCAGCTGCCGGCAGCTGGGAAGCGCCCCGGGATTTGCAGGGGCTGGGGGAGAAGGGGCTTGTTTGACAGCTGCAGCCAGGCACAATCCCGGAGAGAAGCCCCTCGCTGGCCTCTGCCTTTCCCAGCCCAGCACGGCCAAGAACATGAGCTGTAGCTTTGGCACTGAGAGCAGGGAAGTGGAGCCACCTGCCCGTCCTCCCCCCGGCCCCTCGGGCCCCAAACACCCCCAAAACTTGCACAGAGGAGTTTATGTGCCTGATGCAACCAAGCAGAAGCTGTTTCTCTACGGTTTGGGGTTTTTCTCTATGGCTTTATTCACTCTGTGGCTGTTTTTTGGGGGCGGGTGAAGGGGTGTTTGTCTGGTGGTCCCCAGGGCCAGGAGAGAAAACCACAGGGCAGGGGGAGGACATGGACCATGGGACACCCTGCAGGATGCTGTGACCCATCCAAAGGACTTCCCCAAACATCTCACCTACCCTAGGGCTCCTTCCACGAGGTCTGGACACAGCCTGCCCAGGGAATCAGGGTGCAGAGCCAAACTTTGGGAACAGCCTGTCCATCAGCCCTAACACTGGAGACTGGAGCTCAGGAAAAATCCCAAGCTCGTTGGTGCCAGAAGTGTGGCCTGGGAGCACATTTTTTCTTTCCCAGGGCTGGGGAGGGGATGAGGGGATGAGTATCACTTACCCTCTGTGATTTGGGACGTGGCAGGGGACCAGGCCCTCCCCCTGGCCCTGGGGGAAGCTCCCCCATAAAAGCAGCCGGGGCAGCCTGGCCCCGGCACAGGCGGCTCAGCCACGGCCACAGCCCAGCATGGGGACAGCAACCAGGGTGGTCTGTGCCCTCCTCATCCTCTCCACGCTGTGCTGGCACAGCCTGGCTCAGAGTGAGCATTGCCCTGATCCCAGGGGCTAGGGGACAGGAACAGAACCCAGGGTTGGGGGACAGGAACAACGCAGAGCTGGGGGACAGGGACAACCCAGGGCTGGGGGATGGGGGCAGAACCCAGGGCTAGGGGACAGGGACAACCCAGAGCTGGGGGATGGGGGCAGAACCCAGGGTTGGTGGACAGGAACGCAGAGCTGGGGGACAGGAACAGAACCCAGGGCTGGGGGACAGGAACAGAACCCAGGGCTGGGGGACAGGGGCAGAACCCAGGGCTGGGGGAGGGGGACAGAACCTAGGGCTGGGGGACAAGGATAGAGCCCAGGGCTGGGGGACAGGAACAGAACCCAGGGCTGGGGGACAGGGACAACCCAGGGCTGGGGGACAGGGACAACCCAGAGCTGGGGGACAGGGACAACCCAGGGCTGTAGTGTCAGGTTTGCTCCATACACAAAGTGCAGGGGGATCCCCATAGGGAGCTGCCATTAGCATGGCAGGAGGCCTGAGGAGGGACTGGGGGTCCCCAGGCTCAGCCAGGCTGGTGCTGTCCCCCAGGAGCTCCAGCCATGCCGGACAAGTGCTGCTTCAACTTCCAGACGAGAAGGATCAAGAGGGACAACGTGGTGGCCTGTTACCCCACCAGCCCCGAGTGCCCGCACCAGGCTGTGATGTGAGTACCCGAAATTCCCCCCCTGGATCCTGCCACAGCCCTTGCCTTGCTTTGGTGGCTCCAGCCCCCGTCCCCTGTGCCCCTGAGCCCCTCAGAAGCTCGGTGTTGGGGTCCCCACTGACCCCAGCTTCTCTGTGCCCCAGCTTCAGGGTGAGGAACGGGAAGGAGATCTGCACCCAGGCCAGCAGGGCGTGGGTCAAGAGGTACCAGCAGAGCTTCCAAGTCAGCTCCTTCTCCATCCCCAGCTAGCGGGGACAGCGGGGACAGCGGGGACAGCAGGGACAGCGGGGACAGCGGGGACTCCTCCCCGAGGGGGACACCCCCAAGGCAAAGGGGACACTTTTGGATGGAGCAGCTCACAAGGGACATCCTGCTCATCACGATGACCCTCTCCACCTCTCTGAAGGCAAAGGGCCTTTGCCAACCCACCAGGACGGAGCATCCAGACCCTCTGTGGTCCGTGGAGAGGCTGCAGCAGGCGGGGGGGTGAAGGGGGAGCAGCTCCACGGTTGTTTTCTGTAGCCACCGAACAGAATTAAACGCAATTCCCACGTGCAAACATCTGTCTGTGCGAGTCTCTTGGGGCTGGGCAGCTCCTGCTGCTGGCTTTCCTGCCCGGGTGTTGGGATCAGCAGGGAGCCAGGAAGAGCTGGAGCCTCAGCCAGGTCTCTGTGAGGGTGTCCAGGGGTGAAGGGGGCCAAACCAAACCCACGTGGCCTTTGGGGAAGAAGCACAGGGACAACATGGCCAGGGGGAGGGGGCTCCCTGTGCTCCACCATCCTAATGAACAGCCCAAATCCCATTAGAGGGGGATCTCAGGGATGCCTGAGACAGCCCAAACTCCCAGGGTGCCACCAGAAAAGGCGACGGGCGCTGCGACAGTGGCAGAGCCACCACGACGAGCAGCCAGCAGTGGGTGACAATGAAACACCCGGGGACAAACCCGGCCACCACCCAGCCACCCACCCCGGAGCAAGCAGAGGCCTCAGAGCCAACAGCAAGGGGTGACTTTTGCACAGGAACTCGCAAGTGTGAGCATCACCCCGTGTTGTTTGCCGGTGACCACAGCCCAACCCAAAATAGACTGCCAGCCCCAGCATCACCGGCCGCTCCCACGCTTTCCAGCAGCCCTCGGGTGTCACCGTGGCCAAAGGGGCTGCCAGAAGGAATTTCCCCTCACCACCAGCCCTTCATGGAGAGGTCCTGGCGGTTCTTTCCACGGGGAAGGTCCGGAGCTGTCATGGAAAGCCTGGCAGGGGTTGTTATATATCACACAGGGCTGCAGGCAGAGGGGCAGGCAGCTCTTGGTAGAATCAGAGCTGCTGGTGCTGACAGAGCCTCGGGTTGGACATGAAGATCTCCTCGGCCCTGCTCATCCTGCTGCTGGCAGCTGCCTGGACTGGAAGCCAGGGGATGTCCTGTAAGTACCAACAGGGAGGTTTTCCCCTCTGAGCTGTCCCAGCTCCTCCTCTGATGGGATTTGGGGCTGGGGAAATGGAGGAGAGTTCAGCTCCTGATGGGGTTTGGGGTTCTGGGGCATCACCAGCTGCCTGGGCATGGGACTGTCCTGGATTTGCTCAAAATGAGTAAAAATAGGCTTGGTTCAGCCCCAAAGTCTCAGCTGAGGGGCAGGGAAACGAGGGGCTCCTACCCTGGGGCAGAACATCACCCCTGGGGCTGCAAGAGGGGGTGAGGGAGCAGGAGCAGCACCCACAGCCCTGGTGCCAGCAGAGGGAAAGCACTGAGCCCTCTCTCCCGCTCTCAGTCCGCAGCTCCAGAGGCACGTGCTGCTCCAAGGAAATGTTCTCCCGCCAGAAAATCCCCGAGTTCAGGATCCAGGGCTACCTGTACACGCCTCCCACCTGCACCCACAGGGCTGTTCTGTGAGTAACCCCAGCTCCCAGCCAGCCTTCCTCCCCGCCACCCCATCCTCACCTCCCTCACCCTCCTTCCCCACCAGCTGCTCTGCTCTTGGGGGCTCCCCAAAAACGGGTCACCCTGGAGGGTGCTGCGGGTGGGGCTGTCCTAAGCTGGCTCTTCACACTCACCTCCCTCCCTGCTTAACCCAAACAGCCCCAGATCGCCCCATTTCTGCTGCCAGCAGAGGAGCCAGCACTTGCAGGGGAAGTGGGGGTCGGGATGCTGCAGGAACCCCTGGTGGGACCCTCCCCTCCCAGGCTGACTCAGGGTGTTCTTTCCCCCCAAGTGTGAAGCTGCCGAAGGGCATGGTCTGTGTGGACCCACAGGAGAGATGGTTCCAGCGGTTCCTGAGGAAGCAGAAAAAGTCAAACAGCACCTCCACGTGAAGCTGCCTTCCCCAAAAGCTCTATTTATTTGTATCCCCTCGTTCTCTGTGTGTTTTTGTGTCACTCATCGATTTACGGAGCCGGCTCCGTCCCTTCCTCTGCACGTTCCCCCATGGACTCAGTAAATTCCCTTGTGTTCACCTGCAGCTGGAGTGGGATGTCAATCCTGGGGAGGAAAAGGGTCACATCCAGGGTCAGCCTTCCCAGGAACAGTCCAGGAGCCCCTGGGGGGACAGGGAAACCCAAAGAGCCCAGCTGCCCTCCGAGGTGAAGCAGCCCCTGCCCAGGTGTGGGGTTTAAGGATGCCCTGGGCAGCTGCCCGTGGGATGGGGATGGAGGCGAGGCTGGCAGTGGGAGGAAGATTCCCTTTGGGGTGTTTGAGGGTGTTTAGGGGTTGGGTTGGCTCTGTCCCTGGGGGACACCGCTGGTGACAGCCCCAGCTGGGGGTCACTCCCTTCGCCAGGACTCAGTTTCTCCAGAAAAATCTGTATCATCCACTTCCCTGTTCGTTTGTGACTCACTTGAATCATCTTTTTGATGAGCTAGGACATGCCTCACTCTTAAAGATACCTTTATACACATTTGCAGATTTGGTGCCATGTATCTGCCCCCATTTCGGGCGTTTTTGGTACAAATCTATGACCTCAGGCCAATTAATCTGCCACAATGCCCACAGGACGACGTCACCTGGAACTGGTCTGGAATTGGAAGGAATATTCTTGCCTAGGACTGTGTAACTGCAATTCTCAGTCAGAGCATTTTTGCAGAGAAAATGAGAGTTAACAAGACTTTTCTGGTCGCTCTTTGGTGCTGGAAATCCCGGGATCCAGCAGAACATTGGGATGGGGGAGGAATAGGAGAGGGCAGGAATTGCTTCTCTAAATCATAGGAGCATTAAGGAAAAGACCCTTAAGGTCAAGTCCCACCATTAAGCCAGCAGCAAACCACATCCCCAGGTGACACATCCTTGGAACAGCTCCGGGGGTGGGGATCCCACTCCAAATGCCACGTTCACCCCGAGCATTCTGACTCAGGGATGGAGCCCACACAGATGATCAAAGCACTGGGAGGTGCAAGATTGCCAAGGCTGGGGCTGAGGGCCACCAGCTCAGTGTCCCCGTGGCTCTGGCAGTGCTGGGTGGCAGGAGGGTGGCAGGCAGTGCCACATCACCCCCCTGACAGCTGGACACAATCTCCCAGTGATCCCTTTGGGATTTTCTGGAATGCCGGGTGTGCTGCAGCCTCCTGCCTGCCAGAGGTTGTTTTTTTCTGTTGGGGAAGGTGATACAGGGAAACCTTATAAATATGATTGTTTAGCAGTGGGTTTGGAGAACATTGGGCCAGTGGGTGAGGTAGAAATGACAGTCACTTTTGATATGGGAAGGGATGCCAGTCCAGGGGATAGGATATTGAGCAATACCAGTGACCAGGCAGAAAAAGGGTCTGCAGGGATAGCAGGAAGAAGGGATTATAGAAATTAGCATAAGGAGGTAGTGCCTTATTCAAATCTAGTAGTTCTCATAAGCTGTATGTAAATTCTATAGGATTTGTGTCTCACACCGGTTGGTCACTGTAAATAGAATATTCAACACAGAATAGGATAAAACATACTGTAACAGGAAATTTGCCCTCTTGGAACTCTCTTGGAACCATGCCAGCAGCTGGGCTGGCAGCTGATGGCAAACCCTGGCACCCACGACCCCTGAGAATAAAGCACGTGTTCCATGAGCAACCCTGTCTCCTGAAGTATATCATCTAACCATCGAGAGAACGATCCTACACTTCTCCTCCCCGTTCTTCCTCTCAGCCTGGTGCAAAAGCCACTCTGTCTTTGATGCAGGACCCCAGAAAACCTGTCCTGGGTTGGGGGTCTCACCACAGAATCCTCAGAGAGGGAAGGAACACGGGGAAATTTGAATTCCAAATCCATCAGCGGGGCCTGGTGTAGGAACTGTGCTTTGAATGCAGAATTGCTGCCACAAAACCACACGCACGAGGCTGAGGGACAGCCCACGAGGCTGCCCTGTGCTCTCCTCGGAACCTCGAGCCCCAGGACCCTTTTGCATAATTTTTATCAATGAGTGTCACTTCCCAGAGGGATGTTGCATAACCCCAGTGGCTTCCTCTGAGCTTGCACGGGATCAGGGTGCTGGCACTGACTTTCATTTCTTCCTGCCTTGGGCTGGAGCCTGGGCAAGGCAGAGGTTGCTTTGATGCCTTTGGTGCTGCGAAGTGTGGGGCCCCTCTCCTGAAAGCGGTGCCCAGAGCATCCCTCTGCCTTGATTATCCTTGTGGATCCCTTGCAGCTCAAGAATATTCTGTGGTTCTCCTCTTGTCCCTTATTTCTGGCATAAGAGCCTTAAGGGAGAGGCTTCTCACCCCAGGACTGAGCAAATTTGGGGTCTGCTCTTGCCCCACACTGTCCCTGCTGCTCCTGGCTGCTCCCCTGTGTCCTGCCCTCAGTCAAGGATGGTCCCTCTGCACAGCCCCAGGGGGTGAGGGGATTTTAGACTTAATTCCCTTTAATTCCCTTCATTCCCTTCTCTTTGGGATACCCGTGCAAGGCAGAGCCAAAATCATCAGATTATGTCAGACCAGTGCCACGTTTGCTCTCCAACTCCATGTGAGTCTGTCCTGGTGGTGAGGTGGCCACAGCCTGGCTCAGGAGGAATTCATGGGAATCTTTGTAGCCTTTTTGTTTTGGCTGCACCTGCCTCAACTGCCTCTTCCTTCCTTATTTGTTCTCTTTTCCCTTTTCTCTCCCGGGTGCACAAAATGTTGGTGCTACTGAGTACTCGACCATAACCAGACAAGCCAAAATGAAGTGGCATCTTTGGCTCTTTACTCCCCTCCCTAATTAATGGGCTTTTTCTTTCTTTAGTTTCTCAAATCTGCATTTGTAAAGCTGAAGTTTCTCTTTCCCTGTGTTTCCTCCACCCCCACTTTGCGTTCCTCTGCTGGATTCGAGTGTCACCTGCTCACAGAGATCTTCCATGGCAGGAGAAATCAAACCACAAGTCATTTCTTTACTCTCCCTTTATATCAGTTCCTTATATCTAATTCCTTAAACAGAATTAAACACCAACTCCCTCCTCTTGCTGAGCTGCACGTTTGTGCAATTCGCCGTAATATCCTCGATTCCAGTCACAATGGAAAGTATTTCATCAACATCCAGTAAGAAGTCCCATCCGGCCCTCAGCTGAATGGAGAAGCGAAAGCTTGGCCAGTCACTTCTGCAGCAAAGAGGAAATATTTTTGCCTCTTCCATCAGAAATGATCCATTAATGGTGAGATTCTCTGCGGGTCCTGCCGGATGACAAGTCATCCTCTGGAAACTGCACTGCCCACAGGGCCCTGATCTCAGTTTCCAGGGTTTTCTGGCTGTGGGATATTCCTCACCACGCTCCTGGTGTTTGTTGTCCCCCAGTGCTGCTCTTTTGCCCATCGTGCCCCTTTTCCCTCTGTTTGGGCACCCACCAAGCCAAGCCCAGCTCATCCCCGGCTCAGGGCTGCTCTCTCCATAAAAAACCCAGCCCAGGGTTTGGATAGCTCGGGATCTCATTCCTGTGGTTGACCCAGACAGCAATTCCTGGTTTTCTTCATCCCGTCTGTCCCCAGTCCCACTTCTCCCCCATGCACAAACAAAGTTGGCCCTGGTGAGGGCAGGAGAGGTGCCAGAATTCCAGGAGGGGCTGGAAGGCAGAGGTGTGGGGAAATCTCCATGGGACATGTGGGGTTTACAGGCAGAGAGGATTTTAGACTTAATTCCCACTTTATGAAAACACAAAAAACTTCGTGAAAACACAAAAAACTTCCACTGGCTGGCCCTGAACTTGGGATTCCTCTGCACACAGAGGGTGCTTTGAGCTCTAGAGAAACTTCTCGGTGTGCCTGCAATCAGCAGGGCAGAAAACCAGAATAAACTCATGCAGATGTCCATTATTCTGGGGAATTGAATCCTTTCCTTCTGCCCTTGTGGATCCGGGGACGTGTGACAAGCAGGAGCATTTACAGCAGGTGAATTTTCCAAGCCTTCCTGAACCACCACAGATGGAGACCCTGGTTACTGTCAAACCCAAAGGATGGATTTATTTATTCCTTTGTAGCCCCATGCACGGAGAGGCTGGAACAGAACGAGCTGAAAGTTGGGACCTGGAGAAAGAGCTGGAACAGCTGGAACATCTATTTATTCTTCCACCACCCCAAGGCCAGATCAGCACTGCCCAGCTCCTCCTGACCGGCTGCAGGAGATGATTTGCAGCCATTCCCACCTCTGATGCTCACACCAGGCAGGACCTGGGGGCTGGGGGAGCTTTGCTGGACGAGAGGTGGGGATGGGAGCACAGGCACTGCCGTGGCTCAGCATTTTGGCCAGTTGGACTTCTCCCTTGAATCAGCCAGGGATTTGTCATGCCCCAGGCAGGGTCAGCAGCAAGGCCAGGGGAAGCTGGGGTTTGCGTGGTAACTGCAAACCGTCTGCGGCAGCATCAGCAAAAGCCTGGAAAAAGTAAAATAAAAATTGGAGGAAGGAGTGATTTTGGCAGCTCGCCCTGTCTGGGTGTGCAGCAGAGGGCAGGTGTTTGGGAATTACCCTCTGGCATTGCAAATGCTGCCCTTTTTCAGTCACTCTCTGCTTTGCTGGAGATTTTATCTGCAATGAGCTGATTCCCGTGGGTACCAGCAGGATCCTCTCCTCCCTCTGGCTCCTACCCTTAATGTTGTCCCTAACAGAGGGGGTTTTGCTTTTTGGGGCTAAATCAGGAGAGATTCAATTGGATTAAATGATCCTGCTTGGGAAGGAGCGGGCAAGCAGTTATTGCAACAACTTGAGCGCTGAGAGGCTGCAGCCAAAACTGAAACTCTTAGAGAAGTGTAAATTCAGCCAGGGGTGAGGGAAGGTGGCAGGGCAGGCTGCAGCCGAAAATGAAACCCTTAGGCAGGTGTCAATTCAGCCAGGGGACAGAGGGTGGCAGGGCAGGCTGCTGGCCTGGATCAGGGCACCAGAGGCCAGGCCCTGCACCTACACCTGCAGGGACTCCGTGTCTCTGCAGCCCTCCCAGTAAGGAAATTATTCTTTTGGCCAATCACCAGCAAAAAGGGACAAATGTGAGACCCACAGTGACTTCTAGCTCAACACCACCTCGTTCCCTCCTGCTTTTCCCTGTCCCAGCAGGAGTGGGTGCTATCAGTGGAGATGTGCAGTGAGTGTGGACCTCACCCTGGATCCCCGTGGTGGAGCGGGGTGAGAAGTGGCATTTGTGGCAAACCCAGGGAGAAGTTGGCATCTCTCTCCTGGCAGTGGTTTTCTGCCAGCAGCAGTGGCTGGGGCTGTCCATGCCAGGGCACCTGAGCTGGGCCGTGCCACCCCCAGAGCTGCTCCACAGCAGTTTGGGACCACCAGGCACCCAAAAATCATCTCAAAAGCCGCAGCCTCGTGGCCGGCGCTTCCCCTTCTGCGGTTTCCTCGCCCTTTTGCAGCTCAGCGAAAATGGGTGATCCTGACAACTTCCTCGGTATGATGCCCTCACTTTCTTTCTTTGAAATGCTGCACCCGCCCCTCGGATGGGGATAAAAGGGGAGCACAGCCCCAGGGGCCACAGAGAGTCCTGCAGCCTCCCCAGCTCCAGCTCCTCGCACAGAGCCCTCACCCACAGCACCATGAAGGTCCTGGCAGCCACCCTGGTCACTCTGCTCCTCCTGGCCACCTGCTCCCCATCTGAGGGTCACCTCGGTGAGTCCAGCGTCGCTGTGTCCTCCCTGGAGGGTCCCAGCCCTGTCAGGGGGACCCTGGTGGCGCTGGGGAGGGTTGGGGGAGGGGGTCCGTGTCCCACCGTGGGATTGCAGCTTTGGAGCCGGGGGGTTCCTGGAGGGGGTTCTGCCAGGGGATGTGGCACGAGATGGCAAATCCCTGGAGGGGGCAGAGGCTGTGCTGCAGCTGGGGTCTCACTAGGGCCGTGTGTCTGTCCCCTGCCCTCACAGATGGTGTCCCCAGCACCTGCTGCTTCACCTACCAGCGGCAGCCCATCCCTCGGCGCCGCGTCAGCTCCGTCTTCATCACCAGCAGCTCCTGCAGCCGTCCGGGTGTGATGTGAGTACCCAGCTCGGGGCAGTGCCGGGGGGGACCCGGGGACACACACGGGACACTCGGGTGCTGCAGCTGGGGCTCAGATCCCACTGCCTCAGCCCAGCACCTCAAGGCAGGTTTTGTCCCGGCAGCGTGGTCACCAAGAAGGAGAAGCAGGTGTGTGCAGATCCACAGGCACCGTGGGTGCAGGAGCTCCTGAAGCACTTCCAGAGCCTGGAAAACTGAGCCTTCCCAGCTGACAGCCACAATGCCACCCCTGCACAGCTTCCAGCCTCGGGCACAACAGAGAGGATTCGACCCCCAGCCTTCTTCCACGGGGAAAATTATTTTATTTAACTTATTTAAGTTAAACTAAATATTCTTTTTTTTTTTTTAAGCACTAAAATTATTTAAACTATGTCAGGATAATACACTAAAATAAAGATAATTTCAATCATATCCGTGTGTCTGTTAATGAAGGGTCAGTTTTGATGCCTCCTTGCACCAAGGTGGGAGAAGGGACAACAAGCACCCCTGGGTTTGCTGTTCCCCAGCTCTGGTGCCACCCAGTTTGTCCCCACAGGTGACACCAGTGTCTCACCTGGGGCTGCCAGTGGTGGCTCTTGTTCAGGGAATGTCTTGGAAGTGGCTGTGGTGCCAGGGGAGAGTTGGGGTGTGATGTTCTACGGGATGGAATAGCCTCTGGTCAGCTTGGATCACCTGTCCTGACCCTGCCACCTCACAGCAGCTCCTGCGTCCTTGGTGAAGGAAAACACCACTTAGGAACATCCAAAACATCACTGTGCTATCAACATCATTCTCATGCTGAATCCATCAGCAAATGCCTAAAAAAATATATATAAAATTGAGCTGCAGATCCTTCCCCAGCTCCCACACCACTGGTGACACCAGCAGACAGTTTGTCACCCAGCGAACAGGGCACCCATCCTGCACACAGGACCCAAACTGCTGTGCCACCCAACTCTTTGTTAACAGCCACACTGATATAACTGAAACTATTTCTGGTTTAAGTTATTATCCTGAGCTGTTTTAAATACCACACCTAATAGCTGCCTTTTGTGAGTTCAGAGGTATTTGTGGTGAAGGAAAGGCAGTAGATTTCACTCATCTGGGCTTCAGGAAGACACTTGAATTAAGGCCAGATAGTAAATTATGAGCAAAGGCAGAGAAGATGTGACTGGCATATGGAAAGTAAATTTGGTCAAGAGCTGCCTGAAAGGGGCATGGTAACTGCTGCAGCTGAAAGGGGCTGTGTCACACTCAGAGGGGCTTACCCACACAGTTCCTGGAGTTTCTGCCTCAAAAAATATCCTGCTTGACATTTGCAGTAATGACCTTGGCACACAAAGCAGGAGAAGGCAGAGGAAATGTGCTGATGAGGCAAAATGAGATGGGATCATCAATCTAGAGCAGGCCAGGACATCACACAAAAGGATTCCAACGACCTTGAGGGATGGAGGAGGGATCCAAGGCAGCAGTGCAGAGTAGGGTCCTGCTGCTGGGGGCAGGGATAACAGGGACAGCCACTGCAGTTTGGGAGCTGGGAATGTCTGGGGCAGGGAAAATCCTATGGCACACATCACAAGACTGATGTTATCATGAAAAGAGCAAAATGCAAAAGGTTTGGGCTGAAAAATGAGGGACTGATCCATGTGAAGGTACCAGAGGCTGGAAGGAGGTGCAGGGGGCCCTGCTGGTGTGAGGACAGGCTGGAAACTGCCTGGGAATACCAACAGAGGGGAAATCAGGTTTGCATAGGGACATTGCAAGGTTCTCATGCAGGCTTCTGACCCAAGGTAAAAACCAAGCACTGCTCCCATGGACACCAGTCCCACCAGCACCTTCCACACACCACCCAGACTGGAGCTGAGATTCCTCCCCGGTGTGGACTGGCTTGTCTTTACAAGGGCCTCTTCCCAGAGCCCTGTTTTCCAAGGTGTCCCTCAAAGCAGCG
Organism: Nicator chloris; assembly: GCA_013400495.1. Classification (NCBI taxonomy): domain Eukaryota; kingdom Metazoa; phylum Chordata; class Aves; order Passeriformes; family Pycnonotidae; genus Nicator; species Nicator chloris. The sequence goes on along the minus strand of WAAE01001789.1, from coordinate 262,117 downwards.
TTGTTGTGGAATCCAACGTTCTCCAAGGCTGCCCAACCACCAGCAAGGTGCTCTCCTCCCCAGGAGGAGCACCAGATTCACTCATTTCCCTCCAGGCCTGGAGGTGGTTTTGGTACGAGCTGTTCACCCTGAAACTGGCACAGCTCAACCCTTCAGCCTGGAACTGCAGAATAACAGCACCTCTGCCAAATTTCCTCCAGAATATCTCTTTTGGACACTCCCAGCTCTAACACCCCTCTCTCTGTGCCCTGAAGGAGCAGAGCTGAGGCAGCCTCTGGTGGTGCAGACACCCCCACTTCCTAAGCTGACCCCTCGCTGTTTCAGGGCTGAATTAATTCTGTGGTTCCAACCTTTTCCTCTCCACATTCCCTGTGTGTGCCCATCCCAGGTCGCTGGCCTTGCTGCCACAGCCCCAGGGACATGTCACCACCACTGCAGCCCTTCAGCACACCAAATCTCCTTTGGGATCATCAGGGGTTTCTATTTCTTTATTTCTCTCCTTTCGGTTTCCTCCACATCCTCATCTCTGATCGAGTCCCTCAGAGCTTCCTGGGCCACCTCACTGCTGAGCTGAACGATTTTTATAGCACTATTTTAAAATTTCAGGCTTTTTCTGTTAACTTCCTCTTTCTCTGGAATTTCTCTTTCGTATTTACTGGGACAAGGTTAATCCTGGGGTCTGCTTGGATCCCTGTCCTTTTCAGCCACAGGATGTGGGACTGACTCACATTTTAGGGAGAATTTCTTCTATCTCCCCCTGATCTGCGAATCCCAGCACCCAAAGCATCCCCCTACTCCCAAATCCCAGCCAAAGCTGTCTCTCTGGACACTGTCTCCTGCTTTCCTCCTGAATTTTCCTTCTGTGAATTCCCCAGCAGGACAGGCTGTCAAGCCTTTGCTTTGCTTTTAGGACCAAGCCAGGAGTAATGGCAACCATCAGCCCTTTCCCATCCTTTTCAGAGCCACCTTTTCTTCCCTGCAGCCTCCATGCCTGGACCCTGCTGGGTGTAATTCAGCATGACAAAGCCTCCTCCTCCCAGGAGAGGCATCACTCCTGATTCAAAGTGCTTTTTGGTGTGAAAACTGCTTTTTACCTTGGGCTAAATGCCTCAGTGCAGCCCCAGGGTGGGCTCCCCTGTGTGCCCACAGCCCCTGCAAAGAGCTGGCCCTGCTACCCCCAAAAATGCTTTGCAGGAAGGTGGGAAAGAGTCCAGGCAGTGCAGAGAAGCAGAAATAACAAAGCACAGCCGGGTTTTGTGTCTGGGCCTGCCTTTTGCCCACAGAGCTGAGTGAAAAAAGCAGTGATTTTGCAAGCAAGGACCCAGGACAGCTGTCCCCACACCAGCACTGTCCCCTCCAGAGTCCCCATCACCAAGGGCAGCAGGCTGGGAGCTCAGGTGACAATGACAAATGACAGGTGCCAGCCTAGAGCTCCATGCACACTCCTGAGGTTGAGGCACAAGTGCCAGGGATGCTCTGGGAAGGACACAGCCTCCAGCAAACACCTTGGGCACAAGAGCCAGCAGACCTTGGTGGCTGAGAGGGCACAAGGCTGGGGAGAAGCAGAGGAACAACCCAGACACGGGGATGGCTGCAAGGAGAAAGAGGAAGGAGTTTGCTCTGTGTGGGACTCTGCAACAGGCAAGATGTGAACTCATCCTGCTGCTGGTAAATTGGGCTCCAGAGCAGCAGCACGGGCAGGAAAGGACCAGGGTGACTCAGGGGTCAGCCACGTGTGTGGTGGTGCCCAAATCCCAGGGCCAGGTCAACCCTGGATCATCCAGGAGGTGAAAATAATCTGGTTTTTTGAGAGATAGGTGCAGCAGAGGATGTGTTGTCTCCAAGGATTGAACAGCATTTGCTGCCTTCCACAGTTCAGGAGCACCCTGAGGAGCTTCCCATGCACAGTTCCACATCTAAGGGTTTCTGAGGGAAGGGAGAGGCCCTTGGGGTTAGGGCACGTGGTTTTTCAGAGAAACAGAGAAAGCAGGGCTGGGGAGACTCAACTTCCACTCACTGTGTCACTCTAGGAACAGACTTCCTCTCTCTCCAGGTGATCTCCCAGCACCTCCTCCCTGCTGCAGGGATTTTTCTCCCATTTTTTCCCTGTTTGAGATCAGAACACCATGTCCTTTCCAGCAGGAAAACAAAGGATGAAATTGTTCAGTGGCCCCCATGACCCCTTCTCAGGCCTCTCTCACCCTCTCTGCACTGCACACCACGATTCCTCCACGCTCTGCAAATTTAACAAATCCACGCTTGTTTCAAGCGGCATTAATAAAAATATCACATAGCACCAGAGCTGTGGGGTCCCACACGCTCCCAGCAGCCAGGGGTGAAATCCACCCAGGCCATTTCCACAGGCTGACAATGACAATGAGGTGTCAGCAGCATTAGGGGATTTTTTTTATGCAATTTGGGGAGCTGGCTCATCCCCACGGGACCGAGCTGCTCATGCAATAATCCCCTCCCCGAGCACAGCGCTCGCAGATTTTGAATCCCTGTCAAAAATGATGTCAGGTTAATTTCCAGGAAAAGAACAGGAGTGAGTGCCTGCTGGTGTGGGAACACAGGACTTGGCAGAGATTCCCAAGGAGGCTTTCCCAGCCAGGTCTTCCCGAGCTGTTGCAGCAGCATTGCAGCACCATCTGCTGCCTGCTGCTCCCCAGCTCCTCAGCGGGCAGCTGAGAAATACCTCACTCTTCAGGGTGACAAATCCTGCAGCCACTGATCACAACGTGGATCTGTCTCCTTTTCTTGGGGGAAACAGGGCTCAGCCTCCTCAGACTTCCCTCAGCTGAAACAGTCTCGGATCCTGGGGTCAATGCTGCAGGTGAGTGTGAGCAGCAGAAGCACCCACACACAAAATTTAATTGCTGCAAATAATTACTCAGGGTTGAAGCAAATTAACACCCTGCTGGCACTTCTCTTTGCAGTGGCCTCCCTGCGAGGGCGCAGCACACCTGACTCCGTGTGTGGCTGTGCATTTCTCAAGCTGATCCCAGCTCCTCCTGACCCATCTGAAAGGTTCACAGCAGATCCCAGCTCCTCCTGACCCATCTGAAAGGTTCACAGCAGATCCAAGCTCCTCCTGACCCATCTGAAAGGTTCACAGCAGTTCCCAGCTCCTCTTTCTCAGTCTAAAAGTTTCACAGCAGATCCCAGCTCCTCCTGACCCATCTGAAAGGTTCACAGCAGTTCCCAGCTCCTCTTTCTCAGTCTAAAAGTCTCACAGCAGATCCCAGCTCCTCCTGACCCATCTGAAAGGTTCACAGCAGTTCCCAGCTCCTCTTTCTCAGTCTAAAAGTCTCACAGCTGATCCCAGCTCCTCCTGACCCATCTGAAAGGTTCACAGCAAATCCCAGCTCCTCTTTCTCAATCTAAAAGGCTCACAGCAGATCCCAGCTCCTCCTGCCCCATCTCAAAGCTTCCAACACCCCTCCCAGCCTGCAGGAACGTGGTGCTGCACCGGAGCAATGCACAGCAAGGACACAGCAGGCTGAGAACAGCGTGTAAAGGCAGGGCTTGTATTGGAGCTGGCAGCAGTGTGACCTTGTCCTTTTCTTCACTGGGATTTACAGGGCTAAGTCCAAAGAAATAAATCAAAGGTGCACATGGAGCAGGCCTCCTCTGGGCCCTGCTCCCTGGTGCAGCTCAGACACAAGAGCAGAAGGAAGGCCCAGCACGTGTGAAGGATGAGGGCACAAGCTCATTTGGCTGTGGTAAGACACATGCCAGAATAAAGAGGGAACAGGAAAAGAAGAACCAGGGGAATCCCAGTATTTCTCCTCACCCTCAAATCCGAGAATGCCACATTCAAAGCTGCTGCAGCATTTCCTGGCCAATACAGGAGATGCTTCATGGCCCAAATCCTGGCCAATGCCCCCTCCCCAGCCTTGGGACCATGACAGCATCTGCCTCATCACTCTGGCATCCCCAACAGCTTCTCCCTCTCACACACCAGGCTTCTGCAGACAGCTCCGAAATTGTGTGTAACAGCCAACATCCTGCAAACATCTCGTGCCAGATTGAGCTGGGAGAGAATTAACACAGCCCAAGCCACCCAGCCAAGGCAGCAAGTGCTCCCAGGGCTGGGAGCAGTCAGGGAAGCCCTGCAGAGCACTCCTGTCCCTCTGCACAGGCAGCTGCCATTCCCCTCTGTGCTCAGCCTGCTGCAGATGTGTACAGAGGAGATTTGGGTGTTTGTTCCCCAAACCTGCCTTGGTAATGCTGGAGGAATATTGACACAACGTTCCCTTCAAAGCAAATGGGAATTGAAGCTTTTAATGGAAGCTGGCTTTTTCTTTAATCTTAGCTTTTAGAACAAGACACTTAACAACAGTACCACTCATTTTTACATACATGTCACAAGTTCAGCTGGGCTCCTGCTTTAGCTGCAGCTGAGTGTTGTCTGCTTCCCCAGAAGCCCTCAGAGTGAAGATTTATGGAGAAGCAGACACTTACACACAAAACCAGCAAATGCAAGTGGGTTTTACTAATAAGGAAGGCACTTGGCTGCATGCACCTCTCCACCAGAAACAAGTCCCACTTTAGCAGACACCACCAGCATCTTCTGTCTTTGTCTAACTTGGGAGCTGTGCTGCACAGAAGTGGGAAGGCAGTTAATGTATGCAAAGTTTGCTCGAGCAGAAAGTGCTTGATCTAGTCAGGGGCTGGAAGAACAGAAGCTCTGCATTCCAAACGAAGGATTCCCCCAGGAGTGGGAGGTATTTGAAGATGTCCACTTCTGCATCTGGAATTAAAAGCTGAGATTTCTCACAGAGAAACGCAAATCAATTAAGTGAACCAAGAAATGTTTGGGGAGGAGAAGGAAAATACTTGGCAGGCAAACACTAAAACGTCGAGCAGCTCTGTGGGAGTCTTGTCCCAGGGACTGGACCAAAAACATAATTAGTCTGTTGTGGAGATAAACACCAAGCTTGTGTTCTGTTTTCTCATCCCAAACACCTCCTGGGCACTTGCTGCCTCACATCCTTCCTCCAGCAGCAGAGCTCTAAGTATGTGAAACACCAGGGGGAGGAAGGGTTTTAGCAAAGTGTGAAGTGTTCCTTCCAAAGTGCACAAGTAGTAAACAACATTTCCTCTGGGATTGCACTGCTCCCAGCCACACTGGGGGCACTGTGGCATTCCCAGCTGATGTCACCTGCCTGGGAGCTGGATGGCAGCTCTGGATCCACAGTGCCTTGTCTCTCACACCTGGCAGCAGCCAGAGCTGCCCAAGTGTCCCCACAGAGGTAAAAAGGCCACCAGTCCCACCAGGCTGCCAAGGAAATGAGGGGCTTCAAATGTAGATCACATCCGAGTCATGCTGCTGAACCTGCAGGCAAATCAAAGAGGGAGAATTAGTTCTGGCTTAGAGTAATTCCCTTTGCTCTGGGTCTTCCTTTCTTCCACCTCTGGATTCTCTTGCAAGATGCTTTTCTGCAAGAGCTGCTTCTTCCTTCTTTAAACAAATGTATTTGCCTCACCCCTGAGTTTAGTCTTAAAAGTTGCTTCTGTTGCCTCAGAAGGAGCTGCTCCCTCAGCTGTTGCTGCACTCAGCTGTGTCCTTTAGCTCTAAGCACACCAAACCCTGAAGGAGGTATTGAATGTTATATTCTGGAGCTTTTAATTGATCCTAAACCCCTCCAGTTTTGTTCAGACAAACCACAGCGAATGCATCAGGCTTTCCCCTTGCCCAATTAGCATTGCCTACAGGCAGCTGATTTCCTTCCTGCTGCTCCAGACTACATTTCCTTCCAGCCCTTCTTCATTCTCCAGTCCAGTGACATTTCAAAGCAGGTTGTTTTCTCCTGACACCCAGCTCATTGCTCTTCAGGCCTCTTTGACAGGGAGCACATGGAAGACAGCTGAGCTGTTGGGAGCCTGGGTATTTATTGGTCTCTTCCTCCCCGCCTTTTAAAAGCAGAAGACAGGCACAGTATGTTTTAAGCTCTCTATACCTGGGAGCACATTTCTCATTTCCAAGTCTGGCTGGTACAAATAAAATTTAACACAGATCCTCCTACTGTGTACAGACATCTCTGCTTCATTTACCAAGGCTCACAGCTTTGCACTCCAGCTTAGATCAGAAGCGAGAAAAAACAGGCAGCCTCGAGTTAGAAACATTCCCAAATGATGTGCCAGCACCAGGGGCTCCAAAATCCTGCAAAAGCCTTGGCAGCTGTGAGGCTGGGACAGAGCAGGACAAACCAGGTCCCTACAGGCAGCCACCCTCTCTGAACTCTCAACTTTTAGGCAACATTTAGGAATTCACTTAGGAATCTGATTACCTTTATAATCTGTTTTCTGGTTCCTGTGCCCACACTGCTGGCAGCCAAGGGATTGGCTTGGGAAGATGACTTTTCCACTGGCACCATGTGCTGAATTTTGTTGGTGCAGGGCCAGCTGCTTGCAGTGTTTAACAAGTAAGCAGGGAAAGGTCTTGGAAGATTTACATCCAATGAATCTCCAGTTTCGAAGGTTTTCATCCAGGATGGGGCCTTTAAAAGAACAGAGCACATGGAAATTTAATGCTCTCTCTATATCAACACTCATTAAGCCAAAAAGAACATCAGATGAGCAGTCAGAAAATAAAGGCCATCTTTCCTCATCATTTTTCAAGCCTCCCTTCTGCCTCTATAAAACCATTGACTCTGAGCCATTTTAGCTACATGAGGAAGAACCTGCAGACAAAGCCAGCCCTATTCCTGCCCTGTTTCAGGAAGAAATTGAAGAGTTTATTTAAATAACAAGCAACTTATGACAAAAATCTGGGTCTAGTTCCTCACTGCCTTCAAAAAAAAAAAATACACCAAGGCTTTTATGACTTTCAGCAACCACAAAGCATATGAATGAAAATGTGATGCAAACTGCAAGAAACCACATTTAAATGTGTTAGTCACAACAATTTCATTTGCTCCAAGACCTTAAACCCTGACTGTGATTTCATAATCATAAAAGAAGATGATTATTTTTTGCTGATGGTCTTGGTATTCAGCACAGGAAAAAGGCCTTAAGATTATGTTTTGACATGAATTTTCCTCTAAAAGTGTTCATGCTCCTAATAGTTTATCATCAAGGGTACTAAAGGCTTGGAGTGGAATACAGCAGCTCCCTTTGGCACACCCACACTGCTCCATTTTAGGGTTCATGCTGGAGAAAGGGGCAGGGATTTAGAGTTCTTACACTTCCTAAGGAGCGATCCAAAGAGCCCAGGACTTCATTCCAATGACTGTAAAGCCCAGCCTGTTTCTCCTCCAGTTTCAGAGCATGAATTTCAGACTTCAGTTCTTTCAGTCGATCCTCGAATTTCCTGCTCTTTTCTAAGTAGTCCAGCCTGGGCCCACACATTGGAGACAAAAAGTTTAGGGTGGCACAATTTAACTCAAGAACAGGTGTTTGTGGAAGGAGGAGAGTTGTTTCTTGTTTCATTTTAGGTTTTATAAGTAAAATGAACTCTGGCAATGCCAGTCTGGCTCCCCTAACCCAGTGACAAGGGGGTTCACTTCTTCCCTTTTTGCTTCCTAACTTTTTACCAAGCATTTCCCTCCAGACTAAGGGATGTCTGATGGATCAGCTCCCAGCAATTCCACACTTTAGCACTAGAGGGAAACTTCTGTCCTCTCACATGCTGTTAGTTCAGCAAAGTACCTCCCCAAGACAGAAAGTTCTAGATTTATCATGGCTTGATGCCACCAAAAAACCCCTTCCCCTGTGAGAAAAGCCAGTCTGACACAGACATCACCCACACCAGCTCAGCAAAAGGCCTCCAGCCAAATGCACATCCCAAATTATTAAAAGATCAACTGAGATTCCCAATGATTTCACTGCCTTTCTCATTCATTTGCACCACAGGCATACTGATACCTCTCTCTCTCTATCTCAAAGGAGAGTCTCTTGAGGTCAATGTCCTTCAAGTCCAGCTTGATGGATCCTTTGTCGAAGTTGGCATCTCTGCTGTCACCTGGGGAGTACTGGGGGTACTTGGCCATGTGCTGGAAGAGGCAACACGAGCACTGTCAGTCAGATCTGATGGACTGATTTGGGATTGATCTCCTCAGCTCTGCAAGAATGCCATGTTGAGGTGTTTCCTACGTTTCTGAGACACAGAGATGCTCCTGCAGCCCTTCCCCTGCACCCAGCCAAAGTCCACAACCCACAGGTGCAAGAGCAGAGATTTATCCTTGCTGCAGTGTTTCTATTTCAGCAGAGAAGGGACACCCAGCCTCAGCAGGGCTGGAGCAGAAGAGGGAGCTGGGGCACGGAACTCCAGCAGTGCTTTCTTGCTGGGGACAACTTCACCAGAAGATGCCAGATGGATGTGCCAGGATGACACAGCTGGCTCAGCACAACCATGTCCACAAAAAAACTGCCTGGCTGAAATGGCACCATGGGTTAGGCACCAAGGCAAGACAGTCTCTGCTCCCCAAGTCCATCACCAGTTCTGGTTTGAACTTTTGCCTTGCCTTTCTTGCCATCCTGAACAAACCCAACTCCCGTCCTCACTGCTTTTCCCCACCAGTTTGTCCCCCAGCTGGATGCCACTCCTCAGCTTGATGGGGGCTATAAAAATGTCCCCAACACCTGACTATCCCTGAAGATGAAGTGGAGCCCAGTAGAGCAGAACTTACAGGATAATTAAGCCTGGTTATGTCTGAGAGCTTCTGCTTCGCTTTGCGTTCGGCCTCGCGGGCTTCGTGCAGGTCTTGTTTCAGGTGCTCTGCTTCCTTGGCTCTGGAAGAGAAAGTTCCTGAGGGGAATGGCTGATGGTTCCATGAAACACAAGGATTTCAGAGCTCACTGACTTCCAGAGAACAAGTCCACTACTGTGTTATCTTTATACCAAGGTACTCGTGGGAGGATGCTGACATGGAGAGCTGACTGGGCACAGCAGGACAGAGACAATCCTGCACAAAAGGCTGAATCAATGTGATTTCCCTGCTCCTAATTTCCACAGGCTCAGTTAAAACCTGCTGATACAGATTGTCTCCAGGCCATCAGAGATCCTCCCTGAGGTGGGGAGAGGTTGCTCTTTCTTTTGGCAAGCTTCTTGGCAGTACCCTAAAACAAGTAGAAGGATTTCTTAGTAACAGGGTTAAAAATCCTCTGTCAACACTGGCCTGCTCTGCATGTTCAGGGAACATGCAAACACTCAGAGTGGTTTATATTCCACATGAGTTTACCTGGTTTTACACTTCTTAAAGATCTGAAGGGGAAACAAGAGACCATTCACTTGGCACTAATGAATGAAAACAGCCTCGTATCTCACAGGGTATGAAGAGTAAATTTAGATGGGTAGCCAGGGCTCATTTGATAACACTAAAGAGAAGATGCTTCTGCATTCTGGATCTTTCCTGCTAAACATCTCTACAGCTTTGCATCTGACCCTCTGCAAACTTGACCTGCAATACAACAACAGCACGCAGGCGGAACAAACAAGGCACAAGGAGGCTTAGTCCCTCTGAAGTGTGACTTCAGGAATAATTCCCCCCTCCTGGGCTTGGCTCTGAGGAGAGCAGCACTCTCTGCAGCCCAGCTGAGAGCACACAGTGCCAGGGAAGCAAACCCCACCTCCTGTCAGACTCCTTCACCAGCTTCACGGCGATCAGCTCCGCCTCCCGCATCTTCTGCTCCATCAGCCGCTTCTCCTCCTTGCTTTTCAGAGCTGTGATCTCCAGCCTCTGCCGTTCCTGCTCAGCCTCTGCAGCGTTCTGGGCCAGCAGCTTGGCCTCTTCTTCTGCAATCTGGGCTTTCTCAGCCAGCAGCTCTGCTGCTTCCTGGGATCGGAGCTGAGGAGGAAGAATTTTTCTTAGTTCTTTGTCTAGAACCTACAAAATCACCCCTGCAAGCAGGCAGGCAGGCAGAAGACATCTTTTACCAAGAGATCAAGTGATAAAATATTATTTCTTCAATAAAATTATTTCTTAATTTCAGGGTCTAATGTTCCTCTTCTGCTCCAGAATTGCCTGTGCCTCACCTCTACAAAGCAAGGAGAAAAATCTTAGAGCTGGACAAAGCTGAAGTCAGCCCCTTCAGTTGCCTCTTTCTCCCAATTTCAGCTCCAAGATTGTTTCCTTTCCCCACTCTTAGCCTGAAGAGAGCACTGTGAGCCAAGTACAGGAATGGAATGGCTACAGATTATGGCAGATCAGAGTTTTCCCAAGGATTCCTGCATGCCCTTTCCACCAGTGATCAGAAACTCTCCAGCCTTGCCTGAGCTACAATTCCTGGTGTCAAAAAAATCCTGCTTCCAAACCAAGGAAGCCCATCAGGCACAAGAATATTCAGTCTAACTCACCAGGGCCTCGTTGGCCTGCCTGGCTTCATCTTCCAGCTGGAAAAGGCGCCTTTCCAGCTCTTCTTTGGCTCTCTCAGCTTCCTCTCGGAGCTGCTTCTCCCTGGCCAGCCTCTGGTTCTCCATCTGGAAGCAGGAGGAGCAATAGTTGGTGGGATTGCAGCAGAATCGCACCGGGGCCTGAGTGAAATGCACCAAATGAAGAAGGGGCTGCTCTCCAGCTGGGATGCTCACCAGGGATGCTGAAGCTGCCTGAACTTTGCAGCACTGAACTCCTCAGGCTGGTTATTTCAGACTGCTGGGAGAGCCCTTGGATTGATCTGTTTGGTGCCCCAAATCTTTGGGATCACCTCCACACACAAACACCTCTGACCTCCTCAGGTGCCACAGAGCTGTTCCCACATTGAATCCTGCTGCAGCTCCTCACCTCCCACACACACTGATGGAATACACCAGCTAAAATAATAATCACTGTCCTCAACAACAGAGGAGCAGGAAGAATCTACCTTTTTTCTAGCTTTTTCTTCCCTGGCTTGTGCTTTCATTTGCTGGATCTCTATGGAGTCCACTTTTCTCCTCCTCATAAATAGGTCGTGGTTTCCAATGCACAACTGGAAAATCTGGATAGGAAAGGCAAAGCAAATGGGATTTTGGTGGACTTGTGCCCCTGCCAGAGGGACAAAGAGGCCCACACTGGCCTCACAGGACAATTCTGAGTTCAGCATGAGTGCTGGCTGCTCCAAGAAAGTCAGCACCCAGGGCAGGCTCACAGCCAGGTACACAACAGTTCAGGTGAGTTTGTAACAGGATGAGGGATTCCTCCTGTCCTTCATCTCCCTCTGATCCCATTTTCCTGAACTCCACAGGCTGATCTAGGCCCAGATCCCAAGATCACAATGTTTACAAACAATATCTCTCAGTCAGGCTCAGCTTTAAGGCAGGAAAGCAGTTCACTCACCAGTTTGTTCACTTTGAGCTGAGAAGAAAAGAACTTGAAGACTTCTGCTTTTTTGTCAAGGGGTTTAATAGTTAACTACAGGCAAAAGAAAAAGAGGCACAGTGAGGAAGAAATAAGTTGGAACTATTAAAACCAATGCAAACTTGAGCTCATCTCCACTTCTCTCTGGGGAAGCAGTGATTTATGCCACAAATAAGGGCAGAGTGATGTAAAACTGTTTTTCTCCACAGGATCAGGCTGGGTTGGAGGATAAACCCCCAGGCCCACCCCAGTGCCAGTGGGGATGGGGGTTTTCCTGATGCCACCTGTGCCCTGCCCACTGTCCCCAGAGCTCTGGAACAAGCCCCAGAGCAGCAATCCCTAGGAGCAGGCATGGCCTTAAAGGCAGGGAAATGTCAAACACCTCTCAGAGAAGCAAAAATTGAAGGGATAAATAAATGTGTCAAAGGCCTAAGGACTTGTTCTTCAGAGTAGCAGGTGAAAGCCCTGGAGAATTCCTCACTTTTTCAGTCCCAAGCTGTTCCCAGAAGCCAGGCAGGGTTTTCCTGCTGCCAGCTCAGTGCTTCACTCCATACCTTGTGCTCTGGCTGCAGAATAAAATTTGGTCCCCTTCCTTTATTTTTTTTAAGGCCCTCTTTTCTGTGCCTCAAGTGTTCCCTGGCACTCCATTCCTCTAATTCATTGCCAAGGTAATTCCTGTATAATTCCAGGGCATCTGAGTCACCATGGTCAAAATGTCCTAGAGCTCCTTTCACCCTCTAGGTAATGACTGGCTGCCTCTTGAGGAGCAAGGCTGGGATGTGTCACTGAATAAAGTGAAACTTACACACAAGGCTGCCCAATTTCCCCCCAACAGGGAGTTAAAGCAGTTTATTCACAGATCTCAGGGGAAGTTGGATGATATCAAAATTAGTTTGAAGGCAGCAAACCTGTAGTCCTCTCTGATTTAATGGACATTAATCTAAAATCTCATCTCAATTTCAGATCTCAATTTTCGGTGGGTCATTTTCCAAAAGGCCCACAGAAAACAGAGCAGGCTGTGCTGCCCTTTGCCTGCCAAATTCCAGGTATTCCAGTACCACTGTAGCTTTCCTGGGTTTGTTGTTTTCTGATTATGGCCTTCCATGCAGCCCATGAGTTGGACTGAGCATAAATTTTCCCCACTCCTTCACTTTCTAGAAGCAAAAGCTGGTGAAACTGCAGTGGTGGGGAGTGAAACCATGCCCCAACAAACTGGCAGAAGTGAGGCAGAAAACCATTAACATCTCCCTGCATGTCTCCTCTTGCCCCTGGGCTCCAAGCCTCAGCTTCTGCCTGTGCAAACAGCATTAAGGTTTTATGGATCATGCAATTCCTGCTGGGATAACTGAGGAAGCCAGACACGGTGGCATTCATAATATCTGTCTCTTTCAGAGATCAACACATTTGTTTTGCAAAGGCCAAGCAGCAGGGAAGGAGCCAGAGCAGAGTCAGAGCTCAGAGCAGCCTCAGGGAACCGAGGTGTTGAGCTCATCTGCAAGGCAGGGCTGTTATTTTTAGTTTCGTAACAAAGCTCCCCAGGATTTTCCCCTTCTCCCCCAAAATTATTTCAACAGAGGAAGCTTTCAGCCTGTTCCAAGAATCCCAGTCCACACCCGTGCCCATGGAAGAAGAATAATACATCAAAGCCATCATACCTCTTTCTCACTACAGGAAATGTTTCTGATAGAGCTCCACTCAAAGGATTTATTGGGGGAGAACCTGTTATTAATGCTGTAGATATGAATACCTTTGGCATCAACTCCAAGCAGGAGATCTGTGTGGTTTTTATTTTGCTAAAAAACAAGAGAGATCAGTAAGTGGCATTTTTGGTGACATTAAACAACCACAGATCTCATATTTCAAGAAGCACGTATTTTAATACATTGATATTTATTTGTATTTTAGGAAACTGGTTTTTATATAAAATATCATGAATGCTGTCACTGGTAATAATAAACTCAGTCCTCTAGGCTGCTTACAGCAGCTCAAACTATTTCTCCTTCCTATTCCATACCTGCAGTTACTCAAAACTTCTGTCAGGTTGTAAAACATTCATCTCAACTGCTTTATTCACCTGCTCATTTAGCAGGCAAGAAAACCAAGCTGGAAAAAAAAAACCCAGCAGCAGGGAAAAGCAGAAGTCAGGAGTCCCAGTTCCAAAGTCCCTGGAGGATTTTAAAAGGACAGGACCATTATCTGCAGCAAGTCAAAACTGCTAAAATAAGGCACTTACAGCAATTGGGAAATAATTGACACCGTACATTTCCAAGTCTTGGGCAATTTTCAGGTAGTTCATCTCAGCTTCATCCCTGGAGAATAAAGCCATGGTTATGAAATGCCTCTCCAACCTTTCTCTCCTGGCTGACTCTCCATTTCCCACTTAGAAAAGAACAGGCAATCTGGCCCTTGGTACAAACTTACTTTAGTTTTGCCATCTTGCTCTCAATAATTTAAAAAAAAAAAGGATAATAAAACCAGCATCTGGACAGTGTAGAGGCAGTAAAGTTGTACCTATTTTAAAAGAGGACTCATGGATAGTGCAATCTTCATTAAAATTCATTAGAAGTCTTATCCTTGTGTTAGTTTTGCCACTCCATGTCTTGGAAAACTACCCTTCCATTGTTTTCCAGGAATATATTTCCTTCAGGAAATAGAGTTCATTAAGAAATGAGTCTTGGACAGAGCTTTTGGCCAGGGCCAAAGAAGAGTGAGAATCTCTCCACTGACCTTTCTTCTGCCTTCAAGGTATATCAGCAAATCTTGAGGAAAAAAAATTCAATAAATATAATGCTAAGAAGCCTCTAGAATAGAGAGAAACAGAACCCAAATATTAGGAAAAGCTGCCTCTGGGTGCTAACAGATCCTATTTAATGTTTTAATTGGATTTCCAGATGGGCTGACTTACACAGAAGACAACAAATCCCATAAATAAATGTATGAGGTTTCCAAGAAAGGCAAAGGTTTCCTACCTGGCAATGCCCCTGTGCTCAGCATACCAAGCAGTGATCTTCTCTTCCCACATCTCTGCTGTCAGCTGGTACTGCCTGAGCACCTGCAGGGGAAGGAAGGAGGTTGGATCCCTGTGAAGATCCAAATCCAAGTTCTGCCTCTCCCAAGCAAAGGGAACGCAGAGGTGCAATTCCCAGCTCGGTCATTTTGCAGAGTTTTTAATGCTCTGATTAACTCCCCGCAATATCTGCACTGCCAAAAGGAGATTCAAAGATCCTGAACTGCCAAGAGGAGATTCAAAGATCCTGAACTGCAAAAGAGGAGATTCAAAGATCCTGAACTGCAAAAGAGGAGATTCAAAGATCCTGAACTGCAAAAGAGGAGATTCAAAGATTTGATTTTGTATAAAATTAAGACTCACCCTTTTAGGTAACAGCTCATCATGGGCTAGAAAGCCTGGCTCGTGGAAATTTGGGTCGTAGTCACCATACTGTCCCCAAAAAAATAAAAGTTATTTCAGTTTCTTAGAGGCAGAATGTTGGGGGAGTTGTTCCTTGCATAGTTTGAAGTGAAGGCTTCAGAGGCAGATTTTAGTTTGGTTCCCCTGCACACATCCCCTCGTCTGAGCAGTCCATGGAAGATCCTTCCAGCCTCTGTGCCACGCAGGTGGCTCCAACAGAGCCACTGAGCCACTCAGACTTCAATCCTAACCTGGAAACCCTCAATCCCAACTTGGAAACCTCCAATCCCAACTTGGAAACCTCCAATCCCAACCCTGGGAACTTCCAACCACTAAATTGCAGAAGCATAGGGAAAAAAAAAATCCTTGTAGTGGCATTTAATGTTTGTTTTTGTTGTTGTTTTTTTTTTTTATCCTAGCTGTGCTTGTACCTCCCAGGATGACCAAGTTTACCAGCAAATTTTAACCCTGCTGTGTTTTACACACCACCATCTAGAGGTGTTGGTTAAACCAGGAAAAAGTCAATTAAAAAAGAGATTTTCTATGCACAAACCTTGGCCTGAACAGCATAAGAAGCCAGTAAAACTGTAGCTTCTGGTGAGCAATAGATTTCCTCATCCAGGATCTGCTTCTTAACCTAAACCAACAGAAAAAGGGAGCAAGTTCAAGAAGCTCAAAGTCAGGACTTAAGTCAGGCTTGAAATGAAAGCAGACATGCCCAGACTATAACTTGGCACCAAATATCACCTTTAGGAGTTCATAACAGCAACAAGAAATTGGCATTCAGGAACACAGGAAGCCTTTAGTTAGCATTGCATTTAATGAGAGCAAAAATGCCAGTCAGCTCTCTCCACACACTTACATAAGGAGTTCTATAAAAGAATATCCTATAAAACATCAATTTTATTGTCTGTGCTTCATTTCTTTTAACAATCCTCCTTTTTTTTTTTTTTCTGTCTGCTTTGGAAGAGGCAGCTTTGCATCATGTCAGACATCAGATTTCAGGTTGGGAGGGAGCTCTGGAGGTCAGGTCCAAGCAGAGCAGACTCAGGGCTGTGCAGCTGCCATATAAAATCCATAAGAGATGTTCTCCAGCCTCCCAGAATGAGAGAACAAAGCAGACCCTCAGAAGAGAAGCTGAATAATAAAGCACTTAGTTTATTCATTTGCAATGGCCTAAGCACAATCAGACAATGCTAAAGAGTCTTTCAACATTCTTTTCATTTTAATAACCTGTGCTGCTACCATGAGCAGAGGTGCAATAGTTTGTAAGGTGGTTTTGATTTTAAATCAGCTGTGCAATTTCTGTTTGAAAACCTACAGAGGGAAGGGGAAATTAATCTTCTCAAATCCTCCTCTCAGGTGTATTTAGCTTAGGAACAAGCACAAGACAACAAGATTTTGCATAGCTCACAGTCTTAAACATTTCCAAGTAGAAAAATGACTTGAGCTAGCACAAGTTCTGTTTACAAACACACCTCTGAAGGTGCTGGGAACTGAAATGAACCACCAGGAAAGTTTTTGCTTTTAAAGTTAGTCCCTGGTGAGCACAATCTGTGAAGCTGAGTTGCAGTGCAGGGAACATTCTTTCTAAGCTGTTAAAATGGAAAGAATGAAAAGATTTTTCTTCCCATTTGGAAAGCTCCAGCTTTTACTCTCCACAGTGCAAACCACGCTCCAGAATTTAGAACAATGTGGATAAATCCCCCAAAAGTGTCTGGGTTGTTTGTTGTTTTTTTCCTGATCAGTTTTTACAAGGACTTTGAGTTAAACTTCATGAAGAAGCAATAAATTACCTCATCTTTAAGCAGACAATATTTAGCTTTAGTCACTGACATTTATTCAGGCATTTATGCCACATTAATTTGCAAAGGTCTGAAGAGTCAGGAGAGCTGAAATCTTCAGGCATCCAGATGTCTGTACATGTTTTTCCTATTAGCATCCAGGTGTGAGCTGAAGTTCTTACAGTCAGGAAACTTTGCAAGTTCCAATCTGTTTCTGCCTTGTTTTCCTACTTTGGAATGAGAAGAATTTGCTAATTGCTTACCTGCTAGTTAAGGCAGGTTCAAGGAGAAAAGAAAAAAAGAAATGGAAAAATGGGGATGAAAAGAGTAAGGAAAGAGTTCTGCTGTTCTCATTCCTTTCTGAAATTAGCTGAAGAAATAAATTGCCAAGTGGTTGAAGGTTCTGGATGAAGTTCTGCTGGGTTTATGAACCCTCAGAGCTGCAGCATTTCCCCATCATTTCATCAGCACATCCTCAAGGGAATTTTCTGGGTTTATTTCCAGCTGCAGACTGAATTTATCCCAGCTACCTGCACAGACACATCCTGCTGGAATAAAGCAACACTCCAGAGGCTGAAACTTCCAGAGAGACTCCACAGCAACTCAGGAGAGAAGCTGGATGTCCCAGACATTGGAAGTGGCCATCCCAAACTCAGCTATGGAGCTTTTCCTGGTTGATCCATCTTTATTTTTGATAAAGCTCCAAGAATTTGCTCCTTCATCTGCTCTTTGATGGAGCTCACATGGTGTCTGCTGCTCTGCTCCTCCCAAACCTTGCCAGGTGAACAAACCTGGATTTCAGAATGCCTACCAAATTCCATGATTTTTTAGCCCTACAATCCAAAATGAAGGTTTAGGGAGTCCTTGTTTTCTGGAGTTTTTTTCCCCTCCAGCACAAGATCTCCCCAAAAGCCTCACAGTTCTTCCAGCAGTTCCAGCTTTGCATGAATTTTTATTTTTAACACATATTAAGGAGCAAAACAAGCCTGGAATATTCAAGTTTGGAATTATCCCCCAAACTGCTGGGTGTTGTCACAAAAACCTGCAGAAAATGAAACATTCCATTTACCTGGACACAAACCCACAGCAGGCAGGAGAGATGTTTGTATTTCATAAAAATAATGCCTACAAAGTTCTTGATACAGCTGAAGCAAGCAAAATTATCCTGAGCTGCCAACAAGATCAAAGACAATGCAAATGGACTGGGGGTAATACAGAAGGAATTCATGGTTCAAAACTGTTCCTGACCTGAAGGAAGAATAAATGCTGGGTAATTTCCTGTAAGAGCTCCTCTTCTACCTTCTCTGGGTAGAATTTAGCCAAAAAGTGAAAGCTAATGGGATCTTCTTTGGGGATTTCTTGATCTAAAACCTGTTTACAGATAAAATAAAATCAAATCAACAGCAAAAAAGATACATAAGTTTCTCAAGGTAATATTCCCCAGGAAAATCACAAAGCAGCCTATAATCCACTTAAAGCAGCTTTCCCATATTTGAGAGGGAAGGGTAATTCTGAGCTTTAATCTAACAGCAATCAGTGGTGATTAGTGTGGGATGCTCCAGGTCAAATGGGATAGAAGCCATCAGAGCAAATAATCCAATTTTAGCCTTAAAAAAAAGCTACCATGTCAAATTCTGAGTGGTCATGGAACACATCCCTTTAGCTCCCGTGCTCCAGAAAGTCAATATTTATAAAAGTAAATAATTAATTGCCACCCATTTTGTCTCCTGTACCTTTTTGTCCATCTTTAACCAGGTGCACATTCCTTTCATTGTGTATTGCAAGCCAAAGAACCAAGTCTCCCTCAAACCAAGGGCTCGGCACACCAGGTCAAACAAATCCTTTCCCTTCCACTTCATCTGAAAGAGAGAAAAATCAAGAAAAACATGTCCATCCTTAATGAGTTTGCTCCATTTTAGCCCTTTCTCCTATGAAATCTTATTTCAGCTTCAGGTTTTTAGTGAAATACTCTTGCTGCTGTGTCAGAGTTGCTGTGTTCCACCTCCTCTCCTTCTCCAGACACATCCAGAGAGCAGCTGGAGTCATTTAATCACCAAGCACTTGAGGGAATGAGGATTGTACCACTGATTTCCTGGGATGTGGCAACTCTTTATTAATATTTGTCCAAAATTTTGACAAAATGACTTATACAAATTGGAGAGACTGAGAGAAAGCCAGGGGAAATCAAATCAGGACACGGGGTAGGAATGCTGAACAATGAGAGCAGATCCACCTTTCACACCCCTCAGGTATTTCAGTGGCACCAGGCCAAGCCTTTATCCTACTCTGATTTAAATGAGTTTTTTTAAATGTTTTCATTTCTATTTAGCAGCCACAGAGAGCAAACTTTGATTCAAGGTCCCAAATTCACACACATCTGCTGCCTTGTTTCCTTCACCAAGGAGGCTGCTCATCCGTTTCTCCTATTTGACCACATTTCAGAAAGATGATTTTATCTAATTGCTAATACTAAAAACTGAATAGCAAAAAAAAAGAAGTGAACTTTTAGTATTTGAGTGGAAAGCTGGAAATCATCCCAGCTAAAGAGCAGTGTCTGGGGAGAAAGGAGAGGTAGCAAATGAAGGAATACACAATTTGTTAACAAGGACTCTGATCTCTAAATCAAATTTTCCAAATCCTTTATTTTCACAGTTCTGCCTGCAAGTACTCCAGAGCAGTAAGTCATATAAGATTGATCTATTCTGTTTCTGAAGGACCTAATAAATTACATTAAATGGCTCAGAGAACAATCAAGTCTCACTGAAACTGCCAGTCCTGTTGGAACTGAGTTTTCTAACTCCCCAAAATACCTGTGTGACTTATTTTGCTTCTGCTGGGTGATTAGAATTCATTAATCAGGAACAGTTCTGTCCCTTCAATAGTGCAGCCCAATTTAATTAGCAATCAATCATTTCTTTTTCCCCAGCCACGATTTCCCTAATCAATTTATCAGACAGCCATAATTAATAGAACTGCCAGTTTTTTCATCAATCCTTTTTTCTCTTCTGCCCAGAGATCCAAACACCCATTGCAGGTAAAGAACTGGAGTTTATAAATGGCAAACTGGAAGGGAATGTCCCAGATCAATCAAAGTATCAGTTTATAAATTATTTTATAAGCAACATCTTAGCATCAGTTCCAACAGTTCCAAGCTGGAAGCGTCCTGAAGAGTCGTGTCACTTCCAAAAAAAAAACCAAAATTCATGGAGAAGTAGGAATCCTTACAAACAATTGGAATGCTTCTGAAGAAAGCAGGTTTGGTGTTAATTTATCTGTGTCATTCAAATGGATTTCAGGCAAACAGCTTTCAACTCTGAACAGAGTTAAGAGAATTAAACACCTGAGAATAAATAATCCATAATTTATAAAAATAACAGACCGGTTTTAAGGTCATCAATGATCTGATAATCTGAATTTTTCAAATTTCTTGACACAAAGGGCACTCCCCAGCTCCTCAGCATTTGCTGACACTCTCACCTCACAGCTGAACTCCATCTCAGCATCCACTGTTATAATTCTGACTTTAAAAGTCTTTGGTTGTTTCTTCTTCAGGCCTCGGATGGACATATTTTTCAGCTGATGAGGGCAGCCACACCTGAAATCAAACATTGAGGGTGGAAATTCAGCAGCACTTCCTTGGCTCGATTCCAAAGTAGGATGAGTCCAAACATGCAGAATAAACTCAGGTTTAGAGATGCATTTTTTGTGTTTACTGAGGATGTTGAAGGAAAAACCTTTTAAATTAGCTTGCTCCTTAAAGTAAGTTGCTCAGAAAATGTTGTTGCTGTCTTTTCTCAGATTTTGGCTATCACAAATAAAATTCTCTTTCTCAAGGGTCTCTGCAGCATCTCCACTCAGCAGAACACCAGAAAATGCAGCTAGAATTTATGATGTCAAATCCAACACAATCCTTTTCCATCAGTTATAGCTCCTTCAGCAACTGAACTATTGGATTTCTTTACAACATGAGATTTTAACTCCTTGAAATTATACAAATGCCACGAATATATGCATTGAAATTCAGCTCAATTTACCACATTCTCTTGTGCTACTCACTCAAGATGATAAAAGTTATTTAGAACAGGAATTTTCCCAGGGAAGTTCTTGGGAAATTAATTTAATTCTGCAGAAGCTGATAGAAAATTCCATCAGAAATCTTCTATTCTAAACGTAATCACCTCCATGCCACCCCAGAAAATTGAGGAGATGCTGCTTCCACAGGCACAAGGGGTTTGTGGAAACCAAATATTGAAAGCTGGAGGTACATGATGGTGTGGATGTGCTCCAGGCAGTTCTCAGGCATTTCCTTCTGAGCCCAGGAAATCAGCCTGTAAAGGTTTTTGCTTCTTTTTACTTCATAAAATTAACAGGTCAAACTTGTAGAATGTAGTGAGAATCTGTGAACTGTACAGGGCAAGAGACTGAGGCATTCCTGGTTTCCTGCAATCTAAGACTATTACAGTGTGGCAGAATTCCAATCTCTCCTTGAGGAATTCCAAAATAAAGCTCTAGTTTAAACTGAAAATTTCCATTTGCCTGCACCTTCCAGGATTTTGTAAAATACTCTGCTCAGCTCTAAACTGGCTTGCAAATGTACTGATTTTCCACTTACTTTGTGCCCCTCACTCACAAATTTCGAGCAGTTAAATGAGAGGGGAAACAGACATGGAAGTTTTTCTGTACAGATTATAAGGAAGCTGAGGCAGGGAACAGATAAAATAATTACCAAAACATAGGGACATCAGAGGCAGAGCTGAGAACAAGTGATTGAGACAACTCAGAGTGGGGAAGATGAGCTCAGGAGGAAATTCATCCTTCTGACACCACTGAGACCAGCTGGGGAATCCTCTGCCTGCAGTTGGCTCTGGTGGAGCTTCTGCTGAAGTCTTGTTTGGGTTTGGGGCACCACTTCTGGAGCTGGCAGGAAAATTGGAGAGAGTCCAAAGGAGAGGTCCAAGGGCTAGAAAATCATCTGTGGTAAGATGAAAGCACTGGTTAGAACAGAGAAAGGATGAGTGGTGAGACGTTGGAATGGCTGCTCTTCAGGGCAGGGAATAATGGGCTCCATGAAGTTGCAGACTGAGGAGAATTCAGGAATAATCAGGATATTAACAGTGCTGGAAAAGCACAGGGTGGCATTTCTCTCTCTGAACTTGCCCCCAAAACAATGTGACAGCATTGTCCTCGAGACCTGAGGGACCTAAACCCTCAAAGGACTCCCCCCAAGCTGGTCCCTTCTGGCAGTGCCCAGCAGCAGCCACCAAAAACCAGTGAAACCCAAGGAACTGCACATCCAAAGCCCATCACCCCCAGGGTACCTTTCTCCTCAGGGATTCTATTTTAGAGTGAAAACCAGATCTTGCCACAAACTTTCCTCTATCATTTTGGCAGCTCAGGTCCTTTCTACTTAGCACAGCAAAGAGTTTTCAATTAAGGAAAAAGTGAATGCTGAAAATCCCCCAAATGACCACAGCAACATTGACAGGGAGAGCATCATGTGAAGGCATCCAAACCAGCAGCAAATTACCATGGACTTTTTTTTGATCTCCAATCTGCAAAATTAAATTCTTTTTAACCTGTTGCATTCCAAAGCTCTTTCCCATCAGTTTTCTTCAAAACTGTAAATAATTGTACCATTTGGTACAGCATTTATAGACTGAGAACTACAGGCTTCTGCATAAAACTGGAAAGTTTTCTTAGTTTCTAGAAGAAACATCAATGGCTGAAAACTAAGGAGAAAAAGCTTCATAATTCATTTTTAATATGTAACCTGAAACAACTGAGTTAAACAGGAACTTGGAGTTAGGGTTAGTACAGAACATTCTCAGAGTTTCATATGGAAAATTCTGAACAGATAAAATTGAGCAGCTGGAGAAAAAATATACTAATTTTCTCAAAATATGAGAAAAATACCAGAGCTTTTCATTTGGACTTTGAAGTTATTTCTTTTTTCTTATATAACCAGGTTGAAACGACAATATAATTTGTTCAACATTTCCAATAGCATTTTTTTGTTGTTCTTTCCAGAATTTTTATTCCATGGAAAAGTACATTCTGACTCACAGCAAAAAGACATTTTTGAATATCAAATTTTCCCCAGAAAAGTAAACTGCATTTTAATCAATAGCACTGGTAAAGAAATTGGAAAGGCTTTTCACACTGAATAGCTGAAATGAATGTCAGATCTTGACAACAGAAGCAAGAGCACTTAGCAGACAAGATTTTAGAAAAATAACTTTTTCAAATAAGAGACATCTTGCTGAAAAAAAAAAAGACAATCTGGGTTTGCAATTTTTTTGTGTAAATCCAAAAGCAATCCCTTCCCTAGATCCCTGCTAACAACAACCTTTAACTGGGAATCAAGGGCTCCAAGGCAGAGTTCCTGACACTCAGCTCCAGTGATTTATTCCTGCAGGTGCCCCAGGGGTCCAGAAGGAACAAAACGTGATGGGTCAGAGCATGAATGCAAAATAGGGCAGGGTGATAAAAGATTCCTGCCCAGCCAGAAGCTGGGAACAGAGAGTTCAGGAGCTGGGAACAAGCACAGGGAGATGATAAAAGCTTGGTGCAGCGAGGGGAACAGAAAGGCAGCGATGGGGAATCAAAGTGAAGGAACAGAACAGCCCCAACTCTCTGTTCATGCCCGAGATGAAAGGAGGGACATCCAGCAGGTCTGGATTTGAGCGTTCTGCCTCCTGGACAATGAGAAAGCAGGAGCAGAGCGTGGGGGTGCAATGGAAACTGGCAAGAGCAGGAAGAACTGGCCAGGTGACTGTTGCAGCAGCGATGCTGATGTGTGTCACAGCACAGCTCTGCACTTTGATCCACGTGGGCAGTCACCCACACAGCAGATACCACTCACTCACAGACAGAGGGAAAAGTGAAATCAGCAGCACCACCACACACCAAGCTCCATAAACACACCAGAACTCAGCACTTTGTAGACAGACGCCTCGAAGAACAAGCTGCCCAAGAGTGAGAGTAAAATTTATGCTCAGTTCAGCATTTGCAAGGTGAATGGATGGGGTTTTGCAGGGTTCTCCACGGGGTGTAAAAACTTCCCTTCACGTGGCGCTGGCTCTCAGTGACAGCTGACACAATCCATCACCCTTGGAGCAGCCACACTCGAGCAAAAAATCATCTGTTTTCACACACACACAATTCAGCAGCACCTTCTAAGGTGACAACTCAGGTGCAGACAGGCAAAGAATTCATGGCAATCGAGACCCCTCTCTCACACCCCCAAAATGAATCTGCCCTGAAGGATCAGCATCGTCCTTACAGGAGCTGGAAACATAAAACCTTTGGGAGAGCAACGAGGATTCAAGAGACAAGGCTTGGGAATTACTTCCAAGAGCCACCAACAGAAGATGCTTGAAGCATCCACTGCAGAAGCACATTAACACAGCCACTACTACAGTTTGAAAGAGTGTCATCGCTGAAATATTTACTGCAGCTCCGAGTGGCAAATTCCCCTGACTCATTATGTTTCTCCCAGTTCCTGAATTTCCATACTCCAGCTCAGGAATTAATGCAAGCGATTTGAATGCAGACAACACAGGCGAGCGTCGTGGGCTTTGTGCAGTTGTTGACTCACGCTCCTGCCTGTGCTCCCCGCCCGAGGAACAATTTAAGCAGAGAATTCACTGCCTTAAAGTGGGTCAGCAAGGTAAAGGGTTTTCTCACTCCTCACTCTAAAAAGAAGTTATCTAAAGTCACCAGTTGGAATCAAGACTTACCTCACAGATCCTTTTTTGGAATGACGATAAGAAGGGGGGGAAAAAAATCCCTTTTAATCCAAAAACTCCGTATTTTCCCCGCAGACATCAATATCCAGCCCTCACAAGTTCTGCCACTGAGAATAAAATCCAAGAACAACTTTTCTACTTGATCCCCTTCCCTTTGTTTCCATGAACTGCAGCATGTTAGCGCCCTCTGAAAAATCAAAGGATTGCTTTCCCAGGTGATAGGAACGGCTCTTAACCATTTCCTGCCTGCACGTGGGCTCCTCCCAACCTCCCTGCTCTGGAACTTAAGCAACCAGGCACTAAAACAAGAGGAACCCACGAGTTTTGGCTTGGATATCTGTAAAACTTGATCATGAACCTCCAAATAACTCCTTGGATGGTATCTGCTCAAACTATTTCAACAGGGTCTCGTGTTCTCCACATATCAGCCACCTTAAGAAGGGAAAATGCCCGGAGCTGTGCTGTTAATTAAATGTGATTCCCTACCCATCCTCTTCCTGCGGTGAGAGATGATGGGACACCCCCACCAGAAAGAGAACAGGGCTCAAAACTGGGCAGCAGCCAAAATACCAGCAGAAAGTGGTAAGTGAGCACATTCAAACTAAAAAAAAAAAAAAAAAAAAAAAGAGGAATGGTCTCAGCCTGAAGCCACGGGGAAAGACCAGGAGCACGTTACCTCAAAGTCCAATAATTTTGCCATTATTCTGTTTCTAAGTGGTTTTGGGTGGGTTTTTTGTTTTTTTTTTTTTGCTAACCCTCTGTTTTATACACAGATTTACAGAAATTGAGTATCTGCCAGGTTACGGATAGCAAGGCCAGCTCTCACTCATTATCTACTATAATTATTCTGGATTTATATGGAAAACCTTCAAGATTTGTCTCACGCCCATCACTTATCAGCAGGGGAAGAGCACAACACTTGTTGATGTGCAGAAACATCAAAGAGGCTGCACTGAGAGTCAGCTCCATCCCCAAAATTCCATGTAAAGGGGTCCCTCAGCACCCACACCCTGTGTTTGTTTGGAAGAGGAGGCTCGGGGAGGAACCTCATCACTCCCCACAATTACCCGAGAAGAGGTTGTGGTGAGGTAGGGTTACTCTCTTCTGCCGTGCTTACACTGAGAAGACAAGAACCAGCCTTAAACTGAGATGGGAGATTCAGAGTAGATATCAGAAAAATGTTTTCACTATTTGGTTGGTCAGGCATGGGAATAGGTTGCCCAGGGAGGTGGTGGGGTTACCATCCCTGGAAACGTCTGGATCTGGTGCTGGGTGATGTGGTTTGTGGTTACAGTGGCAGTGCTGGATACACAATCAAAGAATCCCAGAATATCCTGAAGCAGAAGGGACCTGTCAGGAACATCGAGTCCAACTCGTGACAGTGCACAGAACATCCCAGGAATCCCACCATGTATCTGAGTTCTTGAGCTCTGTCAGGTTTGGTGCCAAAACCGCTGCCCTGAGGAGCCTGTTCCAGTGCTCCACCACGCTCTGGGTGAAAAAACTTTCCCTGATAGCCAACATAAACCTCCCCTGACTCAGCTCCAGCCATTTCCTCAAGCCTTGTCACACGTGAGACAGAAAAGATCAGTACCTGCCCCACCTCTTCCCCTCATGAGAATATTGAACACCACAATGAGGTCTGACCTCAGTCTCATCTTCTCCAAGCTGAACAAACCAAGTGACCTCAGCCGGTGCTCTCAAGGCTTCCCCTCCAGACCCTCCGCCACCCTTAAAGGATTTTGAAAGAGCTCTTCGGGCTCTCTTACAACCTTACCCATTCTTCCCTTTCTCCCTCATCGCTTCTGAGGCAGCAGACGCCGCCTGCGCCTTTAAATACCCCGGGAAGCCCCGCCCCTTCTGGCCCCGGCCCCGCCCCTTCCCGCCGCGCGGCGCTTCCGTGCTCGGCGCCGCCCGTTCCGGGCCCGTCCCTGTAAGGCCCCCGAGGCGCGGCGGCGGCAGCGGCGGTGAGAGCGGACGGGGTCCCCGGGGCTTGGGGCTCCCCTGTGCCGGGGCTGCGCCCTGGGTGCTGCACGAACCGCCCGGCTGAGCCCCGCTGCCTGCGCGGCCCTGCTGGCGCGGAGGCTCCGGAGCAGGGCCTGGCGCGGAGCGCTGTGGGGAGCCGCGGTGGGGGGGGCTGAGGGCTCCCTGTCTGCTTCAATTTCTTCTTTTATCCCTGTCTGTCGGTGCTCGGTGGGTGTTGCCGGTGCTGCACACGCCTGTCTGCGTGGGGTGTTTAGCCCTGGGGTACAGGAGGGCCCCCTACACTGATTCCTTCCAGCCTTGAGCGCCCACAGCTGAGTCAGGCGTGGCAAAAGCGGCCCCCGAGTATTTGCTGAAGCGTTTCATCCTATGGTTGTGTCCCTGTATCCCTAAACTCTTCTTTTGATGTGTTGCGACATCAAAGCAAGTGTCTTACAAATTGGGGGGCATGGAGAATACACAGGTGTTGGTTGTGCTTTGCAACGTAGCTGAGTGGGAGAGAAAATGGTCATTAATCTCCATCAGTTTTAATGTTGATTCAAGTCTTCTGTTGGTTTTTCCCCTGACTCTTGCAAGAGTGGTACAAAAAGCTCTCCCTAATTAAACCCAATAAGGTAATGGAATAAGGTAATTTGCTTGCAGGAAAGAACTCCAAAGCAAATACATGTACTATAGATCAGACAGCTCTTTGATGTGTCATTTATGGCTTGAGAAGCTCATTACCTTCCTTAGGTTTCATCAGCTCAGCTGGTAATGAGAGGCACAGAAGAAAATGAACAAAAGCTGTGGGCTGCTCCCTTGCTTGGGTGCACTCTGTTCTGATGAAAAGGTTTCCAGCCAAAACAGCTGCTGGAGTGTGAGTTAAATAAAGACTTTCCAGTTGCACTTTTCTCTATTGTGTTTGTGACAATTGGGGCGATTTAAAGGAGTTTTGTGGGGTAAGGTCTCATCATCGTGCTCTTCTATCCTGAAGTAACTTTCACTGATAGCAAGGACATGGTGACATCCCTTCTATATTGTCAAACAGGCCGAGAGCTAGTGCAATAAATGGAGTTTTGAACTGTTCTTCCAACAAAATGACCTAATGAAGCTGTTAGTCTAAAAGAAGGAAAGTGTTGGTATAGAGGTGAGAGCGGTGATGTTTTTTATTTACTTTGTTACAGTAACACATCTGCTTTTCTCCCTGCCAGGCACTGCATGACCATAACTGAACCATGTCTGTCCCACGTGGAGCTGTCCATGCAAAATGGATAGTGGGGAAAGTAATTGGGACCAAAATGCAGAAAACTGCCAAAGTGAGGGTGACAAGGCTTGTGCTGGATCCCTACTTGCTAAAGGTAACAGCAGTGAACAGCTTCTCTTGCCTGCTGGGTTTTGTATCTTGTGGAGAAACGTTCTGTTGGTTTCTCTCTTAAAAGTTTTGATGACTCTATGCAAATCCAACTCCTTAAGGATGTGGCTGTGGGGATGACTGCAAAGGGTGAAAAGTGAGTGGTGAGGACTTACAAATTACCTGCTAAATGTATTTCTTTGAAGTGCCTTGTTAATGCACTTCATTTGATCTTTTTGGGAAGGTAAGTTTTTGTTGTTTCATGCTCAGATTTAACGTTTCATGTTGATGTGGAGCGTGCTTTGGAGACTTGACAGTTTATTAGTCACTTGTACAATAAATTTTATAGCTGTTTTCTCTGTATGCATAATTGTAACATTGCTGTGATCTCGGATTTATCCCTTGTCAAGGCACTTCAAACAGGAAGGTTAAAAATTGTATTTTCTCTATTTTAAACAGGGAAACAGTGGTACTTGGAGGTAGAATAAATTGCTTTTGGTGACCAGAAGATTAAGGGTAGAGTCAGGATTGGAAAATGGGTCTTGTGGAGCCCATTTCAATATTTTATCCAGTAGAAGAACCTTTATATATTTTTTAACCTAATTATTTCTTAAAGGATTCTGAATTCTGCTTTTCCAATTAGAAAAAAAAGGCCTTTTTATGTGAAAAAAAATCAGCAAGAAAACTCTCACATAAAAAAGTTCAAAATACAGATTTCAGAGCTTTTTCTTCCCCCTCTCCTTTCCTCCAGGCTCAGTTGGCAATGCTATCCTGACAAGAGATTGGGTAGGGCAGTGCTGTGCTTTCTGTGGAGAACCTGTAGAGTGCACAGTTGCATTTCTCTTCATGATCCAAACTGAATCTCACTTGCAAAGATACATAAGACTTCAGTGAAATTTATTTCTTTGATATTAATTATATATTTGTCCATCACGGGGGCAAATATTGAAATTTTGACTATATAATACCAATATAAAATTTTGAAATATCATGCCAAGGTTTCTTTTTTATTATTGTTCTTTTTTTTTTGTTCCTTTTACAGTTCTTTAACAAAAGAAAAACCTATTTTGCCCATGACCCACTGCAGCAGTGTGTTGTTGGAGACATTGTTCTTCTGAAAGCTCTACCCGAGCGAAGGAGCAAACACGTGAAACACGAACTGGCTGAGATTGTGTTCAAGGTTGGCAAAGTCATAGATCCCATCACAGGAAAGCCCTGTGCAGGAACCAGATTCCTGGAAAACCTGTCAGATTCAGAAAATCTGACCGAGGCAGATACTACCTATCTAAGTGAGAAACTTCAGGAACTGAAAGTTTGTTCAACAGACAAATAGTGGGGGAAATATTTGAAGCAGAGGGCTTCCAGCTTTTGTCTCTCTGTGTCAGGGATGTTTGAGGCCCTGCTGTGATATGTTAAATGTTTCAGTGAAATCTGTAGTCAAAATAAATAGTAAATGTAGTTGCTTATGCAAAGAGATGTTTTTGCAGATTGATGGGCACCTGGAGCTTTGAATGAAAATAGAGAGAAAAATGCAAGTTTAGTGTTCACACTTCATTTTGTTATCTGTAGTTCTGCCCCAGTGGCAGTTCCCAAAGCCAGCTGCCCTCCTGCAATGACCCCTCCATGTTAAGACAAGACCACAACCGTGTGTTGTTTAATTTTGGTGGGAGGGTCATTATATTATTTGATTGTTCTGTATTATTCAGGCAGTCTTTTGTGGTTTGTAGGGTTACTGGAGATGATGCTATTAAACCTTTTGAAAGGAAGTATAGAATTTTAAAAACCAGCTGTATGCTTGTGTCCTTATTTCCTCTTACAGTGGCTTCTGACTTCCAAGCTCTAACCAAAACCCAGCCCTTTGCTTTGTGTTGGCAGAGAGGTGAGAATCAAAGCTTTGGGCAGCTTAGTGTGGTTGGCTCTGTCACCTGTCCAAAGGCAGGATTTCATTTTGGGAGAGCTGAATCTCTTTGAGCTGCCAGCAGGACAGGGGAGCTGATGAGAATACAAAACCAAAAAGTAAAAGTGATTGGGTTTAGTCTCATCAGAGAAGCTAATTAAAATAACACATTTTGGGGAGATAGAGGTGCTGGTTTGCTGCATGCTTTGATGTGGAGCTAAAGGCCAGAGCAGTTAAGGATGAAAGATGATTTTATCCTGGTACAGCTCTGGGGATCTGATGTCCTCTGCTCCAGGACATACAGCAAGCTGAGAGCCTGCAGCTGTTGCAGCAGCCTCATGTTCCTGACTTTGCATCTGAAAGGGCATCTGCCTCAAAATTTGGCAGAGTGGGAAATGAGAGCTGTGAGAAATCCTGTCCAAAGTGTATCTTGGTCTTTAGGCTCAGAAGCAAAACAAGGTGTATCAGACCTAAAATCTTATCCTCTGACCTAAAATATCTTACCTTAAGCAACTGAGTAGCTTCCAGTTGTGTTCTCTGCTGTTGTCAAATTATTAAAGATCATTTGCCCTTTAACTTCCTGCACAAAGTCAGTTCTGGCTGCCTAAAAAGCCTGACTGAACTCAGCAAATGCTTTGGGACAGCAGGAACAAGAAACTTAAAGTTCCTTCAGTGCTTCAAAGCAAAAAATACTGCTCTTTGAATGCCAGTATTCATGTGGGATGTCAAGAGACCTTCACTGAAATGTCTGTGTGTAAAATACTGTGGGCTCTGAGGTTGAGGAATTGCCTTAAGCATGTGGTTGTAGGGTTTTTCTTGTTGTTTGTGGCAGAGGTTTAGGTTTATGTAAATTCCTCAGGAACTGGAGCTGGCTGATCAAAGCAAAGGAAAAACCTGAGCTCTGACTCCTGCCCAGGTGAATGTAAAATGTGAAACTTCATCCAAGCAGAGATTGTGAGAACTTGGATACGAGGTAGAATTTGGCCCTGGGCTGTAGGAAATGCACTGAAGTTGTATCCAAGCAGAACTTGACCTTCAATAGATGGGCTAGGAGAGTTCTAATAACTAGACAATTATAAAAAATAGAAAAGGTTTCCTGTTTGCTTTATAGGTTGCATCTAATTAGGGGAGTGAATATTTTCTTGTCTTTCTTGTGATTTCCCTTGAGTAGCTGTGAAAATGCCAATTTTTTTTCTATAAAATTGATTCATCGCAGAAGGTTATAATTTTTGTAGTGTAGGCTCTGGGAGGATTGCTCAAGAACTTGCCACACTGTCAGATCAAAATGTGACTAAACGAAATTACATATCAGACTGTGTTATTTAATGGAGTGATGGCAATTGTAGGTTAAATTGTTTTGAAGTACAAAGATTGTACTTTTGTGATGTTAAAGCACATCATATGTGTTATCTTCTGGTTTAGTCTCAGAGAGTGCTGATAGAAAAATCATAAAATGGGAAGGGAAAGTTTATAGGACCAAGATAGAATCATTATAGGTGTTACATGGAATGATAAGGCTTAGTCATTGACTGCTTTCTGTGTTTATTGGCTTCTTGCTTTTAGAACTGCCCTTTAATTATTACCCTAATTATCACTTTATCCTTAATTTGAAGTGATTTAAGGATTGGATGCCAGCACATGCCTCCTTCTCAGCCAAAATACCTCTAAGTACAGCGGAGCAGAGTGTGAGGAAAACCCTTCAGCTGCCAGCGAGTGAAAAATGTACCGGGAGAACAACAAACCGGGCCTTGGGTATCCCTAAACCAGGCTGGGGATCTCCAAAAATGCAGCTAGATCCCCCTAAACTTACCCTGAGCTTACCCCCAAACCAGGCTCAATTTGACAGAGTCCCCCCAACCGGGGCCTGGGGTCCCTCTAATATCAGAGCAGGTGTGCCCAGACCGGGGCTGGGTCCCCCTAAACCCGGCTTGGTCCCCTCAAACCGGGGCTGGTGGCCTGGGGTCCCCCCTCACCTGAGGTGCCCTGAGGGGTCCCGGGGCCGCCACGGCCGCGCATGCGCAGGCGGCGCTGCCCGCCAGGGGGCGTGGCCGCAGCCCCCGGCCCAGGAGGGAGGCGGCGGGAGCAAGATGGCGGCGCGAGTGCTGCTGCGGGGGAGCCTGGCGGGAGCGCCCGCCGTGCCGCGCCTGCCGCCCGGCGCCGGGCTGGCCCTCAGGTGAGCCCTGAGGGGGCGAGGCGGGCGGGACGTGGCCGCCGGGGGAGGCTGCACGCGAAGCGGGCACCGCCCGAGCCACCCGGCGCCCCGCCGCGCAGAGCGTCCCCTTGCCAGGCTGGAAATGGCGCCCCGCTCGCGGGGCAGCGGCCGGGCCTGGGCCGGGGAGTGCGAGGCGGCGGGGTGTCCCTCAAGGTCACGGGCCGCAAGGCCGGCCCCTTCCTTCCGTCCTCCGAGTCCGCCCCCGGGTGGGCGGATGGCCGCGCCGCTGACCCGCCGGGACGAGGCGGCCGCCGGTGCCCGGGCTGAGGGGGCACCGAGAGCCCTTCCCTGCACCGACACCTCATCCCCGCACGGACACCCCTGCATGGGACAGGGCACCCCACAGCCGCGGCGTGCGGGGTGTCCAGCCGCCCTGCACACGTGTGTGCCTGGCATTTAAATACCTGGATGCTCCGCACCGCGCTGTCCCTCCAGGATCAGGGCGTGCAGCTGCTCCGGATCCCAACTCCTCCGAGCAACAGGGTGCACAGCCAGCAGCGGCTCCTGGCAGGATGCACAGCCCAAAATCCGTGTTTCCCCAGGGCTGGGCTGCGTGACTGCGCGTCCCGACATCTTCCTGCCTTCACCATTCACAGCCACTCGTAGAATCCCCTTGGGACTCAGGGCTGGTGTATCCGTGCTTCCCGTGGGAGCTGGGATCCGCACCCCTCTCCCGGTGCCGGAGCACACAGAGAGGCACATCCCTCAAGTTTTGGGGTGCAGAGATTCGCATCTCTGTGTGCAGGGGTGCCCGAGGTGCACACACACCTTCCTGCACTTCCCAGGTGTAGGAAGCAGGCACAGAGTGATGGAAACACAGGAATTCCCAATCTCTGATGGATCTACATAGTTTTTCCTCCTTTGAAACAGGGAAAGCTGCTGCCTCAAGCCTCAGAATAGACAAGACTAAAAGCATCCCTGCAAGCAGCTATTCAGGGAATGTGTTGTGAGGTTTTACGTGTATGTTTTGGGGTTGTTTTAGTTTCAAATAAACTTTGTTTACACCACAGATCAAAAACTGTCAAAGGATAGACAAGTTGTTTTTCTTGCTCTTCCAGGAAGGTTTGGTTACTACAAAATGATCTGGTATGTTCCACCTAGGTTATATTTTGTGCTAAAGCAGGAGCTAAGTGTAAAGATTTCCCTGACATTTTTAATGTAATCTAAGCAAGCTATTGAGTGTTAGCCTTTTGTGTTCAGAGCCCAACCCTTGTGGCAAGAAAGCAAAGCCCACAGTTAATATTTGCAGAACTTGCCACCAAAGACAGGTTGATGCTCACAGCTGTTTAAAGACCTGAGTTCAGTCCCTGCTCCTCCAGAGTTAATTTTGGGTACAGACGGCCCCAAAAATTGAACCAGTGGTCAGTTCAGGGCTTCTTGGTTCGTGGGAGTCTGGGGTGACAGTGGTATTTCAGGATATTGATTAAAAATCAGGCCCTTGAATCTCAGTTTGGGTGCAGTGAACGTCTGCTTTAATAAACTCAGCCTGTTACCTTTATTCTGTGTGAGGTGTACATTTAGTTGTGATTTGTTAATCAGTGCTCATGAGCAGCTTTACAGCTGCTGGGGAAAAGATTTTCCATAAATGTAAAGCATTACTCATGTCATTGTTTTGAAAATTAACTATACCTCCAGTTGTAGGTGCAGTTCAATGTCCCAGTCATGAGATTCTCCTAATTTGAAAAGCAAAGAAATTTGCTTTCCAGAGTTATCCCTGTGACTCCAGCTTACTCCTGCTGCTGCTGAAGTCCACAAAAAAAGCATCAGGGTTATTTGTCTCTTTCCTCTTCCAAGTTTGCTGCAAAGAATGATTGTCATAGATGAGTTTTCTAAATATTACTTTGTTTAATGAAGGGGAGGGAATGGTGAAGAGTTTACAGCTCTGAGTATTGCAGGAGTGGGCTTAACTTCTGCTTCCAGTGAGGAGCCAGTGAGGGCTTAATTTGAGGAAGCTTTTTAAAACAAAACTTGAATTTCTGAGGTGAGGTTCACCCTGTGCTCTGAGCTTGGAGAAAGCTCTGCTCCAGCAACAGCCTTATCATGGAATGCCCTTCAAATGCCTGCTCTCAGGAATAGCTGCTTGGCTTCCAGCACAGCCACATGTTTGTGTGTGTGCCCAGGGCAAGGAAGGCACCATTTTCAATAAATACACCAAGATTTGTACGTTATTTCTTCATGCTGAAGGTCATCTCAGCTGTGGTTGTTGTTTCTCTGCTGTGAAATACTTTCCCTCTGCTCCATCCTGCTCCCATGGGCAGAACCAGGTCATTATGTTCTTTTCTGACACTGGGATTAAAAGGTGGATTGTTGTAAGAAAATGTATTTTGTGTAATGCAGGTGTGGCCAGGGGGATATTTTCCCAAAGGAAATTGAGATTTTTCTTTCCCTTTTTTTTTTTTTCCCCTGGAAAAAAGCTTTGCACTGGAGATCCAGCTGTCTTCTGGATCCCCAAGTCAGTAATCTACGGTGAAAAGTTCACATCTAAGGCAGGAAAAGGCTGAGATTTCCAGCTTATAAGTAAATGTATGTGGTATAAATACCACATTTAATATTTTAGTATTTTGGGAGAAGCTTGTGACAGAATTTTCTTCACCGTGGCTACTTTGGGGCTGTCAAAAAAAGGCAAATTGAAGGAAGAGAAAGAAGCAAAAACGTTTGAGCTTGTCAGACATTGTGGAGGATCAATTAAATGCATCCAATTCCTTGTCCTGGTCATCTGGAAAAGAGGAATAATTCCTTTAACACATCGCTTAAAAAACCACAGTTATCACTGGGTCTGTGTGCTCTGATGTAAAGGGAGGTGACACTATTTTGAAAGTGTACTTGGAGAAGCTAAATAAAGATTAGATAAGAAAAGACAGTGGAACCCTTGTGTTTGGAGGCAGGGGAAACGTGGATGTTGTACAGAGAGCCTGGCTCTGTGTCCCTGCTTGATGCAGTTGCCAGAATCTGGAACTGAAATATCTCCTGGCTGGTTATTTCCTACCACTCATCTTTTTTTTTCCCAAATTAGTCTTTCATGCTATTTTTCGTCTTGAAAGACATTTCCCTTTCCCTTTTGTAGAGCTGTCCTTAAGCAGCACAGGAACATATGGCAGTTCCTTTCCCTTTTACACTGCACACACTTTCCCTTCTGCACGTTTTTTGCTCCTTTTCAATGCTGACTGTTTACACCAGGCCAGACCCAGCCCTGGGCAAAGACAATGGGTTAAAAAGAGGATAAACAGGCAGCAGAAGCATCCCCAGCACAGGGAATAACCATGGATAATGTGGGTAAGTGTATCTAGTGAAATGATAAATCTCAGGGGGTGGGAAGTTCCAGCAATGTGGTGATGCCTTGGGAAGGCTGCCCTGGAGCAGAGACTGGACAGAGCTACAGAATAAAGTAGATTTTTACTGAAAGGCCTCTAGGATACACCTTGGGCAGCACAAGAGCCTGGCCAGGGCTACACCCAAGGTGGACCCAAAATGGTCACAAAATGGACAAACGGTCACGAGGTCTCACACTTTTATGAGCTTTGGTCCATTTGCATATTGGGGTTTAATTGTCCAGTTACAGCTGCAGGTTGTGAGGTCTCACCCTTCCTGTTTCTCCCTTCAGCCCAGCCTTGTTTGTGCTTTTGGGCCTGAGAGTTGTCCTTGGTGTCCATCAGGAGAAGGATTTGTTGTGTGTCCCTGCTGTGTGCAGAGCTGAGTGACACCAAGTGTGAGCTCAGAGCTGCAGCCTGGGCAGACAGAGCCTGAAAAACACCAAAGCTCAAACTGAAGGCATCAGTGTAACTGTGCATTGTGCCACTCTCATTTCCATTGAACCCGGGGCTGCCCTGCCTGCCTGCTGGGAATTGCAGAGGCTCAGTGGCCTGTCCTTGTTCCCTGCAGGGGCCTGGGCTCCTCGGCCCGCAGCTCCCGGGAGGACAGCTGGCTAAAATCCCTCTTTGTGCGCAAAGTGGATCCCAGGAAAGACGCCCACTCCAACCTCCTGGCCAAACGAGAGACCAGCAGCCTGTACAAACTGCAGTGTGAGTGATGGCTTTGTGTTCAGCAGCACCGTGCCTTCCCTCTGTCCCTGCCTGCCTCACGGCCCTCTTGTTGTTGTTGCAGTTCACAATGTCAAACCTGAATGTCTAGAAGCCTACAACAAGCTCTGGTAAGTGTGTGAGTTCTCTCTTCACCTTTTAGACATGGTGATTTGATCTGAAAATTGACAGATAGTGTCGTTATGTAGAGGGGAGGTGACAAATTTCTGCTTTTTTTAGGATTTGGTATTAAATAGATCCTATGAAAGAGCAAAAAGTCCTGTACTCAGTTCACCCCACTTCACTCCTGGCATTGAGATTTCCTAAGCTGCAGCTGAGGATGATTCCTGTCATGAGAGCTTTGGTGACTTTTGCTGGAGCAGCTCTCCCCCTTCCCTGAGTGGTCTTAAAAGTTCCTGATCCCTGCAGGGAAAGGTATTGGAATGTTGGCATTCCCACTGCAGCTGCCAGGTTGAGGATGGTTTTTGTCTGCACACTGAAAGGAAAGAGAGATCACTGCTAAATAAAACCACACCAGTGTTAAACTCAGATAGAACTTTGAGATGTTAAAAACCCAGGGGTTGCACAAGTGCTGTTGCTGAGCTGCTCCCAAGGAGTTACACAAACCCTTGGATGGGCTCTCTGCTTTGGGGTCATTCCCTCCAAAGGGAGCAGCACTGGGACAGCTTTCCCAAAAAGCTACAGCTTTAGAACACATAGAAATTACTCACTTTTGAAATCGACTGCTTCAAGGGTAAAACTGCAGAAATGTTCCTCCTTTTCTGCCTCCACAATCCCCTCTCTGGAGCCCTGAAAGAATTGTGTGTTTAAATTTGGGGATGGAGTGAGCCTCGCAGCCAGCAGTGCTTTTCTCACTGACAATAAAAAACATTCTCAGCATGAGGACACCTTCCTGTGCTGTGAGCACAGCAGCTGGGCTGGAGGGAGGGAAGTCCAAGCTCCCAGTTCATGTCCTCAGCTGTTCCTGGGTGACTGCACAGCTCATCTGTCACCTCTGTGCCTCCCTGTGTTGGGCTGGATAACCAGAACTGGTTTAGAAGCATAAAAAGCCACTAGAATAACATTCAATCAAGATATTTTTAGCTTTTTTTTTTTGTTTAAACAATAGATACAAGTTAAAGACAACATTCAGCCAGCTTGCTGTTTAAAAGCTGAATATAAACATGTCCAATTGTGCAAAACAAGGAATCACTTCTCTGCAGTATTTCATGATCTGCCTGAATGTTGAGTGAGAGCAGAGATTTCTCTTTTCAAGGAAAGAGACAAACAGCAAAGAAAGAAACTGCTGACAGCAGTCAGATGAAATATCTGTGGTTAGATTGATTCTTTCCAAAGCAAATTGAAGTATTTCAGGCAAGGAGACAACTTGAATAAAGTAATAAACAAAATTAAGCCTCTCTGAACTTCCCTCCTGCCTCTCCCTAAAGAAAAAAAAAAGAACAGGTTAATTCTGTATCAAATCAAAATGAGGGTTAGTCATCAGGTATTAATAAATAATGTAATGAAGACAATTACAAGAATATTTCATGAATCACTGTGGTTATGGAGCCCTTCTGAAAAATTAGGGACAGAATTAGGAAAATAAGGGAATTTTTTTAAAGCTGTTCTGTGGGGATTTTTTCTCTAATTTGCAACAATATATGGTAGAATTATGCAATAATTCCCCATTCCTCTTCAAAGCTGCCTTTCCAGGATCTCATTCTGCTTTGCAAAAATGCACTGGTGGTGAAACATCCTTGAGAGTGTCCTTGGAGAGTCCTTTTATCATACTATTTACAGTGGCTAGTGAGAAAATGTCGAGGTACAAATTGGTAATGAGATTTGCTCAAGGTTGTCTGGAAAGTCAGTGGCAGAATCCAGAGGAAAACTCATCTCTAATGACACCCAGCCCAGCCTACTTTTTATTCCTTGATAGTGTGCAGAGACTCATTGCCTGTGAGGCAAACTGAGGAAGAAGGGTAATTATTTAGGGAAAAATAGAAAAAGCAGAGTTCAACCAGACTAATTGACTTATTCATCAAGGCACAGTGCAGGGAAAGCTGTCTTGGCCGAGTCAGCAGTCAGCAAAACTTAATTTCCTCATGCTAATATGGGCCACTTCTAAAGATTGAAAGAGTGTGAGAAATCCTGGGAAGAGTCAGCCAGAAATTTTGGGTTTTTTAAGGCAGTCCCACTGTTCATTAGTGGGTGAGTTGCCTCAAAGTAAGAGCACTTTCTGAAACCAAAAAGCAATGCTCTGAGGTACAGCCATTATTTCCTTTATCAAATTATTTTTATTTCTTCAGCTCTGCAACTGTAACTGGTTTAGAGGAGTGTGCTTTCATATTTCTGTGCATCCTCCCCCTCTTGAGGGGAGCTTTTCCTCAAGCAAAGAAAAACTTCTCCTCAAGCTAAGAAAAGCTTTTCCCCAAGCAAATCACCCATGCAGGCTGAATTTTCAGTGAGATATCCTGATATTTGTTTTCCTGATGTGTTGGATAACCTTTCAGATAGACATAATTATTTAGATACACCTAATTGAGTGCATCCAAAGAATCCTTTGTTACAGATTTCTGAAAAATTGATAAAACTCACCTTAATTCTCCATGGGGGTGTAGCCACCTTCCCCCTGCATAGCAGAATTTGATATTTCAGCTTTCTCCTCTGCAGAATAAAGCTTGTGAATGTTCCTAGCATGATGCTGTGTTATACATTGATGGACTGTGGCCTCCCTGAAGGTCAATGCAACCCAGTGTCTGTGTGTTCCTTGTTTTCAAGTCAAGAGGTGCTGCCAAAGATTCATGAAGAAAAACACTACCCTTGTGCTCTGGTGGGGACTTGGAACACGTGGTACGGAGAGCAAGATCAGGCTGGTAGGAGATAGAAGTACAACCCAATGTGAACCCATGTGCTTGGCAGGTTTCTTTTTAAATCATCTCTGTTGGCACCCCAAACCCCCCTGTGGGGATGTGTCCAGTGAGGGGGTGTGTGCATCACTTCTCAGCTGTCTTGAATGTGCACTGCTTGCTTTTGTCGTGCTGGGTTGGACAGCAGAGCCTTCATTCCTTCCTTTTGTCTCCTTGTTGATGTCTTTTTTCATGTTTTCCAGCTGGTGAGGGTTGTTGAAATTAACAGGTTTTGGGGGTGTATTTGTAAAATACAGTCTTGTGGGCACAGCTCCTGAATATTGATGGGTAGCTTGCAAAGGCAGAGTTTGTCCCTCCTTTGGGCAGTATAAAAGCTTTGCTCAGCCTTTCAGACTGTAATTGCTGTATGATAATGAGTTGCAAATCGTTCCAAGCCATCTGCATTGTAAACTTCACGTGAAACTTTACTGGGGGAAAGTAAAAATCTTTCTGTTCATGTTCATACAAGGATACTGCCTAACTATGAAAACAAACTGGAACTAGACATGACTGAAGAGCTGCTACAGAGGTAACTCCAAAGAGCCCAGTGTAGAGAGAAAACCTGAAAAATGCCCTGGGAATTGGAAGGAATGGGAAGCCACAGATCCAAATCCATAGAGGTTCTGTGGGAGCTGTGCCAGGATCGGTGCTGTTGCTTCCTAATTAAAGAATAAACTCCTGCACACATCAATTCTCCCTGCACTGCCAGCATATTGCAATATTGACACTGAACAAATGCAGGGAATTAACAGCAGATGAACCAAACAGTGTCTGAGAGCCAACCCTGGAAGTTGAAGGGGAATTGGGGAATGAGGACAATTGAAATGGGAATTCCTCAGGCAAGTCCCAGTGGCTGCTTTTGGAACAGATTAACACAGGCTGGGTCTGTCACTGCATCCCCAGCCTGCCTTGGAAATGTTCTTGCAACACTGGAATAAAGCAGATTGTGGGGTTTGACTTGTTCAGGGCTGGGTTAATGTCAGGTGGAACCAGCAGATCTGCCCTGGGGGTGAGGCAGCAGGAGCAGCAGGGGAAATCTGCTCTCCCAGGGAAGTGCTTCCCATCAGCCTCCTTTGCTGTCTTGGAAAAGCTGCTCAAGAGGGGAGAAAATAGCTTTTATTTTTCTGTCAGGTGAAATTATTGCCTTGCTATACTAACTGCTTGTAAATACATCTTTCTGTGGTTTATTCAAGGGGTTCTTCTGATTTATTAAAGAGGGAATGCTTTGAAAAAAACTTAAGTACAAACATAGATACTGGAATTGTTTTTATGGGGGAAATCCCAGCAAATGTTCCATTTTCTTCTGCTTTTTATTAATGTTGAGCTCAGCCATAACATTTGCATCGTTTTTCATGTCCCACAGAAAGTGGCTTGCTTTTGTGCTGGAGTAATTTACTGAACTGAAAATCTGCCCCTCTACTGCACTTAGATGAAATTGGTACAAAGCACTTTTTTGGAACTAAATCATCCTGTTCAGCTGAATCTTAATTTCAATAGCAGTCATGACAAGGGATCACATCTTACCAACAAGGCAACAAAAAGTCCTTTCAGAAACTCCCCTGTTACCCTCAGAGTAAATTGCAAAATTTTCCAAGAGAACCCCTTTCAAAAAGCAGATGATTCCATTATCCCTAAAATATTCCAATGTGTAGTGCTTTCATTAGTGAAAATCTATTCTCAAACCTGCTGCCTTGGTTTCAATTTTTGTGTAATTTTCTAGTGTGAAGAGCATTTTATAGTGTGATTTTTCTATAAGATTTACCACTGGTCTGGGACATCCCTGAAAAAACTGAAATTTTCTGTGTTTCAGTTCATTTGTGGAGATATGAGGGAGGTTACCCAGCTCTCAATGAGGTCATGAGCAAACTTCGTCAAAATAAGGTAAAAAATACTGATTCTGTTCCTCAGGAGAGAGCAGAGAGCAGGCAGAGCAAATACAAAAATGCAGATTTAGATACCTGTCTCATCTCTTCCTGTACCAGCCCAGAAACCTCTTTGAGAAAAGATTTATTGCCACATTCAGGTTTAATTCCTGAATGCTTCACGTGTCAATCCTTGGAATTCTCCGATTCACCGGGGAGAATTCAGATTCCTTTCAGGATTTCACTGTCCCACAACCCTGATAGCATTAAAAAAACCCCAATCTAAGCCACCGTGTGGTGTCCTGCTGTTTGTTGTTGCAGAATCTGACCCATTTCCCACATCCTTTTCAGGAATTCACAGAATTCCGTAAGGAGAGGGGTAACATGCTCCTCTCCCGTAAGAACCAGCTCCTGCTGGAGTTCAGCTTCTGGAATGAACCTGTCCCCAGAGATGGCCCTAATATTTATGAGCTGAGATCCTACCAACTCAGAGTAAGTCAGAATTTTATTTCTTTCTGATTTTTCAAAGCTCTGCGCCGTCCTAAAACCTTTGGAGGGTTTTTATGGCAAACAGAGCTTGTCTGAAAAAAATCTGCTTTTTTATCCAAGCTGGTTTCTGAGTCAGGGCTGCTCAGAGTGTGGGCTCTGAGGTGAAGGCAGGCTCCAACAAGATCTTGATGTCTGCAAGGCTGAAACCCTGTGGTTGCTTTGAGGGCTGCTTCAGAGATGACTAAGAGGTGGCAAACAGAGCAATTAGAGATTATTTTAATGTTCTTATCCCTCAGAGGAAGGGATTGTGTTAGTACAGGGTGGTTTCCATACAGAAAAGGTGTGAAGATGGTGTCATTTTTTTGGTTTTTAACTGCAGCTGTAACGGTGTGTTTTGTTTTTGCAGCCTGGAACAATGATTGAATGGGGCAATTACTGGTAAGTGTTGCCTTCAGCCCTGGGGTGCTCCTGGCTGAGAGGTGCAGCTGTAGAAAAAGCAGGACAGGAGGTGCCAGGGTGGCACTAAAGCCACCAAACCCCCAGTTAAGTGGCTGCTGCTGCACTTGCACCCCTGCTCAGACAATCCTGTGAACCTCTGAGGGAAAAAAAAGGAATTTTGTGCACAAACAACCCTCTGTGGTTTGGCTTTGCCTCCCAGAACCCTTCCAGTTTGCTGCTGCATTTTCAGCTTGGGAAGAGTGGCTCTTCTTGTGGGAGACTTGGTTCATCTTTCCCAAGATGAACTTCCAGCTTAAATCTTGGCTCTTTAAGCTTGCAGAGTCAAGTTGCTTCTGAAAAGCTGCTGAGCAGCACATTTGTACTTTAATATCTGGGTTAGGAGTATCTGAGGCAGTTTTCTATTGATTTTATGCTTATGGTTTTGTCTTATTTTTAACCAGTGTCAGCCCATTTCAATTTGCACTCAGTGTCCTTGCAATTCTAGTGATAGTTAAATAATTTGGAGTTAAATAAGGTTGATAGTTAAATAATTTGGAGTATTTCCAATTATTGAAAATAATGACAAAAAATAATTACTGACAAAGGTGAGGACTTAGATTTTCAGACTTGTCATTGGTATAATTTTCTCAATTACAGTCATTTGAACAAATTGAATTCAGAATTATTTTTTTTTATAAAATATGCACATTTCTACTGGTAGAAAATCTGTTTTATAAGATGCAACAAGAGAAATATTTATCTTAATTTATGCAAAGAGATCTACATGACTAAAAAGTTGTATTCCACTGCCACAAAATCTGTGGGAAATTAATGTGCCAAAGCTGACATGACTAAAACTTAAGGATTTAGTTATAAAACCTGCTCTAAAAAGGCCACTTCACACTTCCAGCAATTACCTTTCTCCTGAACCTGGTTGAAAAATGATGAATGCAAAGCTTAGTGAAAACATAGCCTCCAATTTTAATGCATCCTAACGAGACACAGAGATAAATCTGAATTACTTAGTGCTGAAAATGAGCATGGTGCAGCTTTTTTTCTCACTTTTCATGGCTGCAGTGCACAGCAAATG
The DNA here is from genome assembly GCA_013400495.1 of Nicator chloris. Classification (NCBI taxonomy): domain Eukaryota; kingdom Metazoa; phylum Chordata; class Aves; order Passeriformes; family Pycnonotidae; genus Nicator; species Nicator chloris. The sequence continues at coordinate 219,677 of WAAE01001789.1, read as the reverse complement.
CAGTTTAACCTTGCAGCTTCCCTCCCAAGCTGTTTTCCTTGCAATTTCCCTGATTTCCTGCCCGGGTGTGCAGGCTCTGATGTGTCTGTGCTCCTCTGCAGGGCTCGTGCAATTCGCTTCCGCCAGGACAGCAATGAAGCAGTTGGGGGATTTTTCTCCCAGATTGGACAGCTCTACATGGTCCATCACCTTTGGGGTAAAGTCCTGCTGTTTTTTTTTCTCCCACTGAGTCAGCCCAGTTTGCCCAGGAGGAAATAGTTGTACAAAAGGCAAAGGAATTGGTCTTAAAAGTTGGGGTTTAAAGTGGTTTTTATTTTCCGAATTTTTTGATTTCTTAGTTTGTTGATTTTTTTAAAAAAAGTTTGTGTAGGCAAATTGATTCTTCACCAAACAAGAAATGAACATTTCCTGGTTTGTTCTCTCTCCCCCACAGTTTGTGCTGTCCCTTTCTCATTAGGAACTCCGTGTTTGCTCTCAGTCCCACAACCACGACCCTGCTGTCCCAGCTCATGCTGGAATCAGATTTTTACAGTTCCATTCCAAGCCTCACGTTCACCACACCTGCAGAAAGGAAAGTCAGGCACTTATTTCCATTCCTGCATGGAGGTGTTCTGGCTTTCTCTCTGCATTCATATTCATAAACACCTTAGGATTGTTTCAACTTGAAAAACAATAATTTGTTAGAAATTACTCTGTTTTTTTTTCCATGTCCCAACCATCCAGGATTTTATATTTCAGCAATCTGACAGCCCTCATGTGGAGCTCTGCATTTTCTTACCTGTGCCCAGGCAATCTCTCTCTTCCCCAGCTCCTTCTGTTTGTGCAGCTCTGGGAGCTTTTCCTTCTGGCAGAGAACTCCTGATTTTTTTTTTTCCTTCCTGCTGTTCCCAGCCTCCTAATTCCTCTTTGGAATTCTTTTAAGGGATCCCTTCCTGTGCAGAAGGGAAAGGAATCACTTTGTGCTTGTTTTCCCAGCTTACAAAGACCTGCAAACCAGGGAGGATATAAGGAATGCAGCGTGGCACAAACCTGGCTGGGATGAACTGGTTTATTACACAGGTAACCCATTAACTTCTCTGGAATGCTGGGGGCAGACTTTGGGCTGTGCCTCCCTCTCTGCTCCTCAGCACATCCCACTGGGAGAAAAAGTTCTGGATCTCAGGGGGAAGTGTGTGCCTGTGTCAGTTTTTGGTCTAGAAAGGGGCAGAGGGACGTTGCACTGAGCTGGAAAGTGAATTTTGCAGCTGTGGAAGTTGCCCAAGTGCTAAAAGGTTGCTGCATTAACACTGAATTTTTATAGCAGCACTTCTGTGGAAGAACAGATTTATGTAAATGCTTGTCCAAAGATTTAGGGAGCCAGGAGTGAAATTTACCTTTATTTTAAATGATTACTTTGAATATTTCACAGAATACAGGAGCCTTGTTAAATGCATTGCTGGGAAAAGGGAATTCAGACTTTGGAACAAAAACCAGGAGATCTTTGAGATCAAAGCAAGCTGTCACAACAGAACTCCCAGAAGTGTGCCAAGCATGTCAGACTTGGGTTCCATAGGGCACATTTCAAAGGAAGTTACACCAGAAAAATGTAGGATCACTTCCATTTTGGTGAAAAGAATAGAAATATTTGTCTTCAGACGAGCAGAGAGATGATATTAAAATCATTTTTTCCCAAAACTACCGTGCTGGAGGGATGAGTACTGAATGTGCTGTACTCTGTCAGTGAAATTAAAACCTCTCTCCATTTTTTCAGTGCCCCTGATTCAGGAGATGGAGTCCAGAATCATGATACCCTTGAAGATTTCTCCACTTCAATAAAGTCACTGATTTTCTTGTGCCTACATAGATGAAGTGACAAGTATTTGTCTTAATTTATGGTATACACTGTATATCATAGTCTGAAATATAAAAGTACTGTATTGAGCTTATAAAAGAGACCTCTTTTCTTCAGAACCCACGACCTTGTGCTCTTAGGGGGGGAAAAAAAATCCTACAGGACTGTGATTGAAAGGTTGGTGAACTGAAAACAAGTCCAAACGTGTGGGCCAGGTCCCCAGGTCATGTGTGCCCCACAGGATTTGAAATCTCCTGCTCCACAGGCACTGCCCAGAGCTCAGGAGCAGCACTGCTGTGAGCATTCAACAGCTGCAGCTTTCCAAAACAAATGTGGGAGTGGCAGGAGAAGCTCTGGAGAAAGGAGAATTTCATTTCAAATTGTGAAACCAGCAGCTCTGGGCTTGCTGTGAAATCACCCCTGGCTGGTGGAGCAGCAGTGAAATGAGCAAATCTCCAAGCAGGCAGTCATGAATTTGGGATAATGGATTGAGGACAGCAAGGGGCATTGCAGGGTCTCTGCCACACATTTTTGTGTGGAACCTCCCCCGGGATGGATCCCAGGCAGGGTGAGCCACGCTTCCCCCACAGACACTGCCTGAACACCCTGCAGGGAATCCAGCCACTGCAAGGCATTTCCCTCCCCAAACAGCTCCAGACTCTGGGAAAAGGGGTTGAATTTCATAAGCAGTGCTGGTTCAGACTGGCAGGGGGGCTGCAGTCCCCGTGCCTGGCTTGGTGTGTGAAGCTGGGCTCGGCATTTCCGTGTACCATGGTGTCCAGTTCTGTTTTGGTTTCACTTCTAGGCTAGAATGTATCCACACTTTTTGGTGTCTGCAACCATGTGAACATCCTGTAAGTGACAATAATATTCTCTGTCTCTCTGAGTGGCTCCAAGGATCAGTGTAACATACTGAATGTACAAATCAGCTCTGAATGTCCAGTTTGTACATTTCAAGAAGTTTTCAGGAAGAACATATCAGTCAATAAAAACCTTTTAATTTTCACTTTTTTGCTGGCATCTCCTGTGTATTGCACCACTTGTGTTTTCTCTCCTCTCGCAGTGTTTAGTATGGAAAATTTAGAGGATTTCAGCTTAATTAACCAATGTCCCTTCTCTGGGTCAGGGACAGCATTTCCCATTCCCTGCTCTCCTTCTCCAAAGTGAATTCACAATCTCTCCATCACATCCCATTTTGCTGAGTGTCCTAGAGGTTCTGAGTGCTGTGGTGATAAATACAAAACACTTTTGATTTTTCTCCACAAATTATGCTTCATTTTTCAGGTGTGGTTTCTTCCCTAGTCACATGAAATACATTTTACTTGTGCCTCCCCTTGAATTTCCTCTGGAACAAAGTCAGTATTTGATCTGGTTCTTGTCTGGTTTTATATTTCCCTCCAGATGTCAAGTGTTGATGGGATTTTACTGAGTCAAATTCAGTGCTGTATCAGCTTTAATTTGCTCAGTGGGCCAAGGAAATCATTTGAGCTGTTCCTCCTTACAAATCAGCCCTGGGGCTGCCATTTTTCCAGATTTTTGGGGCTGCTCTTCAGCTGCAGAAAGAAAAAAGGGACCCCAATATCACCTTCCAGTCCTTTTCATCTCTCCCAGCATCCTCCCAGATTTCTTTTCCCTGGAGAATTGTCCTTGTAACTCTTACCCAGCAATCTCAGACAGACACAAACAGCAAAAAACCATTTTTGGAGGTACAGGATTTTTTGTGTTCTGATGCAATCCATGTTTTTTACCTTCACCAGGAGTTAAATTCTGCCTGGCACAGCTCTTGTCGTTCAAAGGCCACAAAGTTTTGCCTGACTAAGGAATCAGAGGAGTAACAGGATGTCCTGGGGGTGACATCACAGAGTGCAGGTCCCTTACCCACTCCCAGGATCTGAATTGCCCCTGGGATCCTGAATTCCCCCTGGAATCCTGAATTCCTCCTGGGATCCTGAATTCCCCCTGGGATCCTCAATTCCCCCTGGGATCCTGAATTCCCCCTGGGATCCTGAATTCCCCCTGCCCTGCTGTGTTATGGAAGTGCCTCCCCTCATTCTGAGCTTCCTGCTCGTGCTCTGAGCCCTCAGGTTCATCCCTCTCATTTTACCTGCAGATCAAACAGTTCCTGTTCTTTTCCTCACGGATGATGATGCAAACTCCAGTGTAAATGGGTGATTTACAACCTTCCCTGGGCTTCTCTTTGCCTGAGCTTGGGTTTCCCTGGTTCTGTGAACGCTCTTGGGATTTTCCCTCCTAATTCCGTGGCTGACTTCAAGTTTTCCTTAGATGAGCAATCCCTCAGCATTTCTTACAGCAGAACTGCTGGAGTTCAGAACTGAAGTCGCTTCCCAAAGGTTGCAAAGTGCCTGGAAGGGCCTCTGGCAGCTCTCAGCTCCTGTTCCACTGCAATGACACAATTAAAACTCAGGTTTAATTGTCCCAGAGAAGGCTGCAAACTGTCCCTCACGCGAATACATCATTTAAAGCAATTCTGCCTCACTGAATAATCACATGCAAAGGCTTTATCTGCAGGTCAAAAGACCCACCTGGAGCCCAGGTCCTCCCCGTGTGACCCGTGCTGCTCCCCAGACTTTGCCCCTCGCTGCTGGGATGTGTCCTGGCAAATCTGTGACACCGAAACTTTCCTCCCCCTGCTTTATTCCCTGCTGGGAATTTTCCACTATTTCACAGCCAGAACAGCTGAGCCTCTCCCTGAGCTCAGCAATCCTCCAGCTGCCTCCTGGCCTAGAGGTCAGCCTCGATATTTGCCCAGTGCAAGGGGAGGAGGGCATTTTTTTTTTTTTCCAAGCCAGTCCGACCTCAGGAGCTGTTGTGAAATCCCTGGCACGGCCCCACGTTTCCATAGTGCCCCGACGGGCAGAAGCTCCTGCTGTGAATGTTAAGATCCCTTCCAGGGCTCCTGGCTGGGGCTCTGGGGGAATTGCAGAGCCCTGAGCCACGTCCCAGTGCCTGGAGCTCCAGCTGATCAGCTCCACGTCAGATTTCTTTGCTTTTAATTCCATGAAAACCAGCAAACAAACTCCTCACCTTCGTAACCGTGGGATTGCAGAAACGCTTGGGACGTGCCCTGCTGGTGCAGCCTGGCCTGAACAAAAGCAGGATTGTCCAGGAGCTGCCCTGGGAGCTGGCTGGGACTTGGCTCAGGAAGAATTTCAAAGAGCCCATCTTGAACCCTCCCAGAAGTTGTGGCTTCCAGCCATTGTCTGCTTGGCTTTTGTGGGGTTTGCTAAAGTCTCTGCAGATCCTCTGGGGCTCTGACGTGTCTGCCTTGCTCCAAAAAGCAACACAAGTTTGGCTCTGGGTTTGTTTCCTTTTAACCCTTCTACTTCTCTACTTCTGAGCTGCTGTTGGAACTTCAAGCCAAAAACATTTGGCAGCATCACTGAGAGCTGCACCCCTCGCTCTGGGCTGGGTCATCTCCTCTGCCCCCCAGCTCCTCCTCAGTGGTGTCACAGAATGAACAGAACCAGGATTGCCTTTAATTGTTGGTGATGCCTTAACAATTGGACAGCAGCTGTCTCGTGGGCCCTTGGTTTAATCATCATAAATTAAGGAGATTCAGTGCTAATTGGGAGAAGCAGTGATTGTTGTGAGACAATGTGAAATTTTGGAGGGTAGGGACATCAGTTGTTTCTGTTCCACCCAGAAATACGTGGTGGGCTGAAAGAGAATGGCCAGACTTCAGTTTCTGGAAAAATACTGGGGCTCTTTGTAAGCACTGAGAAGATAAAAACCTCTGCAGATATTACTTTTTTTTAATACTAAATCGTGTCATATTTACCCACCTTTCTCCTGTGTATTGTGGGGATGGAAGGAAGGGGCAGGTGTGATGTATTTTAACATTGGTAAAGCTTTTCACATCCTCACAGGTGAGATTCTTACAAGTCAGGGAAATGAAAGTCCCACAGTGTGAGAAACACACTCAGGAGAGTTGTCAGCATTTCCCAGGTGTGTTCTCTCGGATCAGACACTGCAGAGACTCCTTAAAGAGCCAGGAGCCATCAGCTGGAGCTCAGAGTTCTTAGAACAGGTCAGGCTTAACTCTGGCAGAGTTTAGGGGTGGTTAATCCACGTTGGAGGCAGAGGAAGGGACTGAAGCTTCCCAGAATTTCCTTTAAAGGCTGATGAATTCGCTCCCATCCCGTTACAGCTGAAGGGGGTGGGTTGGTAAATGAATAAAACACTTCCACAAACACTGGGACCGCTTTCCAAAACCAGCAGTTTGGAGTTGGATTGGAATATTTTGATGAAGGATGGGAACCACTCTATCCCCCAGCTGAAAATGTTTCTTGGCCAGGGATGGACATTGGATCTGTCTCAGATTTCTGTCCCAGACAGGTTGAGTAACTGATGCTGAGTAACAGGTGACACCTCAGGTTCTCTGTAGCCATAATTTGAATGAAATCAGAGATATTTAGTGATGTCTTCCACCTGTTCACTGATTACTTGGTGCTGAGATTCTGTGCAGTGAAAGGTATCTGCCAAACTGTGGCCTGAATTACATTATTATTATTATTGTTGTTGTTGTTGCTGCTGTGTTATTATTATTGTTGTTATTATTATTGTTATTATTTTTATTGTTATGCAAAGTTCTTGTTTGTGGCCGTGTTCTTTTTTTTGTCACCCAAAATAAGTAGAGGCATTACTGGTGAAACAACAGATGTGCAATATTGACCAGGAGATAATCCCTTCAGGTATCTTTAACTTATTCTTTTCTATGTTTGGTCTTCACTTGGAAGTAAATAATCCATTTATTTCTTCCACCACAGGAAAGCTTCCTAAAAAAATCTCACCCATTTTCATGACAACCTGTTTGAGTAGAACGGTGCCATTGGCCACACCAGCCAGAGTGGAAGGTCCCCAACTCCCAGAATGATTAAAAACCCCAGCCCAGGAGTTTGCAAACAAATAAATGTTTAATGGCATTGTATAATGGATTTACAGGTGTTAAATAGATTATTTTACACGAGGGTTTATCGCTCTTCCAGCTCCTTTAGCAATTCGTCGAAGTGGGTGATGTACCATTTTGCTTTCTCCTTTACTTGCTTTCTGACTACATTGCCTCCAAATCCAATGAAGCAATCCTGGAAGAACACAAGGAATGGGCACGTGGATTATTGCAGGGAAGGAATGGAGTGCTCAGTAATTAAGTTGGGTTTTAATTAAGTCGGATTTTAATCACGGCATTCCTCCCTGCCCCGTTTGCCTTCCCGTGTTCATTTTTCGGATTTATTAACAATTAATTCTGCTGCATTTTGGTTATTGGGGTTTCCCTCAGTGCCTTGTAGCTGCCAGATCGTGCAGATGTGAGATTTTATGAGAATCTGATGTAAATGTGATGCAATTCCATCCAAGAGCAAGTCAACATTGGCTCATGCACGAGCATCCCACAATTCCCCCTCTGCTGTTTATCTTACCTCTGTTTACCTCATCAGAGAGATACCAAAAGCAAACTTTAACCCTGTCCTCAATCATTAACCAGAGCAATCATCATGTCCACATCTCACAAAACCCCCTGCAGTGAAAGTGCAGGGTTTAAAATTTCCACTGCAATCTTGTTTTTGCTTTTTTTTTTTGCTTTTTTTGCCTTGAGGTGGGAAGCATTAAACAAATCCTGAGCTGTTTTGGGGTATTGGGGGACTTTTGTGTGGGGAAAGGAGTTGAAAGAGAGATGGAATTCAAATCTCTCCCTGGGACATGACCATTTATAAAAGTTGTCTTTCTGGTATTTGTTTTTTTTTTTTAGTAAAGATTCCAAACCTCACTTTTCTTCTTCTCCCCAAGGATTTGCTTAGAAGGAATTCAGGATTTCTGTGATACTCACTCCAGGGGGGCAGGCTTCCATGTCTGTAGCTCCATCTCCAATCATAACCACCTTCTTGAAATGGAACTGTTCTTTCAGATGAGTGATAACCCTTCCTTTCCCCCCTGATTCAGCTGTTGGTTGTGTTTCATCAAACCCTGCATATTCTCCTAGAAAACAGTGGAAGGACAAGTTGGAAATACAGACATTTTCTTGTCAATGAAGGAAGATCTCTGCCTGTGGTCTGGACTCCATTGCGTGCAGTCCTGTAAAACTCACAGCATCAGCACCCCAAAGAAATAATTCCAAGGCAAGTTTAAGATTGGGATTTCACCCAAGTCTTCAGTGGGGGGATTTTTCAAAGGAAAACAGAGACATTTTCAGAGAAAAACAGAAACCTGTGTGGGCAGTGCCACCAAAGCCCTCCCAGCCCCTCTGGTGTGAACATCCCAAAAGCAGCAGCCAGGATGGTGCAGAGACAGGGCAGGAAACCCTGAGTGAGGAACAACCTGAGCACCTGCAGCTCTGCTGGGGCCCTCCAGCCTCAAATCCAGAGCAGCTCTGAAACCCCAAAGGCACTGAAGGGGAGCTTTGTGAGAGCAGCTCAGGTAAGGAACTCTCCAACTCGAAGGAGCAGGAGAAAATGAAACTCTGCTCTCAGCAGCTGTAACAAGTTTTACCTTGGGCACAGGCTGCAATTAAAAAGTAACTGCAGCTCTGTTTCTTACATTGAGAATGCCCTGAGCTGGATTTTGGTAAGGTTTTGTGATTTTCCTCCCTGGAGTCAGCTGGGTTGGTAACAGGACAGTGCCTGCAGCCCAGTGTCTGCCAGCTGGGAGCAGAAAAGTGCCATGAACGAGCAGAGAAGGGAGATTTGAGGGCACTCTCACCGTTGAAGTAAAACTTGAGCCTGTTGGCGAAGACGTTTGCTGTGGGAATGTTCAGCTGCAAGGCCACGTGTTCCACAATGCTCTGAAAGCCCCCGGAGACCAGGAACACCTGAACCCCTCGTTGGTGGAGTCTGCTCACCAGCTCCCTGAGGAGAGACAGCACAAAGGGCAAATGAATCCTTCCTGAACCAGGCTTGGTGCTATTCCAGCCTAGTTTGGGGGTGTGCTGCTTTCCAGCTCCATCCACCTCTGCTGCCCAAAGCTTTTCCTTCTTTCCCTTTGTTTGTGCACACACCTGGCTGGAAAGAGCTGAACAAAACCATCATTTCACTCCTCAAAAACAAGCATTCCCTCAAACTGTTTTCTTTCCACTTTCACATGAGTTCCCTTAAGCAAGTGAGAGCAGATCCAGTTCAGATTTTTTTTTCTGAAGTGAAACAACAGCAAGAAAGTGAATCTGAAAGAAATGCAGCAAAAAGCAGAGAATGAGAGAAAACCACTGCTCCAAAATGCTAAGTGGGCTGAAAAGTGCAAATGTTTTCTAGCTCAGAGTTGGTTCACCAGATGCTGGACATCGATGCCATCTTTAGAAGAGGGCACCAGCTACAGAAAAGGAATCAAGAAAAGAAGTTTGTGAGCCCAGTTCACGTGAGCAGGACTTGCAGGCAGTGAAAAGTTTCGGGGATTTGGCTCTGGAGGAGGAAGATCAGCCTGCAGCAAGGGGAGCAGGGGAAGGGGTAGCAGGAACAGCAGAAACTCTAAAGACTGAAAAGCAAAGCAGGGGCTTAAAGCAGGACACAGAAAAGGAGGAAGAAAGGGAAGGACTGAAAAGGAAGAAGAAAAGGAAGGACTGAAAAGGAGGAAGAAAAGGAAGCAATGAAAGGAAAATCACATGATCCTGAACAAGGAAACAATGTTCTCTTTGTAGTTATCTCTAGCTGTCTTCTACAGAAAAAAAAGATAAAATACTAGCACAGGATCATCTAAAACTCCTTTTATATGCTCAAAATATTTTAGACTTGAACCTAAGGTCAGGTTGTGTAGTAAAGAAATTCTTTTCAATTGTTAGAAACAATTTGAATAGGGAAAAAAATCCCCCAAGCTTTTCAGTTTAAATAGTTCATGTTCATTCCAAATCTCAGGATGAATGAATACACACATGTATGTGTGTTTGCTTAATGAGTATTTTATTGTTTTTAGGGACTTTAGAATGGGTAGCTCTGAGCAATGAATCCCCTAAACTGAGCCAGGGGTCTGACTGCGCTGAGGAGAGTCGGACAGAGGTAACAGAGTTGCAGAAAAGCCCAAATTTAAGGAGGAATTAAATCTCCTCCCAGTCCCATCAGCCCTGAAAAACCAGTGGTTGAACAGATCCTTTTCCATGCCCATTTAATCCTCAAGCCAGGATTTGAGCTTGGCAGCCAAGGGGCCAGTTAATATCTAAGAATCTTTTTCCATGGATGCTTCACCACTTGCCATGGAGTCAGGCTCCTGATCCAAGCTCTGCACACACCCAGCATGGAGATGGAGCAGGAAGGCAGCACAAACCAGCTCTGTGGCCTCACAGAATCACTAATGACACAGAATTTGGTTTATTTATTCTGTCTGCTTCCCAAATACTTAAAAAAAATCAATTCTTCTTACCTTATTCCTGGAGTTAGCTGAGGTGGGTTGTCAGATATTAATTTCTGCACTTGTTCGTAGGAGGGCCGGATGAGACCTAACCGTGCTGTGAGAGCTGCCTTGAATGTCACAGTGCCACCCATGGCTCTGCGGGTCCTGAGGGACAGCCAAAAAGCCAAATCAGGGACACTTCACCAGCTGAGGCTTCTCCCAACAGCAGAGCATTAACAAGGAATGACAAGGGACCAGGTAAGAGGGGTTATACTGAGCCAGAGATTGGTGGCATCCAATGCTAGGAGATCTCCATGGATGGGAGAAGCAGTGGAGCAAAGGGAAATGGCTCCATTCCCTCTGTGATCCATGCTGGGACCATACTGGGACCATATTCCTGAGCTGAATCTAGCAAAGCTTTAGCTAAAAGCTTCAGCTTGTGCTGTTTCCCAGCCTCAAAGGGTTGGGAGTGCTGTCCCCTCTCCTCCATCTCACGGTAAGGTTTCCTCGTTCAGAACAGGCTTTGGTGGTGCTTAGCCCAGTTTAATGATGAGGGCTGCTCCTCGTCTATCAAAATTACCATTAGAGAATCCATGCCAGGATAGTTTTGTTGGGTGGCCTCACAATTCCCAAACCAAGTTACTTCATCCTGCATGAATTCCACCGATTACCCCCACCCCGTCACAAACTGTAATAACCCACAGTAGGGTCAAACGGCCGTAAAGGATAAATTCACGAGCACAGATTCATCTCATCCAGGGCTAATTGTGCCTGGCCCAGCGTGAGTTCCCCCAGCCATACGTACATCTCTGCCACAGCATCCCCAACCCCACAGAACTTGGCGAGCTCGTCGATGCCCTCCTCCCTGATGACGGTGCTGTCCACGTCGAAGCACACGGCGTCGGCGCTGCGGAAGATCTCCTTCAGCTCCATCAGGGACGCCATCCTTTTGGGAGCCTTCTTACTGTGAGGGGACAAGATGAAGTCTTTCTCTGAGTGAGAGTAGTGCAGTGTTTCCTGAGCCATTGGTGCTGCTGCTCTGGCGCGTGCGAGAAGGGCCGAGCACAGCCCGGCCGCAGCTTTTATCCCGGGGGGAATGGTGGTGGAGGTCTGGCTCAGCTGCTGATTTGCTCCCGCCTGTTGCTGCCTACTGATGGTCACCTCGTGCTCCAGGTGGGCTGTGGAGCCCTGGGCTGCTGCTGATTTGTTCCCTGCTGCCTCAGCCCACTGATGTTGGTGGGTTCAAGGTTGTAATCCTTGGCATTGGCAGAGGCACCGGGCTGCCAAGTGCTGTGTGGGATTGCAGGGTTCTGGTTCATCTCAGGGGGGTCTTGATTTCTCATCTCTCCCAGGTTGGGGTGTCACAGTAGTTGCTGCAGGATACCCAGGCCCTAAGGATTGATTGCAAACTATCCTAAACCTATCAATGAGTGGTTGTCCCTAAACCAGGAAGGTTTGGATCTTTTCTACATCCTCATTATTGAAAGACTGGACCATTAACATTGGGGATTAGCCTTTTATAAATCCATCAGACCCCTGGCCTTTGAGAACTTCACTCAACCCACCAAGATGTCACATTTTCCATAACAGTCCCTGACAAAAGTTTATTTTCTACCCTTTTAGACCTGTCCACTTCAATATGGGAGCACTTCTGCAGATCAGAAGCTTAAGGAGTTAAGTATCTCCTTATTCATCCCTACTCCCCTTGTGCTTCATCCTTTCATAGGGGAATTAATTCAGTGTGGATTTTACTATTCACTAATCTATAATTTAGACACAAACAAGACCTTCCTATTTATCTCACTTCCCAGATTTTTGCAGAAGTTTTTGTTTCTTCTAATCTCCCAGACATCTCTCAGGACATGTCTTGTATGATGAGTTGCAGGTTCTTTTCCTGGGATAGGGGAAAAACACCATCAGACAGCACATTCTTAAGAATTATGGAAAACATCCTTTGTTTTCCTCTCACTAATGGTCAAAGCAGGAACGAGAACCTTTGGGTTTATTCCCAGGACGTGGTGAATGTCGGGATACAAATGGCTTTATGAAAAATTCCCATCTCCACAACAAATGTGGAACACACACCTCTCTTATCTGCTCTTGTGCATGGAATAAAAGAGAATGCTCCAATCTGTTGTTGAAAGGTGGGAATCTGTCTAAAGGAAACCACCCAGCCTGAGTGGTGAAACCTGTTGTGAACAGCCAGGAGCTGTGTCTGCACGAGAGATTCTGCCTGGCAAACAGGGAGATGTCCATGAGCAAGGGACAGAGACAACAAGAGACATGAGAGGCACAGGCAGCCCTCAGACAGGACTCCTGTGTGGGGTTTATTCTGCCACCTTTGAGGGGACTGGCTGGCACTAGAAGAGATATCCCAGAAAAGGGCTTTTACAGAGCCCTCTGAACTGCAGTTTGGCAGAACTCTGCCCTTGGTGCATGGACACACCATAAAACTCCAGTCTAGCCTTAGCATCGTGACTAAAGAATTATTTGCTGCAGGCCATGTGGGGTTTTATCTTTTTCTACAAAGACTGCACTGGACACGTAAGAAAAATAGTTATAAGCCATCAGCACAGCATATAAAAGAAAAGTGGCCATGGACATCAAAACTTCCCTCTGCCAGAGGCCAGCTCTGAGGTCAGGCTTGGCACTGCCTGGGCAGGTGACATGTGAATTCCAGGTTTACTTTGCTTTAGCCTTGACTTGCCCTGGCCTGCAGAGCGCTGTGTTTGTGTTTGCAGTGAAACACCCCCGTTTTCCAGGCAGCAGGGCCGTGATCCCGGGCCAGGGGTGGCATTGGCGTCACGGTGTTCCAGCAGCCAGCCCTGCTTACGCAGAGCCTCGCCTGGGGCTGCGCTGCAGCCCTGCCACACCGGGCGGCGATGGCACCGTGCGGGGACACTGCTCTGTGACGTGACTGCTCGGGGACAACCCGGAATTTCGGGCTGGACACGCGGCTTTAATGTGGCCCAGAAAAAGGTTATCTCTCCGAAGGCGTGCTGCGAGCGGGAATGATGAAATGTTCACCTTTCCTTCTCTCTGATATCCACATTTCCCATGTTCCTTTCCCTGCTGGATGGTCCTTACAGTGATGACATGAAAGATGTGGTGGACTTTGCACTTTGATGGACAAATAAAGAAGAATTATTGTGGAGTCATAGTTGGAATTAACCCTGTCCTCTCTTTATTCCAGGCAATAACTCTTTGAAAATAGTTTCAAACTGTGGTTTATGTTGTCTAAAAATGACAAATTGGAAGGGAAGAATTGCAAAAATCATCAGTAGCACATCAGAGCAAAAAGAATTGAAGTCGTGTAAAATTCTTCTATGGACACATCTCAGCTGCAGTCAGGGAAAAGCAATTTTGTATTGCAGAGTGGTCCAGGCCTGTGTAAGTGGCAGAGATTAATTATTCCAAAATACAGAGCACCTGATTGCTTAAAAGTATAAATGTTTTCATGAGATGGGAAGAAAAAAAATTCCCACAAATAATGGGTTCTGTTTCCATACGAAAAACACTGACAGGGAATCTCTGACCTTCCTACCACTGAACTTCAGGTAGGTAATCAATTTCCAGCCTGAAAAGCATGCAAGCAGCAAACATTTCAACAGGTCTGATATAGAATAGCATGGGGAAAAGCTGGAAAGAAGAATATGGGGAAGAGAAGAACAATGGGCAAAAAAATGGCTAAAGAAGACAAAAGAGTGACAGAGAGGGAGAGGTAAGGTGAAACTAGAGATAAAGATGGAGGAAAAAGGAAATCACAAGGGAAAAGTGGAATTCTCATGAGATCTCCTTGCCTCCAGACTATGAAGTGTTTCATTAGACTGTTCCAAAAAAAAAAAAAAAAAAAAAAAGAAAGAAGACATTTTCACAAGAAATAATTCCCTTTCATAATAGATAGGGTGGAGTCACAAACAGGAGAATTATGTAAGAGCACATGGGAAAGGAAAACAAACAACTGAAATCCTCTCTGTTTGCTGTCCCTTCAAAGAAGGGCACTTGCCTCACTGGGAAAAACTGCAGCATCCTCTGTATCCACATGAAATGCAAACAGAAGCAGTAAGTGGTGCTCAGAACTGCAGGTGTTCTGGGGCTGCCAGGTTTTGATGAGACCTCAAACCCCTCATTGTGACTAGACCTCCCTTGTTGTCATATTTCAGCTTTCAGAAGTGCTGCCACGCTGCTACTTTGCATGATGATCACATTTATTGCTGTTAAAAATGAAGATTAAGTGAATCTTAATGAAATATTACCCAGCACTCAGGAATATCCTTGTTTGCAAACAATTTCTGATTCACTTCCCCATTTAATATTGTATTGAACATTAACAGAAGTTGAACCACATTAAACTGTTTCTTTTGCCTTGAAGGGCTGTTCAGAGCAAAGGAGTTGGAGAAAATAATTCTTGAAACTTTTTTTAGGACCTTTTCCTCCCACAGCTTCTAAGAACATTCCCAGGAGTGTTTCCATGGTATGAGTTTAAACAAAGCACTTAATCCTGATTGTTTCCAGTCCTGTGTCTGTAAAATGGGAATAACACAGTGACACAGCTTTTCTGTGCTGAGCTTTCATCCTCAGAATTAGCAAGGTTTTGAAAGCTTTAGAGGAAAGCTAATACATTTAAGCAGATTACTTATACTTAAGCAAATTGTGTTTATATTTTATATAAGTTTTAAAAGTTCAGCCCATCCACCCATAACTTTCTGTGGCTTGCAGGGTGAGAATAGGAAGATTCAGTGCTTAATCTCCTGGGTTTTCTTCTCTTTTTTCAGGTTTTTGTTAAACCTCCTGGGTTTTCTATTTCATTTTAGGTTTTTCTTCAACCTCCTGCTCAGCTTGTAAAGGCAGTGGCACAAAGCTGTCTGCAAGTCAAGAGATGAAATGCTTGCAGCTCCACACGATTATCTGCACAGCAGTGCCTCACAGCGAACTCATTTAAGCACCTCGTGAAAAGCAGGTGAAAAAAGGGCAGAAAAAACCTGTTGGATGTTGACATCCACCTCCCAACTCTCCAATCCCCTCTCGCCTGTCCTGCCAAAATGCTGCTGCTCCCCCCGTGCCCGATTGCATCATTCATTCACGCTGCTCTTATAAAACAGGCACCACGCCGGTGCCGGGCAGCACAGGCACAAGATCCTCCTCATTTTCCCTGCTGGAAAATCCCCCGGTGTTACGGATCTGCGAGCCAAACGCCAGCCCCTTCCGACCTGCGAGAAAAGCACGATGCCGGTGACTTACAGAACTGAACTGGCCGTGGCTGCTGCTGCCGCTGGGAACCTCTTGGCTGCGCCAGACAGGGAGGGATCAGCTGAGCCCTTCAGCGACACAAACCCCAGGCACGGGCTGCGCTGGACGAGAGCCGCATTTTGCCGCTCAGCCCCTGATAAAGCGCTGAGTCAGCCAGCCCGGGGGGTTTGTTTGAGGTGCTTGCACACATGGGAGCGGAGCAGGGCAGCTGTTCGCTGCCAGCGAAGGCAGCAGAGGTGTGACCGCCCCACGTCGGGGGAGGAGCCGGCCCGGGCCGGGCAGGGAGCAGCGGGCGCGGGGAGCTCGCTCAGCCCTGCGGGCACGGGGAGCGCGGGGCCGGCACGGACATGAGGCCGGGGAAGGCTCCGATAAGCAGCAATCGGGGGTTTCTCCTCGCAGAAGTCAGAGGAGAGGCAGGGACGCTGTTTTCGGGAGAGAAGAGAGGATTTGGGAGCTCAGATCACAGAATTCGCAGAATGACAAGGTTGGAAGAGACCTTTAAGATCGAGTCCAACCCATGCCCTAACACCTCAACTAGACCATGGCACGGACTGCCACATCCAATCTTTTTATAAACACATCCAGGGATGGTGACTCCACCACCTCCCTGGGTAAACCATTCCAATACTTAATCACTCATTCAGTAAAAAACTTTTTCCTAACATCCAACCTAGATTTGCCTTGGCTCAGCTTAAGACTGTGTCCTCTCCTTCTGTCAGTTGCTGCCTGGAAAAAGACAAACTCCCACCTGATTACAACCACTTCTCAGATATTTAAGATTGCAATATCTCCTCTTGGCTTGAGCTGTTAGTGCATCCCTGAGCGAAGTTACACACACAAATCACATCCAAAGGCAGCAAAAGCTTGGCAGCAAAGGGAAAAGGCATGGGAAAAGGCTCTGTGTTGTTTCCCCAAATGCAGTCTTGTCAAAAGCTGTGGGAAAATGGCCAAAGCCCCCCGTGCTTGCGTTTTGGCATCCCACGGAAGAGCTGCCCTCGCACACAGCCGTGGGATGGAAAATGGGAGAGTGCCAGCCCAAGGGATTGTTTGGTTCAAGGTCAAGAAAAGCTGATTTAGCTGGTTTAGGTGCTTTTGCTCACTTGTGCCAGGAGTCCTGTGACTGCTGCCCGTCTGTTCTGGACCGCTGGATGCTCCAGTCACACTGTGTGCATGACCTCTTCTGCTGCCCCGGCAGTGTCACCCCACAAAATTCCATTTATTAATTAAAACTGATCACCTTTTGTGCCCCTGCTCCCTTTATGTTTTCACAGAATTTCTCGGTACAACGACCAAAGTTGACAGGATCATCCCTCAGTAACTTCTTGAGTCAGGAGAGGATGGGACCAAGCCCCAGTGCTGCCAAACCGGTGCCAGGGATCAGCAGCCTGCTGTTGTTTGTCAGCTTTATCGTGGCAGGACAGGATGTTGTTTAAAGCAGATTTAGAAATCATTTCTGTGAATAAGGTTAAAGGAAAACCCATCTTGATAAAGATGAAAGAAAATGGCTTTTACTGAGAATCTCAGAGGGGTTTTTGCCAAGATAAGCAGTGCCTGGCTTGACTAAGAGAATTGCTGCTGAATATTTCATGAAGGATATTGCCTTTATTTGGCTTGGTTTAATGGACACGTTGGCTTTAATTTAGTTAAATATTTTGATTCTAACCTGGTGTAATCCATTGAATTCATAGGGCAATTTAAGTCTGGTAAGCATTTGCCCTTTATTTTTATTACACATAAAAAACAAATACAAAGAACCATTCTACAGCTAAGACTGAAAATAGGAAGAAAAGCTTGTCTTGACGGCTGAAAAATGCTGCAAAATGGGAATTTAATGTGAAGACGCTCGTGAGAAATGTTACAATAACACAAAATAACTATCCTGAGGAATGTGAGCCAGCAAAGAAACACAGAGAGATCTGCCTGGGAGCTGTAGGAGGATGCTCAGAAGTGAAAATACAAACTTGATACAAACACAGCTCCCAACTTTTATACATCCCTACAGAACCTCTCCATTTGTACAAAAAACAGCAGAAACCACTTGCATGGAGGATTAGAATGTCTTTGAAAACAGCTTTTACCTTTTTTCCCCCCTCTTCTCCTAAAAAAAAAAAATCTCAAAACTAAAATTTCCCTTTATTTTCCTGCAGAAAAAATTCCTGTCACAAACCTGAACCCGACCCACATCACTACCAGCCCCACACAACACAGGTGTTTTAGGGTGGGCAATTCAAAGGCATCAGCAAGGAAAACATAAAATCTAACAAGCATGCTGGGATGGGTTTGACAAGGCTGCCCTCTGCTGAGAACAGCCCTGAGAGGAACAGGCAAAAAAAAAATAACAAACCAGAGAAGCAAGAGCAACAAAATATTTGACCTGGGAGTTGCAGAATCCAGGGCAGAGCTGGGGATCCAGGTGTTTTAACTGGACATTGCATCTCAGATATTTGCACAGCAGCCTCTTGGGCCAGGTTTGGTGTTTTGTTTTGTTATGGTTTCAGCACCCCAACGAAGTGCAGACATTTTAACAGAGTTCCAGAGCCAATATTGAAATGGCAAGTGTGATCCCCTGCATTTTGTAATATTTAATGTTTATTCCTACTGATTGCAATCACAGAGGAGAAAGCCCAGCCACCCCACTGGAGTCAGCATCAAAATATTTCACAACACACTGCTCAGCTACACAAAAGGGCTCCAGGCTTGTAGGATGTCCAAACACCACCCAAAACATTAAAAATCAAATCTCAAGAATATCAGCAGCTGTCCCTTCCAGGGAGACAGACGAGCCACATGTGGGAGTCCTCCTCTCATGCACAGCGTGGCATTTTGCCCAGAAACCTGAGATCCTCACCCAAAGCAGGTGCCACAGCCTGCAGCCAAACCCAGCCAGGCGGCCTTGACACTTGACACTGACTTTTCCCATCAGGCTCCCCCAAAACTCCTGTGCAGCAAAACTGGACCCAACAGCAGGCTCAAATTTTACTCCTGGAGGTGGTGTGGAAATATGTCCAGCTCGTTGCATTGCTGAAGCAATCCAGGGCTGCATCCACAACACCCTGCTGCAAAAAGTGGGAAGGAGAGGGAGAGATTTCATAGAATTTATTGGTTTGGTTGGAACAGAACTTAGAGCATCTTGTTTCAGCTCCCATGCCACGGGCAGGAACACTGTCCACTATCCCAGCTTGCTCCAAGCCCCATTCAACCTGGCCTTGGACACTTCCAGCTTCTCTGGGCATCTTCATGCCAGGTGGGCGAGTGGTGGGGAAGAGTCTCTGCCTTCCTTGTACCAAATATTGACAAAATCCTGGCCTCAGGGCCAGTTGTCCCTGTGGTCAGCACCCTTTGGAGCAGCTGGGCTGCAGACCACTGGGAACTGCCTGGGGATAATTGTGGGGCTGGGCACCTGCCTCATGCAACACTTGAAATACGAAGAGGTTGTGTCACACCTGGTGTTGCCAGGCACTGCAGTGGGTGTTTGAGGGTACAAGCCCAGATGGAGCAATTTGGGATTCAAACCTGGTGCAATCAGTGCCCGCGGGGACGTGAGGGACCATTGCAGGAGCTTCTTCTCAAGCTCCTCTCCAGGGAAACTCACTTATCCCTCATTTCGGAGTCCAAAGATGCAAACAGTTCGGTGTCTCCAGGAGCGAGCTCTGACAGGCCAGGTAGGGCAAACATTTCAGCACCCATCAAGGTTGTCTTGACAACAGTATTTCTGGTTTTATTCTACATGGAAACCTCTGTGGCCTTGGGAGGGACCATCCCCATCCTTAGAACCCCTGGGATGGATTCAGCCCAGGAAAGCCCCGGGTAGAGGGTGTGCACTGGGGGCTATGGAGGCCCCGGTGCCCCTCACATCAGCTCGTGTGTTATAAGAAGATGAGTTTTGTTTAACATCAACCCCGAATTTAACCAGGAAGCGTTGATTATTAATCCAGTCCACTTAACTATTAATTCTATCGGCCTAATGTGAAATCACCGGGTTTAATTATTTATTCTCATGGTTCTGCGGAGCTGCTGAGGGTGTCCGTGACACGAGAGGGCGGATTAAGCACCGACCATCCCCGCCCGTTCCGCCACCCCGGAGCCCGCGCCGCGCTCCCCTCACAGCCCGGTCTGAGGGCGGTGCCGCGCCCGCGCCTCAACGGCGAGGCGGGGGCGGGACTGGGCGGAGCGACAGGCGCCACAGCCAGTGGGAACGCAGCCGGCGCGGTAACGAGCCAATGAGAAGGCGGGGCGCCTCAGCGGCGCGAGAACCCAGGATGAGCGACGGGCACTGCAACCAATAGAAACGCGGCATTCCGACGGCGGGCCAATGGGCGAGCCCGGAGTGTTCTAGAAGGGGCGGGCGGGAGGCGGGGCCGCGCTGCCCCGCCCGGCGCGGCCCAGAGCGGAGCGCAGTCATGGCGGTGAAGGCGCTCAACCCTAAGGCCGAGGTGGCCCGTGCCCAGGCCGCGCTGGCCGTCAACATCAGCGCGGCCCGCGGGCTGCAGGACGTGCTGAGGACCAACCTGGGGCCCAAGGGCACCATGAAGATGTGAGGGAGCCCCCGCGCCTCTCGCCGCGTGTGGGGTTGGGGGGGAGCACGGCCTGAGGGGAGGCGTGAGGGGAAGCGGCGGGAGGCCAGGGTGTGCGGAGGGAAACGAAGGCGGCGGCGGGAGGGGTGAGTGGCTGAGGGATGGAGGGATGGGGAGGGAGCGGCGCGGGCCCGCGGCTTCGCACGTGTTTTGAGGCCGGGGATGGATGGATGAATGGATGGGGAAGGAGCGGGGCGGGCCCGCGGCCTCACACGTGTGTTGGGCCCGGGGCGCTGCTCACCCGCCCCATGCCGCCCTCAGGCTCGTGTCGGGGTCCGGAGACATCAAGCTGACCAAAGATGGCAACGTGCTGCTGCAGGAAATGGTGAGCTGGGGCTGGTCCTCGCAGGGGGATTTAGGGCGGGATGAGCGCCCTTGGGTGAGGGGGAATCGCGTCCCCCGCTGCCACAGCCACCCTTATCCACTGAAAGCAAAATGTCCCTTGGGAGGAGGATAAAGAATTAAGTGCAGGTTAAGACAATACTGTAAAGAAGATAATGTTAAAAATATAAACGGCACCATAAGAATGAGTAAAATAACCAGCCACAGCAGTAGCAAACCAATGAGGATAAACCATTAGAACATCACCTTAAGTTCTTTCTTAACTGATCTCAGATTTTTGTTTGCTGTACCAGCTCAGTGAAACTGAACTGCTTAGCTTCTTATTTTTGTCTAGCAAATCCAACACCCCACGGCCTCCTTGATAGCAAAGGTAGCAACAGCACAAGATGACATCACTGGAGATGGCACCACCTCAAATGTCCTCATCATTGGAGAGCTCCTAAAGCAGGCAGATCTTTATATTGCTGAGGTGTGTATGCAGTGTTTCATTTGTAGGTGGGCAAGTTAAATCCTTCACTGGGTTAAAACCCTTTAGTGGATTTTTTTTGTGGTTTGTTTTTTTGTTTGTTTGTTTTTTGTGGGGTTTTTTTTTGTTTTGGTTTGGTTTTTTGTTTTGTTTTTTTGGGTTTTTTTGTTGTTGTTGTTGAATAGGAGTGGAACATAAATACATTGTTCTGCTTAAAATGAGAAATTGTAAAAAGGGGGAAAAGGTAGAGGAGAGGACTTAAACCTTGTTCAAAATCAAACCCACTTATTGTGGATATTGTAGCTTTTAAGGTTTTGTGTGATACCTGCTGTTACTTTGTTTTGTGTGAGTCAAAACATTCCTGGAGTGTTAAAAAGGAGCTCCTCCCTGAGGCGGGTAAACATGGATATTGCACAGTGAACACCCAAGTGTGCTTTGTAGTTCCCTTGGTTTCAGTTCTGTGCTAAATTAATCTGTACTTTTCCTCTGCATTGGAAGGATTTGCATTCCTTTTATATGTATTCAGAAGGACAGAACATCTGGCCTGTGCAGCATATTCCCATGTGTATTGCCATTCCATGGAATGTTGAAACCACAGGTTCTGTTTGTAGAAAAGGGACTATTTTGTCTTCCATTGTCCAATGATTTCCCTTGCCTTAGGGTTTGCACCCTAGAATAGTAGCAGAAGGATTTGAGATTGCCAAGGAGAAAGCACTTGAGGTTCTGGAGCAGGTCAAAGTGTCCAAGGAGATGGACAGAGAGACCCTCATTGATGTTGCCAGGACATCCCTCCGGACTAAAGTCCACGCTGAGCTTGCTGACATCCTGACAGAGGTGAGTGTCCCTGTCACTTCTGCCTCTTTGTGTGAAGACATCCAGCTTTGAAAGTGCTGGGATTATAATTTGAAGTGTGAAAGATGTGAATTTGCACTTTGGAAGACTGGTGGTCATTTTGGGATGTTTCCCTCCCCTGTGTTGCAGGCTGTGGTAGATTCTGTCCTGACAGTCAGAAAACCAGGTGAGCCCATTGACCTGTACATGGTGGAAATCATGGAGATGAAGCACAAATCAGAAACGGACACAACGTAAGTCAGGAGCATCCTTGAGCTTCAGTTTAATGGGGTCCTGAGCTTTGAGGAGCCTGAGGGGTTTTGGTTTCTCTTTAGGGTGTCCTAAAGCTACCACTGGAAGAGTTGAAATACAGATTTCAGCCATAAGTATCTTGGCAGAAGTTTCTCAGTCACTGAACTTGATTTCTTGATGAAATTGTCAAATAGCAAAGAGCAACATGGGCTTAACAATGTTGGATAAATACTGTTTTTTTCTTTGTGTCTGTGACTTGATGATGCTTTAGGTTGGCATCTGTTAAATACAAAGCAGCATTTGATAAATGGAAACTGGGTAGTGGATTGAATATTCCATAGGATTTCCATTTCCCTCAGTGCATGGATGAATTCTGCACTAGCTTTCCTCAGTAGCTGATGCAGTCAGACACCATGCCAGAGCAAATTCCTTTTTTCCACTGTACCTGGTGTGCTTTTCTATGGGAATGGGCATGCCCTGGAAGGGGAGCACATCATCCTTGTTCACTGCCAGCACGAGTACCCAGGCAGTTTGGGTTGGACCACTTCCATTCTCTGCACTCCATGAAATCCTGTATTTGTGTCCACTGGCAGCCAGAATGGTTTTTGGTTTTGCAGGCTGATCAGGGGGCTGGTTCTGGATCATGGAGCTCGCCACCCCGACATGAAGAAAAGAGTGGAAGATGCTTTTGTTCTTACCTGCAATGTGTCTCTAGAGTATGAGAAAACGTGAGTACACAGCAAACGCTCGTGTCCTAAGGACTTTTATTTCAAGTGTGCTTAAATACCAACCAAGACTGTGAAGGTGAAAGGTGAAAGGCTTCTGCAGCCCTTTTGGGAAAGGTGAAAAAATCTCTGTCAGAGGCAGAGCTTCACAGTGGTTTTTATTTTGTTGTGTGACCACTGAAACGTTGAAAGTCCTTCCTTGGGCATAATTTGATATTTTAGAGCAAACACATTAATACACTTGAGAGTTCTCTCAGCTTCAAGTGTCTGCCTTACTTTTTGAAGTGGAAAATCTCTGAACTAGAGAGCAGGAACAGCAGTGTGGATTGGGGGGTGTGATTTGGTTTGGGTTGATCTCTTGAGAATGTTACTGAAAGGCTCATTCCTTATGCTCCAGTTTATTTCTACAGCAGAGAGGAAGTTTTCTCACTGCTTTTTTGTGGGTGTTTTTCCCCTTCAGAGAGGTGAGCTCTGGATTCTTCTACAAAAGTGCTGAGGAGAGGGAGAAGTTGGTGAAAGCAGAAAGAAAGTTCATTGAAGACAGAGTCAAAAAAATCATAGAGTTGAAAAGAAAAGTCTGTGGCGACTCAGACAAAGGATTTGTTGTGATCAACCAGAAGGTGAGATGAAGAGAATAACTAAAAATTACTTGAAATGCTGGCTTCTTTGTGTGACTCAGCTGGTACAGTTATTGAGCCAGAATTAGCTAGATTTAGGCTGATACTTCTGGATATAATGTACAGTACATACTTGAGATCTTCCTTGAGCCTTGAGGAAGAATTTATTAATGCCAGAGTGAGAAAAGGTGTTTTTAGCTTTGTCCTTATGCTGATGGTCACTCTTTGTTTCCAGGGAATTGACCCATTCTCCTTGGATGCCCTTGCCAAAGAAGGAATAGTTGCTTTGAGGAGAGCTAAAAGGAGGAACATGGAAAGGTCAGTTTTGGGGAGAGGAGAGAATACAATAACCTGCTCTTCCAAACTGAGACAGTGAGTCAAGTCTGGCTTAAATCCATCTTTAAAGACTTGACTAAAAATTCCACTTCAATCTGTGCCACTCTTCTGGTGTAACTCAGGACAGTTTGGACAAACTGTCAAAAGGGCAGCCTGAGCTCTCAGGATGCTTTAAATGCAGACACCTACAGAGGAGCCTTAATTCTACAAGTCAGTTTTTTAAAGAGCTCTTCTGTGAACAAAACCAAACTGTTGCAAGCCTAGGCTCTGCATGCTGAAATGCTGCTCTTACTGTCAGTGACTTCGGGTTTTATTGAACATAAAGCTGAGCTGTGCCTGTTCTCTGTCAGACTGACCCTGGCCTGTGGTGGCACTGCCATGAATTCTGTGGAGGATCTCACTCCTGACTGCCTGGGACATGCAGGGCTTGTCTATGAGTACACCCTGGTGAGTGACCACGTGTTTGAAGAGTAAAGCTGGAGTAGTGAAATAAAATACTTAAAATCCACTTGCATGTGAACATCTGCCTGGATGTTTGCTCCTGTCATAGACTGAGAAAACAGCAAATTAAATTCTGCTGCTTCTCTTCACTTCTTGAAGTGCTCTCGGTGCAGAACCGAGCCTGAAAGCGTCCATGTCATTAATTTGTGTACACATTGCTGAAGGAGGTGGCTGCCAGGCCAACGTGACCCTGTTTTCCACAGGGAGAGGAGAAATACACCTTCGTTGAGAAGTGCGAGAACCCGCGCTCGGTGACCCTGCTCATCAGGGGCCCCAACAAGCACACGCTCACCCAGATCAAGGATGCAGTGAGGGACGGGCTGCGGGCTGTGAAGAATGCCATTGAGGATGGTGAGTGCCCTCCCTGTTCATCATGATAAGGACCTGTAGAAACTCATCCCAAAATTGGGGAGTTGTGTATCAGCTCCCTTGGTTCCTGCTCCAATCTAAGCATAGCTCAATGTGAGGTGGTGTTATAGTTCTGTGGTTGATACCTGTGTAAGTACTCAGTGTTCAGGTGCAGGTTATGGAGGGAAGAAATGCAACTGCACTGAAAATGAGCTGTTTAAACTGCAACAGGTGCTTTTCCCTTGCAGGATGTGTGGTGCCAGGAGCAGGGGCACTGGAGGTGGCAGTAGCCAATGCTCTTGTGAAACACAAACCCAGTGTGAAAGGAAGAGCCCAGCTCGGAGTTCAGGCTTTTGCTGATGCTTTGCTCATCATTCCTAAGGTAAAAGGAGTTCCTGAGTGATAAAGTGGCTTTAATGCCTGCACAGACTCACTGCTCTTTCTGCTGGAGGGCTCTGTAATCAGCAAAACCAATCCAATCCCTCTGTTCTGTGCCAGGTGCTTGCTCAGAACTCGGGATATGATCCCCAGGAGACGCTGGTGAAGGTCCAGGCAGAGCACGTGGAGTCAGGGCAGCTCACTGGGGTTGATCTCAACACTGGTAAGAACTCCCTCAGCCACAGGCTGATGCTCCAATAAGAACCTGGCTCAGCTCTGAAGAACGAAGTGCTCTGAATGCAGAAGGTTGTACCTTTATGGATAAAAAGCTGCACAGAAGCCTTGGTAGTCAGGCTGCTGTTGTTCAGAGTGTTCTGATTGGAGGTTTTTAGAGGATAAAGCAGATGGTACCACTGCTGGATACAGCGAGTGATATCAGATGTCAGCCAGCAGAACGTCTCTGTGTGAACTGGTTATTTAAAGGCTGCCTCTCTTCTCTTGCAGGGGAGCCCATGGTGGCTGCAGCAGCTGGAATCTGGGATAATTACAATGTCAAAAAGCAGCTGCTGCATTCATGGTAAGGCTGGCAGCATTTCACTTCTAACATTATTGTGTGTGTGTTTAAGGGATGTACAACTGGGGATCCCCTGTACAGGAAATTGTCTTGAAACAATNAACATTATTGTGTGTGTGTTTAAGTGATGTACAACTGGGGAAATTGTCTTGAAACAAAAAATGAAGCTGGGTTTGGCAGTTGTAACAAGATTTCTTTCCTGTTTCCAGCACGGTGATTGCCAGCAACATTCTCCTGGTGGATGAAATCATGAGAGCTGGGATGTCCTCCCTGAAAGGCTGAGCTGGAGCTGCTCCCTGTGGAATTTCTCAAGGAATCCACCCCAGGGTGCTGTCCTTGGCTGTGGTGGATGTCCCAGCACCAGGAGTCACTCTGCCAGGAGGGGCAGCCCCTTTGGTAACACGGCCACTCAAAATCTCAGCAGCTTAATCAAAGATTTGGCTCTAAAAAGGAGTTATTTATTTTTGATTTCACTGAACTGTGTGGCTGCAGTTGCTTTCCATTTTTACCCAATAAACTGTTCTGTTCTGTGCTTTGGGTGTCTGTTCTTTAACCTTCACCCCCTCCAGAACATTCTGCAGTGAGGGGGCTGCATTGCTGAGTCCTATTCCTGGGAATTCTGTGAAATTACTGCTCAGGAGTCTGCTCTGGGAACAGGGTGGGATCAGGCCTGGAATTTGTTCAGTAAATTAAAAAAAAAAAAAAAAAGCTGGATTAAGGCAATCACTAATAGTTTTGTACTTGCTTGTGAATAAAACTGCGTTCACTGCAGAATAGTTTGCAGAGGGGGAGAAGGAGCTGTCTTAGGGGGTGGATTTTTATCTGGTTCTGCTGCATTAAAGTCTTTGTGGAAAACGAGTGCCAGAGCAGGCACAGGCAGAGCTTTCACTGGCGTTGTGGCAGGGGAACAGGCTGCTGCCCTCTGGAATGATTTTCCCTAATCCCAGCGGAGCTTTTTGTTAAGAGGAATCTCCTTCCCGTGTCACACGAATGACCATAAACTTTAAAAAACAAGTCAAACACCCAAACCCCCTCCCTTGTGGGGAAGGGTTGCGGGAGGCCCCGGTGCCTGGCAGATTTACCCCCGTGTGCAGCCGGGGAGTGACAGAAATCCCGTTTCCTACAGAAATCCGCTTTCCTACAGCACGGATGCCCCGGAAGCGCTTCCCGAGCTCGCAGCACCTCCGGGTCGGGCCGCGGTTCCTCCGCGATGGGAACGGCGCCGGGGCTGGTGCTGCTGTGCTGCGGGCTGCTGGGGGCTCAGCGCGGTGAGAGCCCCCGAAAACCCTCCCTGGCATCCCCAAAATCCCCCCGGCATCTCCCTCCACGGAGCCTCCTGCTGATCCCCCACCCAGGGATCGCTCCCTTGCCGAAAATGGGACTTTAAATGCTTGGAGCTGTAGGGACGCCAATCGCTGTCAGCCCTTCCAGCACACGCAGGGACATCCTGGCAGTGGCTGCGCCTGGCTCTTGTTTAAAAGTGACGCTTGGACTGACTGTCTGCCTTTGCAGCGCTCGGAGAGGACGGCAGCATGGTGCAGCTGCCCGGAGGCACCTTCCAGATGGGATCCAGCTCCCTGCACGGCAGGGCCGAGGACGGGCCCGTCAGGGAGGTGACAGTGAAGCCCTTTGCTCTCGACAAACACCCGGTGACAAACAGGGACTTCAGGTGAGCCCGCCGTGCCTCAGGTGGCTGTGGGGAGGGGGCAGGAGTGGTGCCAGCTCTTCTGGGGCTGGTTCTTAGGGTCTGAAAGCCAATGCTTGGGTGCTCATTGGAAGAAAAATGTGTTTGTCAATAGGAAATCACCCCCACAGGTGCAAGCTGAACTGTCTTGGCAGTGGAGCTTGCAAACGTACTTTGATGTCCTTTTTTGACCTTTTTTCCTTCTTTTTTTCATTTCCTCTTCTCCTCCTCGTCTTCCTTCTCCTTTTTTTCTCCTCCTCTTCTTCTCCTCCTCTCTTCTTCCTGTCTTTTTCTTCTCTTCCTCCTTTCCCTTTCCCCTCCCTATTCTTACCCTCTCTTTCTTCCACTTTTCTTCCTCTCTTCTTTTCCTCTTCCATTAACAGCAGCCACAGGTTTTATTGGCTTTTAAGGGATTTTTTCTCTCTGCAATTACAGAAAACTGAGTGCAGGCTGAGTTTACCTGCACAGGTAACATTAAAAGTATCAAATCTGCGCAAAGATGCACACTGGACTGTTTTATCTGTTTAATCTAAATCAAACCAGCTGGGGGGTCTGTAAGTTTTGTACCTTTTGCCTTGCTCTGAACTGGTTGCACAAGCAGATTTGTGAGGCAGAGCTTGAAGAACTCTTACCCAGAGCATGTTGTATTTATGCCAGGGAGTTTGTTAGAGAAAAGAAATACAAAACAGAAGCAGAAGCATTTGGCTGGAGCTTTGTCTTTGAGGATTTCGTATCTGAAGAGCTGAAAAAAAAAGTCACCCAAAAACTGGAGGTAAATCTCAATCCTATGATGAGTTTGGTGTTGCTTTTCCACTGAGGAGCAGCTGCCCCTTTGCAGAGCCTGGCTGTTCTCAGAGGTTTTCCTTTAGCCTGGGGTTGTTTTGCTTTTGAACCTCAGCAGGATTGAGCTGGGGTTGATTCATGTGTTTCCATGCTCTGTGAGCTGTCAGTCTGGACTCCAGGGGAGCTGGGAGGAAGTAAAATGTGTTTCACAGTACTTCAATAATCCAGCTTTAAAATAGAAAAACTGAGCAGCATGAGCCTCTTGATCTATTTTCACTTCTAAAAGCAGGTGCCTCTGCTCTGTGGGAAAGCAGCATCCAAATGTCTGTGGTAACCCAGCTCAAACTGCAGCATTTCCCAGACTAACACACCCTGCTGTGGGACGGTGGCACCAGTCCAGGTGTCACCAGTTCCCCTTTCATCTGGTGTCCTTTCTTTCCCCAGTCAGCCCCGTGGTGGCTGCCCATCGAGAAGGCATTTTGGAGACAGGTGAGTAAAATCCTGGAGTAATAAAATCCAGGTGTGGTGACTCCTCCCCATGCTGGGAGCTCGTGTGCTGAAAAATAGGTGAAAAAACATTTTCCATCCTTTCATCTCTTCTACCCCTTCCTCCCTTTGCAATGAACATTGTATAAAATTAATTCAACTCTGCTTCAATCCCTCCCAGCCTTCAGGCCCTGGCTCCAGCATCAAGGACAGGCTGGATTACCCAGTGCTGCACGTGAGCTGGAACGATGCTCAGGCTTTCTGTGCCTGGCAAGGGAAGCGGCTCCCGTCGGAGGAGGAGTGGGAATTTGCTGCCAGGGGAGGACTGGAGCGTACGTAGCACAAGCTCTGAGCTCTTCCCAAACCAGGCATGGAGTGGTGTTAGCTCCCCCAGGTCCAAACCTCCCTCCAGATGTTAATCTGGGGGGGTTTGAACCACCTCTTTTGGCCTGAGAGTGTAATAATATTAATAATGAATAAAATGAATTGAGAAAACTTCAGTATCCCAAGCTGAGCAGAAAAGGGACAATCCTAAAAGCCTGGCTGGAGTGACCCAGGGCTAACAAGTGTCTTTTCCTCCCTGGCAGAAAGGATGTATCCCTGGGGAAACAAGTTCCAGCCAAACCGTACAAACCTGTGGCAGGTAAGATCCTAAAAATCATCCCATCCACACTGGGCTCTCCTCAGGGTGGGGTTTCACTCATCCACTGAGGGTGTCCTGGGAAACACTGTGGGTACTGAAACTGAGCTCCTGAGGGGTTGTAAAAACACCCTCAGTGGAGCAGGCTCAGCCCATCTTCCCTGGAAGACCAGGATTTTACTGCTTCTAAAAATTCATGCATAAGTTTGTTTGACGAGGGAACCTGTGACAACTTCAGCTGGTTGATCTCTCTTGACCAGTATAAATTCACACCGGGGAGTTATTTGCTTACTTGAAGTGTGGCACAGCCCTGTGAGGGGCAGGATTTGGGGTTGTTTCTGGGGTGGTTCTTTGCTGGGAGTGGTCTCTGTTCCCCCAGGGTGACTTCCCTCAGGGGGACACGGCTGAGGACGGCTACCACGGCGTCTCCCCGGTGACAGCCTTCCCTGCCCAGAACAGCTACGGTACACAGCACCCTCACCCTGCTTTGGGGATGGCATCTGTTACCTAAATTAATGTTAATTATCAAATTCTGGAGCTGGGCAGAGTTTCAGATGTGTGGGATCTGGAGTAGAGTAAGTGAGCCCAGGAAAAGCATCGATGGTTGGTGCTGGAGTTGGCTGAGGTGCACCTGCTGCACTTCAGGCACCAAACCACCTCCTTTTAATTAAAACTGGGTTGTTTTGCAACTCAGTGAGATGTCACAAAAATTCCAAGGATATTGTTTGGCTGCCATGTCCTCATGCACATGGGAAATGATGACACACTGAAGTTTGAAATACAGTGAGGAATTTCTTCAGCCTCACCATTAAACCACACTCTTGAGCGATGCTTTTGAATGTTGTTCCCCCTCCCATACACCAAATTTACAGCCCTTGCACACCTGCTCTCCTAATTCTGACACAAAACCATCTCAGGGCTCTATGACCTGCTGGGAAACACCTGGGAATGGACAGCATCGGAATTCCTGGCTCCAGGAAGGGCATCCAGGGCTCAGAACATGCAGGTGCTGAGAGGGGCCTCGTGGATTGACACTGCAGATGGCTCTGCAAACCACAGAGCTTGTGTCACCACCAGGTAGGTCTGGCCAAAGCCCAGGTGCTGCTGCACAAGGATTTTCTCTGGGTTGGTTTTATTTTAAAAGATGTTTGTTCGTTCCTACACAATTTCTTTGAGAAGCAGTTGGCAGAGCACACAACAAATATGGCTAAAAACACCCCTGCTGTAAGTGCATTCCTAAATGCTTCTCAAATCACGTGTTTTCCAGCAGGTAATAATAATTCAATGCTTTTCTCTAAGTTATTCAGAGGAAGTGGAAGATGCTTCTAGGCTGTTCTAGCAGGTCACATGAGGGTTGTGACATATTAGGGACATGTGTTAAGGAGGAAGGATCCCTAATTTTGGGTCTCTTTCTCCCTGTGAGGATGGGGAACACACCAGACTCGGCCTCTGACAACCTCAGCTTCCGCTGCGCTGCCGACGTCCCGCCTGTCCCCGCCTGGAAAAGCCAGAGCAAGCCCGAGCTCTGAGGGCTCACTGGGAACACCTGGGGCGTTTTCTCCTGTGGAGATGAACAGTAACCCCCAGCTGTCACTTCCATTAAACCCCAGTTGTTTCTAAAATTCAAAATACTTTCAGCCTTTTCAGTGCTGGGATGTCTGGGTGGGAGCAGTGATTGGGATGGCAGGAAGGGCGGTTTGTGTCCTTTTGGTGTGGATACTCCAGCTCTCCTGTTTGAGATGTCACACACATTTGAGCAGCAACAAAATGTGTGTGACAGATGACACAAACCAGTGTCACACCTCTGCCAGGAGTTCCAGCCAGCACAAACTCTCTGTGCATGAGCTCTGCACCAAACCTGATGGGAACAGGAGCCTTGACCACAAGGGTGGGGAAGAACACTGCTCAGGGATCTCTCATCCACCTCTAACTGTCCCAAAACAGGCACTGCAGGTGCCTGAGGGCTGAGCCTTCCCCATGGGGAGCTACACTGCTTCTGGCTCTGTTAAAAGGTGCCTTCTCCCAACCCATTCCTCCAGTGGGACACACCCCGTGAGCAAATTATTTGCTGGGTTTGTGTTTGCACCAGTCCTGAGCCCAGTGAAAGAAAACTTAAAAAGCCCAGAAACCACCGTTTCGTTTTCCAAGATTTTACTCGCCTACTGTGAGCCAAACCAGGGGCTGGGGCAGCGATCAGAACAGCCCCTCCTCGGCTGCCAGGGTGAGCAGGATGGCCTTGCAGGTGTTCTCAAAGAGGGCAGCTCTGTTCTGGGCCTCCCCCTTCTTCACCCAGTGGCGGTAGGTGCGGAAGGCACAGGCGTCGATGAGCTTGCGGACGGGCTTGAGGGCGTAGGGGTCCCTGACCACCAGCTCCCTGGTCACTGCCTTCACCAGCCGGTACTGGTAGTAAATCCTCACCGAGGCCAGCACGGTCAGGCAGATCACCTGTGGCACAGGGAACAGCCTGGCACTCAGGGGAGTTCTCCCACAACAGCCTGGCATTCAGGGGAGTTCTCCCACAACAGCCTGGCATTCAGGGGAGTTCTCCCACAACAGCCTGGCATTCAGGGGAACTCTCCCACAACAGCCTGGCACTGAGGGGAATCCCCACAACAGCCTGGCATTCCGGAGAATTCTCTCACAACAGCCTGGCATTCAGGGGAGTTCCCACAATGGGGTGGTCCCAGTGCATCCTCCCATGTGGGGGAGTCAGGAGGGAGCTCAGTGCCTGGCACAGTTTCATTCCTGTGAAGCTGGCAAAGGGCAGGAGTTCATGCCAGGGAATCACAGAATCACAGCATGGTTTGAGTTAAAAGGGAATTTAACGCCCATTTTACTCCACCCCCTGCCATGGGCAGGGACACCTTCCACTAAGCCAGGGTGCTCCAAGCCCTGTCCGACCTGGCCTTGGACACCTCCAGGGGTGGGGCAGCCACAGCTTCTCTGGGAAACCTCTGCCAGGGCCTCATCCCCCTCACAGCCAAGAATTTCTTGTCCCTATCCCATCTATCCCTGCCCCATGGTAGTGGAATGCCACTCGCCCTTGCCCTGCCACTCCATCCTTCATCCAAGGTCCCTCTCCAGCTCTCTTGGAGCCTCTTTAGGCAACAGAAGGGGCTCTAAGGTCTCCCTGAAGCCTTCTCTTCTTCAGGCTGAACTCTCCAGCTCGTTCAATGGGTTTTTTTCTGGAGGTGAGAGGCAGTTTCTCCCTTAACTCCCTCCCGTGAGGGAGTGCCTGGTGTGCACCCCGGCTGCCGCATCCTCCCAAAACCCAGCCCCATCCGCCTTTACCCAACCCCCAGTTTCTCCCAGCTCAGCTGGAAAACCCATCCCACAGCTCCTGCAGCTCCCAGCCTCATCCCCACCTTGAATTTGCGGAAGGGGCTGAAGTGCCGGACCTCCTCCACGTCGTACTGCTGGAAGAAGGGGTGTGCCAGCGCCTGGCCCGCCGTGTACCGCTGCCGCGGGTCCACCACCAGGAACCGCGAGATCTGCAGGGGGCACCCGCTCAATTTGGGGCGTCCCAGGGGTCTGTAGCACCCCCTCCACTCCAAGCTTCCCCAGCCCAAGCACCTACCAGGTCCTTGACGGTGTCGGAGCGGTCGTCCCACTCCGGGGAGCCGAACTGGTAATCGCCGTTCATGATCATGCGCAGCATCAGCATCTGCTTGCGGTGCCAGAAGGGCGGCGAGCCGGCCAGCAGGGTGTACATGATCACCCCCGTGCTCCACCTGCGGGCAGCCCCCACGGAGCCTCCAGCACCCCTGTGCCACCCCCGGGGCACCCAGCCGGGTCTGCACCCCAGGGGTGGCCGCACCTGCCTTTGCCTCCCGGGAAAAGCAGCAGAGAACTGCCCTGCGTGTGCCTGGGGCTGAGCTCGCTGCTGGAGTGGGGGT
The DNA here is from genome assembly GCA_013400495.1 of Nicator chloris. Classification (NCBI taxonomy): domain Eukaryota; kingdom Metazoa; phylum Chordata; class Aves; order Passeriformes; family Pycnonotidae; genus Nicator; species Nicator chloris. The sequence continues at coordinate 186,838 of WAAE01001789.1, read as the reverse complement.
TTGAGCTGAGCTGATGGGGAGTTGCTCCCTGGATGCTGCAGGAGGATGCCTTGAGATGGAGTATTTGACCCTTGCAGAGTTTTTTAGGGAAGGGAGTGGGGCTTGGTGATGCCAGGCAGGCTGGATGGCCTCGGGCACAGCTCAGGCTGTGCAGTGCCAGGTGTCCTGGCTCAAACTGGGAAGGGGATGAAATGCCCTGGTGTGTGCCACAACTCTGACCACTGCAGCCTGAAGCCACCAGAGGTGGTGGCAAAGCTCCTGAAGAGCTCTGGTGGGCTGCCCTGAGCTGGCTGCTCTCTCAGGAGCTGCACAAGGTGTGTTTGAAACCCGCATGTCTTGGAGCTCAGCCTAAGTTGACTTCCATGAACAGAAAGTGTTGCTTTCCCTCCCACAATGGGGCAAAGTAGGGAAATAGGCTTGTCCCCAGGCTGCTTCTCCCCCTGCTCTGTGCCAGAGCCCCCTGGTGACCCAGACAGCCCCTCACAGCCACCAATACTGGGTTTTGGTGCATCATTTCATTCTTTCCAAACACTCAAACAGGTCCCCTTTGGCACAGTTCTGGCCGTGCCTCAAACCACGTGTGTGTGTTTAGGGAACAGCTTCTCACTCACATATCCACCTCCTTCCCGTAGCCTTGGTGCTCATCATCCATGGAGCACTGCAGGATCTCGGGGGCCAGGTAGCCAGGAGTGCCACAGATCTCTGTGGGGACAGGGACACAGGGCAGAGCATCAACCCCAGTGCCATTCCCACCTGCCCCCAGGCAGCCCATGGTGGGATCTTTGCAGGGATGGTGCTCACAGGGAGGAATTGCAACCTGTGTGCATCTCACTGGTGACTTTTTTGGTGAATTATTGTGGCTAAAAAGCAAGCAAAGAAAATTATATATATGTTTGTGTGAGGGGATGCCTATTGTTTGATACATGGCTCTTTGCATGTTGGAGTTGGGGGGAATAATGCTGGGCAGTAAGTGGATGAGGTAATGGGGATCAGCTGGAGGAAAAAAGAAGTGGAATGGATTAGAATGATTTTCCTAAAGAGCAGCAACTTTTTCATGGCAAGGAGAGAGGTGTGGAGGCTGTGTGCAGGCAGAACTTGTGTGTGAGGACAGCAAAAGCAGCCAAACACCTTGCACCCCCAGGTGAGACTGGTGACAAGGAGAGAGTGGGGCTGGAAAATCTCACCAGCCCAGCATCCCCCCACCTCGTCAGCCCCCTACCTTTGAGCTTCTCATTCTCACTCAGCTCACAGGAGAAGCCAAAATCTGTCAGCTTGATGTTCATGTCATCATCCAGGAGGATGTTCTCTGGCTTCAGGTCCCGGTGGACGATGTTGTTGGAGTGCAGGTACTGGATCACTTCCAGCAGCGCTCGCATGATCTTCCTGGGGACAGGGACAGCTCATCCCCTATCCCAAATACCCCATGGCACCACGATCCCAGGCATGGGGACAGGGACAGTGCACAGGGACACAGCCCAGGGTGCTGTGCTGGCTGCAAGGTCTCCTCTCAAACCCACGCTCTGCTCCTGCAAGGTGATTTTCACCCCTCTGCCCCTGGCCTTACCTGGTTTCTTTCTCGCTCAAGGTGACTTTCTCAGTGAGGTAGTCAAAGAGCTCCCCTCTCCTCATCCTGCACGAGGGAGGGGAAACAGAGTCAGGCAGAGGCTGAGCTGCAACAGCAAACCAGCCCTGAGTCCCTGGGGAGGATGAATCAGGGGTCTGTTCCCCTTAATAGCCCAAAATAACTTCCATAAAAAGGAATAAAAATGCCTTTATATATTTCAGTAAAATACCAGGCAGGAGAAGAAGCTGTGCCTGGAGAGGGCAGGTTTTGGATAGAAACACAATTGTTAAGGGTGGAAAAGATTTATAAGAACACCAAGTCCAACCATCAAAGATGGGGCAGGGATGGGGCTCTCCCAGTGCCATCCCACTCCTCTGACATCCACTGCACTGCCCTGGCATTGGGAATTGTGGCTTTGCAGACACCCTGGTCCCACTGAGCATATAAATAACCCTCAGGGATGCATGACAGCTCCCACCAAAGGTTACAGGGAAACCTGAGCAGCGCTGAGCCGCTGACAGAGGGGAAACAGTGCTGGCAGCAGGGCTGCAATGAGCTTGCAGTAATTGGGGCTTGATTCTACCTTAAGGGCTGCTTGTCCCTCCACTTTGCCATTTTTGAGCCATAAAAACAGGGGATCAATCTGCAGAGAGGGAGTGGGCCCAGCGTGCTGAGGACAGTTAGTACTCACAGGTCAAACACCAAGAAGAAGAAGGTGCTGGATTCATAGCTGTCCTTCAGCTGGACTGCAATAAAGCACAGGGGCTGTGAGCACAGTGATCAATGCACTAAAAATCTGATTAAACTGCTAATTGAGTCAATGAGGAGCTGATCTTCACAAGTGTTGTGGCTGGGAGACAACATGGCGGGCACTGCTGGGGTGTGCGTGTGGAGGGAGAGCAAACAATGCTCTGAGCAGCTGCCTGGCATCATCTGGTGATTTCACCCCAAAAACCCTTCCTGGGGACACCCTGAGGAACAAAGAGGGCAGGAATTCCCCTTGGCTGGATGCTCAAGGCCTGACTTACTGACGTTGGGGTGGCCCGAGACCTTGCGGAGGATGTCGATCTCCTTGGCGGTGGCTTCGCGCAGCTCCTGCACCTCCTTGGGGGAGATGTTCCCCGCCGTGATGTCGATGATCTTCACGGCGTATTCCTGCCTCGTGGTTTTGTGGATGCACCGCCGGACCACGCTGCTCACCCCCCTGCCAGGGACAACAGGGAGAAAAGGGGGGTTCCAGCCCTGCCTGCCCAGCCACCGGCACCTGGGCTGGCCGGGATTTTCATGCACCAGCGGGTCTCGCTCTGTCACCCTGTCTCGGTGGGACAGAAGGTTTTGAGCTGATGGAAAGTGCTGTCCCATGCTATTTTTAGCCCCATGCTGCTGTGGGCTCTGTTTGTATCAGATTCCCAGGGAACACTGTTCCTGGAGGACGTGAAACCAAAACAAGCCGCCTGCCAAAAATAAAGCTTTACCTGCCCAAGATCTCCTTCGGCTCATATTTTTCATAAAACTCCTTGGACGAGTTCCAGTCTGGTAGATCTTCTTCCTTGGTCATCTCTGGCTCCTGTCAGGCAGCACTCTGGGCTTGTCTCAGGGTAGAAAGGAGCTGCAAGGAAAAAAGAGCCAGGATGGGCACTCACTGAGTGGGATCATCAATCCCTCATGGAAGAAAAAGCATTGAGGAGGAAGGAGGAGAAGGAAGATCCTGGACCAGCCAAAGGGGTATTTTGCTGCTTGGAAAAGCCAAGCTTTGCCCTTGGGATGCTGTGGAGATTCCACTGGGAATAGGAGAAAGCCCACTGGATTCCCTCAAAATAGTGTTCAAAGGGAATAGAAAGGGACTGAGGAGGAAAAAGAGGGGGTGAGGGTCAGTGAAGCAGCGAGAGGGGCTGGGTGTCCCTGAATGCAGGTGGGGACAGGGGACAGCGAGAGGGACTGGGGACAGAGGGAGCTGAGCCAGCATGACAGCAGCTGAAAGAGCTCCCTCAGCCACTCCTGTGCAGCTGCCAGCAGCCTCCACAACTCCTGAAAGGCTCTTGTCCCATTTCTTTTTCCCATTTCAGGCTTGGAGAGGTTTTTATACAGCTTGTTTCTGTGCCCATACACGGAGTCCAAGCAGTTAGGATGGAAAGCAGTTCTTACAAGCCTGGGCAGCAAAATTGTCCCTTTGGGATGACAGTTTGTTGCTGCGGAGGGGAGAGAGGTGGGAGAGGAGATCCCCAGTTCTGTGAGCTTTCCTTTGCCCTCCTCTCAATAACTCTGCCAGGCCACTGGCAGCTCTAAGGACATTTAAATCTCATTAGCAATGTGTATCTGTCCTGACCTGGTTTTAAGGACCAAAGTGGTGGTTTGGGTGTCTGGCTGCTGCTGCCAGGGATGTCTAACACGCGCTGGAGCATTTCTAAACAGCCATGAGCTTAACTTAACAAAATTTTAGTAATTGGAAATACTGTGAGTAATGCCAAACCAAGCCAAAATCACAAAGGAGAGGCAGGACCAGGAAGCAGGGAAAATAAAGTATCTCTGAGGTGGGGGAGTAACCAAAAACTGATTATTTTTGAAAATCCAGCTCTTGGGGGTCGGTGTTGTGGGGAAGGGCTGGAGGCTGGGGAGCATCCACGGAGCTCTGCTGGGAGAAGCCTGGAATCTGCGCGCTGCCTTCTGCTGGGAGGGAAGAACCCGGGAGTTTGTTTAAAACACCCTGGAATTACATAAGCAGCCGGTGCAGGGCTCTTACGGGATTCCCTGGGTTCCTTAGCACAATGCAGGGGGGGTCATGAGGGGATTTTCTGCCTGGAGGAACACTGAGCGTGAGGCGCTGGGCATCGCCCCCCGCCCGCAGCTGCCAAACGCGGGGGGGTCTCTGCGGAGGACAAAGATATTCAAACATCCGCTGGGATAGACCCGCAAAGCTCCAGAAAAAGCAAGCTTTTAGGCCGGCAGGAGAATGCGGCCCCTCTCCCTCAGCCCCGGGGTGCTCCTGCCCCGACCCTGCCGCCGCTGACCCGGAGACAAAGAACGCTGAGCACGGGAGTTTTCCGGGGCAGGACCCCCCCTCACACACCCTCCCCTCAGCGCCGCCGGCTCCTCACCTCGCTGAGGGCAGCGCCGGGCTGGGCCCGGGCCTGGCGCCGGGAGCCGCCGGGAGCCGCCGGGAGCCGCCGGGAGCCGCCGGGAGCCGC
>WAAE01001789.1:163932-181678 GCA_013400495.1 Nicator chloris | reverse complement strand
GGGAGCCGCCGGGAGCCGAGCGCTCAGGGCCGGCCGCCGCCGCCCGGCCCCGGAGAAAGCGCAGCGCGAGTTGGCAGCGGCGGGCGCCGGGCGGGCATGGCCGGGCAAGGGGCAAGGGGGGGCCGGGGGCCGCCCCGGAGCTGCGGCGCTTCCCCGGTTTAACCCTTCCGCCGCCGAGCCCCGGCGCCGCCCCGGCCCCTCCTCCCCGGGGGTGTTGCTGTGCGGCCGCCGGGAGCCGCGGAGGCTCGGCCGGGATGGACTGCGGGACGGGCTGGGAGCGCGGAGCCGGGGAACCGGGAAAGGTGGGAGAGTCCTGGCACTGCCACCATAGCCACGGAGCCGCTCAGTCCTCACCCAGCGCCAGGTCCGGGAGCTCCTTGCACACCTCCAGGAATGGTGACTCCACAACTTCTGTGCGAAACTATTCCACTGCCTGACCACCCAAACAGTGTTTCAGGGTTTTTTTTTTCCTCTAATATCTCACCGAATCTCCCCTGCATCAGCTTAAGGCCACTTCCTCTTGTCACAGATTGGCACAAACCTCTCATCGCTTTTATTTCAGTTTCACCAGGACGGTGAAACACCCCAGAAATGAGATGGGAGCTTGATCAGAAGAGGCGAAGCTGCTTCTGTCACCAGGACAGGCAGTTCTGTCCTCATCCCCCCGTGTGAGGTGACTCCTCTCCCTTTTGAACACTGATTTAATCTCTTCACTTCCAGGAACTGCAGGGGCAAGGTGCAGTGCTTTAGGAACAGACAGAACATCCAAAGGCATAACAGCACTTCGGGGAACACCGGTCATACTAGGGAAAGTATTTTTAACAGGAACTGCACTTTTCCGAGCAGGGTTATTCCCCACACTTCCTGGTGGGAGAACAGCTTATCCTGGCTTTTCCAGTGGTGTACAGGAGGGTGTTCACTTTATCAGCACTAAGGATTTGAGCAAGGCACGACGTGGCTGCTCCCTCCGATGGAAAAAGGAGGGTTTGCACTTTGCATCAGTAAATACTTTTTAAATTATTTTCATGTAGCAGCAGTGGCTTTGTCACTTGCCTGAGCCAGGCAGGAGGGAACACCCACAGGACCACCCTCTCATGGTTCAGCCCCACCACAGCATGAAAAGAAACGCCTGCAGAACACCCTGCCAAAATAATTTCTCACCTTCTCACCCTTTGAGTGCTGGAGTTAAACTCAACTAGAGCAAGGTACTTCTAGAGAGAGAAGTTTATTTATAGACCACATTACATACATTCAACAAAACAATCAGCAAAACCAGTTAAACCCACGTTAGCTCATTCTGCTTTATTATTCACTCTTCCATTTTGTGCTAAATTAAATTGCGGCTGTGAAGTTGGATCACATCAGAGGCAGCTATGGCAGGAGTCAAGCCACAGGGATGAGAGTGTGAATATATGAACTAACAAGATACTAGACATCTTTAAACTTTATTACTGAAGCTTTTTGTTTTTCATTCATAGGTCAGTTCTTGGAATATGATCTTCAGCAGCCTCGTGCAGGCTTAGGCCAAACCTGAAAGGGAAGGAGTTACGTCAGTGAGTTTTGGATCCCTAAATGGAAGGGTAAGGAGGTATCTCAGCAAGTTCTGGATCCCTGAATGGAAGGTGTTTTCCTTGCCTTAAGACAGATTTGTCAGGGTGTTCCCCCTTGTAGTAGTTTGGAAAGAAATTATTTTTTTTAAGAAGGTTATAGCAAAACCAATTAGTGACTAGGCATAAAAAATTGACAGCTAATATAGCTGTTAGGAGAAGTGATATGTGTCTGCAAACACACAGGCTTAAATTCAGAGAAATCCTTCATGCATTTGCTGGGATATGCTGAGCTGCAGACATCAGCACTGGTGCACAGCTGCCTCCTTCCTCCCAGGACAGGATGGTTTTGCAGTCCTTAGAGCTCTGCTAATGCCCCAAACGTGCTGCTGCCACTTTTTCAGTCATCTTCAATCCATGCACCAGCACAAAGCATCAGGAATTCACCCTTTTTCCACGTACAGTATCCAAGCACAAAGCCCAACAGAACAGCAGCTGCTTTACCTGATTTCAGAGCACCCTCATCACTCCCCCTTCTCCACCCCTGGATGCAACCCCCAGGACATCATTCCCTCAATACTTTTACTGATTATCCCATGGAACAGCTGCCTGTCAGCACTGTGTACTTACCATTGGCCACCCTGCACTGCTTGAGCACCTCACTGAAGCCCTCGCACAGCTTGAGGTCAGTCTGGTTCTGGGCACACTCCAGGAATTGTTTAATCTCGTACTGGCAAGGACCGTACTGCTGCTGCTGCTGGGCAGCCTGCGCAGCCTGGGGCTCCTGAAACACCAAATGGCTCTGTAAGAACTCTTCAAAAAAGCCACACCACCCCCACACTGCTTGCTGAGGGTTATTCCCTGCATTTCAGTCAAAATCTTATTTTTTTTAATGGAAAACAAGAGAAGGGTTGAAGTACAAAACTACTTTCCAGCAGTGGAATGCCACATTCGGAGCAGTTTTTTAAATTACAAACACTTGAGTGGTTTTATACACTCAGGTAACTCTGGATGGCACCTGAGCAAAGATCTCCCCAACAGCACACCTGGAACATGGAAGTCCTGCCTGAATCAGAAGAATAATACAATAGAAAATAACACCAGCACCTCACCACACATCACTCCTGCATCCCTCTGAACTCTTTTTAAGATGACTCATGGTGAGTTACCTTGGAGATTCAGTCTGTAGCTACAGACTATATATGGTTTTATACATATATAGTCTGTAGACTATAGACCCCAACTGTGACTCATGTGGCATTTGAGGCTCCAGCAGCTCCCTCAGCCCACGTGGAGCTGAGCTGCCACCAGTCGGTGTCCAGCTGTGCTTCCCCTCACCTGGTAAGTGATATCAGGCCTGGCAGCTTCGGAGCTGCCCCCTCCACTAAATCCTCCGGTGATGGCATGGCCGATGGTGTGTCCCACGGCCGAGCCCACGGCCACCCCGGCAGCAGTCGTGGCCATCTGGGCCATCAGCCCCGGCTGCTTCGGCGCCGGGGTCGCCACGGCGGAAGGCGGAGCCGCTGCGGGGACAGAGGCCCGAGGAGCCGCTGGTGGAGGCGCGGCTCTCATCGGGGGTGCCCGGCTGCAGGGACACAAAGAGAAACAGTACTTCATCATCATCATCATCATCATCCCAAAGCAGGCCGGGCAGAGGCCACGTGGCTGCAGGGCCTGGAGGCCACCGTTCTTTCTGTGAGGCACAGGATGTCCCGAGCTGGAAGGGACACTCAGGGACCGCCGAGTGCGACTCGTAGCGCTGCACAGGAGGCCCCAAGGATCACGCTGGGATTACACACACCCCCGTTACAGGCTGAAGGGATGAACTCGGTGTTCTGGTGAGCGTCTTATGCAAGACAGAGTCAGGATTACAGGCTTCTTTCTGCCTGGTTATTCCCCAGCTCACATAGGGCTGTGCTGTTTTGGGGAAGAATATAGTATGACCCAAAAGCGGTTGATTAACACCTGGTGTTGTTGTCCAGGCCTTGCGGCCGAGCAGAACCACTTCCATCCCTCAAAGCGCCCAACCCCTCTCCGCTAACTCAGAGCCAGCCCAGCTCAAACCAGCCGGGCGCTGCCACCACCCCGGTGCGTCACCCGCCCGCACAATGGCTGCCAGGCCGCTGCGGCCTGCCCGGGGGACAGGGGAGAAGGAGAGGGGGGCCCAGCGGCCCTCACCTGGCGGGGGGCGCCACGCGGGACGTGCGGCTGCGGCTGCCCCTGGGCATGGCGGCGGGGAGCGCAAGGAAGCGGGAGGAAGCCCTGAGCGGCGCGGAGGGAACCGGAGGAAGTCCGGAGCGGCGCGGCCTCACTCGACACTCGCCCGCCGCCTCTGAAGGTCACCGCGTCTGCGTCACTTCCGGAACGCCGCGCGCGGGGCGGGGCTGACGTGGAGGCCACGCCCCCTTTGCCCGCCTGAGGCGCCGCGCGGGAGCGGCCGCGATGGCGGCGGGCGCGGCGATCACGGTAAATAAATAAACGCCTAAGCTGCAGTTAAACCCGTGTTTAGGGATCGTCGGTCACAATAAACGTTTAAATAGTGATAAGGCTGTATCTGCGGGACCTTCAGCCACAATAAGCACGTAAATTGTGATAAATATGCGCGTGCGGGATCCTCGGTCACAATAAACACCTAAATCGCGATAAACCCGCCTGTGTAGGATCCTCAGCCACAATAAACACCTAAATAGCGAGAAATCCGCTCTTGTAGGAGCCTCAGTCACAATGAACACCTAAATCGCCATGAAAAGTGTTCTAGCCTTCAGGGAACCGTTCTCTGTGCAAAAGGAGCCTCCAAAAGCCTCTCGGAATTCAGCCCTTCCAGTAGAGTTACAGATTTTAGATTTCAGTCTGGAGCAGAGGAATATCTCCAGGGAGTGCCAGAGAATGATCCCGGATTCTTTTTGGTGATGCCCAGCAACAGGATGAGGAGTAATGGCCATAAACTAAAACACAGAAAGTTTCACCTCAACATGAGAAAAAATTTCTTTACATTGAGGGTGGCAGAACTCTGAAACTGCGCTGTCCCTCTCTGGAGACATTCCAGCCCCACCTGGATGAGTTCCTGTGTCACCCACTCCAGGTGACCCTGCCTTGGATGATCTCCAGAAGCTCCTTCCAACCCCATCCATTTTGTGATTCTGTGATTTTCACCCCCAAAAAGAAGGGAGGCTCCCTCTTGCCCCCTCATCCCCAACAAGGAGCTGTCTCCTTGCTTTAGAGACACTGTCTACTTGGAGAAATGAATTTTTAAATTAATTTATTTATTAATTTATTCATAATTAATTATTGTATTAATTAAGCTGTTTCTATACACAGAAGCAATGATAAGGGATACCACAGTCAACAGTTACGATAGTTTATGACAAAAAAATTGCTTGTTCGCAGTTCCTTCACTTATACAGGAGGTGAAAGACCGGGCATTTCAACATCTTTTACATCAGGGGGTGTAACTGTTGCCTGATGCAACAGTTAGCAATGCCTGCTAACATTGTGAGTTTACAGAGCAGTACAGTTCAGAAAAGCAGTTCCTGATGAGAGAATTATCAGGAGATAAATATAAATTATAAATCACGTTGAGAACAGGGACATCTGCAGAAGCTCAGACCACTGGTGTTGCTGCAGGAGCTTGGCCCTGAGAACTTCTCCCTGACTCTTGGCCTCTCTCCATCTCTGACAGCAAATCACAGCATAGAAAGCAGGAGTTATAATTTTGCTTTTCTAGAGCTCAAGCAACTCATTTCTTAATGAGTAGTTTTCTCAAAGCATTTAATTAATAGTTTTCAATTTTCCCTTTTTTTTTTGTTTTTTTGTTTTTTGTTTTGCTGGCAGCAGGATTCTTGACGCTCGAAGTCATTTTGCGGCCGCGTCCCTCTTGGATTTGTTTTGTTCTGCAGAACAATGCGGGCAGGATGGCACCGCCGGCGGGATGAATGCTGCCATTGTGCTTTGTCCCCTTGCTTTCCTTGGGAAAACTCCAGAGCTCCCTTTTCTACCGGCTCACCCTCGCATCTGCTGATGCCCACAGCGCACAAGGATTTGGGGAAGGGCACAAAAACAAGTAGCTGGTGGCCATCCCAAAAATCAGCAATAACGGTGGCTGTGGTGATGCTTATAGCGAGCAAAGATTGTTTGTTTTCAGCTGCCAGGACTTTTGTGTGGGTACGCCACAGGGATTCAGTGGTTCTTTAACTACCAGGCAGGTGTTGATGCTGCTTTTGGTAGAAACGTGTGAAAGAGAGAAGATCCAGCCCAGATTTTGGGTTGTGTCCATCTGACTGTGACCCAGTCTGGCAGAATGCAACCCCAGATCTGGAAAATTGGTGATGAAATCCCATTGCTCAAGTGCAAGGCTGAGTGAGCCCTGGGGGAATCCATCAGCAGCTGTTCCTGAGCCAAGTGAAGCACAAGGCTGTGGCGTGCGCTGGGAAAACCAAACTTTTAATATATTTCTTCTATCGTCTGTCCAAATCACATATCCCAGACAACCTCGTGGTGAACTTTGGGAGTGTAACAGGCCCTCTGCACACCAGATGGGCTCTGTGCGTCTGCAGGATGCGGGAGTTTGGCGCATTCTGCCCAAGGTCATGGAAAAACACGTGGAGAACGGGGCTGAGGCTCACATCACCTTAGCTCCGGTGAAGTGACACATCATCCCTGAGGGTCNCGCGCCCGCCCAACCGGCCAATGAGGGGCGCGCGCGCGTGCGCGGCGGGCCAATGAGGAGCGCGCGCGCGTGCGCGGGGCGGGGTGGTGCCGGGCGCGCGTCGCGGGCTGAGGCGGAGGGACGGGGCCAAGATGGCGGCGCCCGTCCTGCTGCGGGTGTCGGTGCCGCGCTGGGAGAGGGTGGCGCGGTCCGCCGTGTGCGCCGCCGGCATCCTGCTGTCCCTGTACGCCTGCCACCTGGAGCGCGAGAAGGGCCGCGACAGCCACTACCAGGCCCTGTGCGACCTCAGCGAGCGGGTGCGCTGCTCCGCCGCCGTCACCTCCAGGTGAGGCGCGGGTGGGACCCGCCGCCGCCCCCGCGGGGGGAAGGGGCTGAGGGCAGCGGGAGCGGTGGGGACAGGTCCTGGAGTGCTGCGTCCGGTGCCTCGGGGGGTGCTGGGGGGCCTGACCGTTGCCTGGAGGGGCTGCGGGCCGGGCGGGGACACGGAGGGGCCGGGGCAGCCCGGGGAGGGTCAGCGCTCCTGGGTGTGGGGCAGCCCCATCGCTGGAGGGCCTCTGTGGGAGCGGGGATTTTCGGGATCACTATGGGCTGGAGGGTGAGGCACCCGCAATTGCTGTGTTGTAATCAATGGCAATTAGGTGGAGTGACAGGCGTTTTAGTGGTAAAAGCTCGGGAGAGTGGAGTGCTGTAGCTGTGAGTAGTGGTTAAGGACAACATAAACCAGAGCAATTGTAGGTGCTTTGGTTTGTTAGTTTTAATTGCAGTATTTGTGTTGCGTTTTCATTGAGACGTTTCCTGGCAGCTCAGGAGATGCTTTTGTGATCCAGAGGAAGTGCTTCATTCAAGGGAGGCTTGGATGCCTCTGCAGCACAAGCCCAGTCCAAATCCTGACTTATTTTGCAGGTGTCCACCCATTTTAGCAGTTGTTTTCTAAAGGCTGAGGGCTGTTATTCCTGTTAGGAGAGTCAGTGTATAAATCTGGTTCTCGAGCAAATCTGTGTATTAAATCCTTCCTTTTTATTTTAATAAGAATTTTGTTATTATTGTGTTAGTGCCTTCAGCTGAATGAATACTTGAGATTTACTTTTTCCCCTCTCAGTGTAACCCGTGCCAAAGCTGTCACAGTTTTTATAGAGGTACTTGCTGTATCATCCTAACAAGCCTGTTTGAGGGACTATTCCCACTCTCTGTCAGGCTGAGAGCTGTGAAATTATTGAGGCAAAACATCCAGGGAGCTCTTTTTCCTAAAACCTTTTCTGTGGTGGCAGAAGTGAAGTTGTGTGACAGAGATCTGTATCTCTGGCCACCTGAAATTGTGATTGAGTAAAGGCTTTAACTTTGCTTTTCTGTTCGCCTCAGGTCATCTTTAGTTTGTGAAGGTGCTTGTTCATGTCTCTGCTTGGAAAGAGTCCTGAAATGAGAAGTTTGGATCTAACTAGGGAAGAGACTTCAATAAACTCTCCAGATAAATTCAAATAACATAAATTAAATTATGCTTAGGCTACTGAGATTAAATCACGTGAGTCTCATCAGTAATTTAACTCTGATCACAGATGCAGGGGTAAAAAGAGAATAACAGAGATTTAAGCATTGAGTAGCCTGTTCTTGTATAGAATTTGTCCTCCAACAGCTTGTTGTTGTTGCAGCAAATGCTGCTGTTGTGACAGGGAGTTGGATGTCACAGTTTTGATGTGTGTTTACCAAACGCTCAGGAGAAGGAAATTACCTAAAGATATAATCAGAATTATTTCTAATTATGGAATCAAGCTCGGTAATTACAGCAGTCATTAGCAATGCTGCAGCTGACACATTGAGTAAGACCTGGAAATCCTTTGCTGTAAGATTTCTATGTGATAATGTGAAGAGTTAGGGATAAAATGCACTCAGATCTCCCAGCAGTTGCTAGGAGAACCATGCCTGGAGTGAAGCATTGCAAATGCCAGGAGAGCTCGTGATCGTTGGAGCAGGTGGTAAAAGGAGTTTGTGGAAAAGGAACGTGCAAGTTCTGTTCGCTCCAACCATATTTGGAGAAGAATTTGCTTTCCAGGCTGTGCAGGACACAGAGGGGGAGTTCTGCTTTAAAATTAAGGCAGGAGGGCAAGGCATTAAAGTTGGAGGGAAATTAATCTTATTTTTCATGTTGCCACAGCTCCCCATCCATCGTTCTCGCTCGCTTTCTCCAGCTGAATGTTCCTTGTTGCCACATCACCAGAGTTTCTCAGAAACTTCATTTCTAAAAGGAACTTTTAACCACACTTTAGATTTCACTGGGGTTGTAGAGTTTCAATTTTGTGTTCCAGCTTTTTCACAGGTAATTCAGATTTAAGTTTCACATTTCTTTTCTCATTAAGCGGTTACACTGACAGTCTGAAATTAATTGATTAGCTAATTATTGGAGTTAACTCTGCAGAGTTAACTGGGTGAGAAACTTCTGTTTCCACTCTGGCTTTTAGATGGTTCATTGGGTGATGTGACTTTTTATTTAAGCTGGATTTGCTGATGGAACTTGGAATATTGCAATCTTCACGTCTTGAGTTTTGACTCCAAGAGTGGGCTGAACTTTAAAAAGCATTTAATGCTGTTAGGGTTAATTTAAAATGCATAGAATAATTAGAATAAATTAGTTTATTCCTTTCTCAGCTGACTTTCTGGTATCTTGGGTGGAGTTTTTTTCAGCAGCTGTTGGTATTTCCAAGTCTTGCTTTTAAGCCAGATCTGGCATTGGCACAACAAGAAGAACAGAAATGTAAAGACTGCCAGCATGCAGAGGGAGGAGCACAGAAAATCTCCTAACAGAGCCTGACTCATGCAGAAGATTATTTTGGAGAGATCCCTTCCCAGTATCCCTTACCCAAAACATGAATGGTCAGCATATTTCAAGTCTTTATCAAGGGGAAAGTTCATGAAATAGTTTAAAAATAAAAACTGCTAAGGAGTGGCTGATAAGGGCAGGTATTAGGGCAATACCTCACATCTCCATTGGCAATTGCTGTATTTATTTTAAATTAATTGCTGTCTTATAGTTGAGAATAATTAAGTGTCAAGAATGGCTTTATTTATAATGAAACTGGCTAATAGCAGTTCCTGAAAAATAGTTTTGGTCTTGCTGTAGTTTCACAGAGGGAATTAAAGTAATAAAACACTTTTCAAGTCATACAGGTCACGCTACAGCTTGAAATAAAATGTGACCTTTAAGTGGTAATGCAGAGACCCAGAGCCTTCGGCTTTGCTCTTTTCCACACCATTTTCTAATACATTTCTGCTCTCTGTCTTGATGAATTGGAGATTTCTGCAGGATAAATTAGTGGTTTTGAATGACTTTTGTAGCCTGGCATGCATTAATTAATGCTGTGCCCACTGTAACGGAGCCTCAAGACAGCAGCACAAACGAGCAAAGGGCACATGTCGTGGATATCTTTAGCAATATTTGCAGCTGCGTCAGTGGAGAGGTTTGGCAATGGTCAATATTGATCTTTGCCTGATTGCTGAAGTTCTAGAGTCAAAATAGCATTTTTGAGAATCTGGATGTCATTGATATTTTAGGAATTCCCTATTCTGTTCATGGGCAAAGTCTTGGATTGGTGTCTTGTGTTTGAGGCGCTCTGAAAAGTTCAGAAAAAGTCTGATGTGACAGAATGGTTTGGGTTGGAAGGGACCTTCAAGTTCCTCTTGTTCCAGCCCCCTGCCAGGGGCAGGGACACCTTCCTCTAGACCAAGTTGCACATCCGCCTTCTGTTTGCTGGTGGATGCACCAAAATATTCACCAGGTAGTTCCTGAAAATGCCTGTTAAATTTGGGGTGTGTTGTGGGTGGGTCTGAAAGGGTGGCCTGTGACAGGTGTGGTATTATTGCAGAGTTCATAAATCACTTTAAACACTGAATTTACACCCTTTGTGTTCTGTTTGGTTGGTTGTGCTGGTGTAGAGCTCCCTGCAGAGTGGGTGTGAATTGCTCTAAGATCTGCAGGTAAAACTGCCCTGTGCTGGTTTCTCAGCAGAGCACACCTTGCTGGAACTGTTCTCGTGCATCTTTACAGGGATCAAGGTGACAAGAACAACCCCGTTGTGCAAGGAAATGGGACATGGAGAAAACTTCCCAGACCTCCTTAAGCTGATGTTTAAACAGGTTCTCCCTGAGCTCTGTTGTGGGGCAGTGTCTGTAAACTTCTTGTCTGTCAAGTTTGCTTATTTCCACATAAAGAACATTATGTAGCAGTTATCATTCATATTTATAATAATAAATTCCTGATATCCCAGGATTTTTTTCCATTGCTGTACCTGCAAGCAAATACCCAGATGTGTTTGAGGTTTTCAGCTGCAAATGTAAGTGACTGGTGTAAGGTGTTAGGAGATGTAACAGGGCTTCTTCAGGCATTCTGGATTCACTGGGTCTGCTGTCTGAGGGAAGCTGGGAAGATCTCTGGTTTGGAATTGGGCAGGGAGAAATCAGAGCAGCCAAATTCAGTGCCACAGGGGAAGGGAGAGAAACCTACAGTGGCTGCTCTGCTGAAGGGAAACCCTGCCCTGCGAGCCAAGGTTCTCTGTCCCTTGTCCCCAGCTGGGCTGGCACTGTGCAAACAGGACTCAGGACTGGCACAGTGGGGAGCAGAGGCTGAGGCTGTGAGCTGGGAGGATCCAGAGCTTATTCCATGTGCTGGAGAGGGGAGGTGTTCAGGAATGCTGGTAGAAACCAGCTTGGAGTTTTAAAGTTGCTCTTAAAGAAGAGCAATCAGAAGCTGATAACTCAAGTGTTTTGGTTTTTTTTTTCCATCTTTCTAGTAGAAAATTGATGATTTAATACTGATAGAACACTTACTGACTGAGGCACATCTTTTATAAAACAGCAGTGCCCTTGCTGTGGGAATCTTTTCTTTTCCATCCTTACAGTGCTCACACAAACACTTTAATTTTTGCTTTTCATAAATATATAATTTCCAGCTTGACTGGAATTTGTAATAGGGCTAGGAATTATTTTGCCTAGTGTAAAGTAAATTTAACAAAGTGCTTATAATTCAGACTTGGGCTTCATTTATGGTAACTTAATAGAAAAGATTGTGTAGAAGGAATCAGTGCTGTTGGCTTGTATCTTGAATAGCAAGTGCTTCTGTACAGGCTGCTATAAAATAATTATCCACTGTCTGCTTAATATGTTGATGATCTGGACACTGAGAGTTTTTACAAACTCTGAAGTAGAGCTGGAGGATATATAGAAGAAAACCTCATTTGGTTATGCTAAATGCTGCTAATAGATTTAAACATGAAATTAAGTGTATCAACATTTTTGAGCACTCCTGGCAAGTTTACAAATGGGAATTTTTAATCTCCTTTTTTGTGGCTTCTAATTGAAGGCTTTTACTTAATTTATTAAAGCTGTTAGAGTGGCCTTGAAACCATGAATTAGGTTTAATCCCAAATCCTCTGGTGAAGCTGGAAAGAAATTGCAACCAAAGTTTCTAAACGTGCTCCAGAGCCTTTGACCTTTATATGAGCTCTTCCCTGAAGGCTGGGGGTGAGCTCTGCTCCCCTCTGAGGACTTTCACTCTGTACTGGAAATCACCTCAGAAGTCCAGTGGTGCTTAAGGAAATGTGCATATCACTTCCCAAGTGTAGCCTTTTTTGATTTCTTTAGAAAATCAGATTTATTGTTTCCTCAGGGTTACAAAGTTGTAAGGGGTGCTTGCTGTTGATAACACAATAATGCTCATGGGATGATAAATAATCCTGAAATGAGAGGCTTCAAGGAACTACTACTACCCAAAAAAAGACCCAAACTTGTGTTCTTTTCTTGCAGTTTGAGGACAGAATCTTTTTTATTGTTTGCCCTTTTCATTGCACCAAACCCAACAACTGAGAGAGAATTGTGTTGGCAAAGCTGCTGCTGCACAAATGCAGAGATTTGGGATCAGACATGCCTTTGAATAATCTGGTCCCCTGAAGGATTTGATTGCATTTCCAAGCAGTCCTTGAGGACACTGGAATGTGACCTGGGAACTGTGTGCCTTGTTCAAGGCATCTGCTGCTGGACCTGCCGTGACCCAGTATGGTTCTTTCCGTGTTAAAATGAAAATAGAGGGGTTAGTTCAGTTCTGGGCATAAAAACTACCAGCTATAATTGAGGGGATGTGATTCTGCTCATCACCAGGGCTTGTCGTGGAGGTCTAAAGTGCTCAGAAAGCATCTGGGACATCCAGGAAGGCTTCAGAGTAGGGCACCAAGTGTCTTGGTGCAGGTGAAACCCAGTTCAGAAGTTTCAGCTCATCCTTGAGGACAGTGGAGGTCAAGGAAAGCATCTCGGGGAATGATCTTTGACAAAATTGTTAAAAACATCTGCAACTAACTGTCAGAGCTGAGGCTTGGCTACAAAAACACTCCAACATTTCTTTCAGGGGCTGCAGGGGACACTAATCCAACTCCTGGCTAAATAAACACTTTTTGTTTTGTTTGTTTGACTTGGTGTGTTTGGCAGGCTTGGAATTCTGCTGCTTTTGGAGCCAGTGCTGATCACTCAGAGCTTGTTAAACCGGAAGGTTGTTTGCTTGTCCTCTAAAATACTTGAGATACTGGGGGACTAAATGAGGTTCTTGTGCTCCCTTATAGCATTTTCTCTGCTATATAATGCTAAAATGTTTCAATTGTGTCCCCTAATACACTGTTCTGGAACACAGAGGGTGTTCATAATTGTGCAAAAGAGATTGAAATTATTTGAGTGATTCAAAAGTGTAAGATTTTATTGGAGCACAGTGACCTCAGTTCTTTTTGTCTCCCCGTTAAGAAGTAACAATTGCACACAAATATGCTCTAAACTTCTGAAAATGCAACATTGCTGAGCTTTGTGAAGTACCTCAAACCAAAAGGGGCATTGTTTAGAGGATGGATAATAATTTTCAAAACCTCCTTTTGATAAAAGATAGTGTACATTGGACTGAAAATCACTGCAGTGTTCAATTGTAGATGTTGGGAAAGTAGACGAATCACTTTATTTTCGATTTCTTGAATCACTATTTAACATTTGAAAGAACATTCAGAGTGGTACATGCAGATAGGGAGGGAAACTTGGGTTCCAAAGATGTCTTAAAGGTTTGTTCCTTGTCATCAGATTGCTTTTTATTTTTTAATAGCAGTGAAACTCGGGTGTGGTGAAAGTGGGCTTGGCACATGTGTTTGTCAGAGTGCTCTGAGTCACCTCGAGTGACTTCGACCTGGATCTCAGCACGGAACTCCCGATCCTCAGGGATGGGAGCCACCAGTCAGAACCAGGAAAAACTTGGTGAAATCAGGCTGTGCTTTTATCTTGCTGTGCAGGCAGCTCTGTGGTTACTGCAGGTCATTTTGCTTAGCATTCTGTATCAAAAAAAAAAATGGATGCAAATGAATAACAAGTCTTCTAGATTTTGGGTTTTTTGTAAAATGTAGGTTACATGAAAGACTTTTGAGTTTATTTTTTGCAGCTTATCTTGCTATAAGGACTTTCTTCTTGCTATTTGTTTGCCATTATTTTGTAGATTTGCAAAGTTATCATCAATCAGGCAATTCACACCTGAGTTTGGTGTGAAAAGGAACATTACCTCCTCAGTTTTTATCCTTCCTCCACTTGCTGGCAGAAGTTCCTGGTTCATTGTAGATTTTACAACCTTAATAAAATTAGGAGATGATTTAGACTTTTCAGTAGGGAAATGAGATGGGAAAGGGAGTATACAAAGTAAATATATAAAGTCTAAATACTTTGCTTTTCAGTTTGATGCAGAGCATTTGCTCCCACTCCAAACCTTATAAGGCTGAGAAAAGTGTTCTGTGCTGAACCCCAGGCTGCTTAGCTGTCTCCACGTGTGTGGAGTAAGATGTGAGATTAGACCTGGACTCATTGGGTTGAAATTCAATACTTGATGTCCTCAAAGCTGCTACAAGGCCAACGAGACACTTAATGAACTCCTGGATGTGGAAAAAGCTTTCCCTGTGCTCTGACCTTGCAGCTCCGCACAGATCACTCCAGGACTCTGACTCTCAGGAAGGGCTGGAACTCATTATCCTTCCACTGGCAACATTTTATTATCTTGCAGAACAACTGCAAGGGTCAGGTTCTGTAAAATGCCATTTCTGATGTTTTAAGCACGAGTTTGCTCTCAGACACCACAGGATCTGCTGAGAGCACTCAGGTAGGGATGGATTCAGCATCCTGCAGTTATTTGGAGTTAGGCTGCTGCTAAACCTTTGCCCACTTTGGGTTGTGCAGGAAAACCTGAGTGTGTTCAAATCATTTTAATGTCACCCTGCAAAGAATTCTCACTTGGAGTCCAGAACAATAAACTGAGCCTGTGGATGGCAGGCTGAAGCATCTATAAATGTAGTAATACAGAAAAATAAGTATAAACTATTAAATGTAAAACTGATAATTCCTTTCATATATTCATGTAGCTCTTTAATACAGCCTTTGGAATTTGGACAACACAAGGCAATTCTTACATGTGCTGCGTTACATCTTACCAAAGGAAGGCTAAAAAATTCACAGTTCTCACTTAAAATCCAGATAACATTCAAGGTGTGAGAGGAAATCTCACCATAACTGAGATTCTTTGTCATTTCCATAGCCCCAGAGTTGCCCGGGGATGAGAGCAGAGAGCCAGGCAGTTCTGCACTGCTTTTCCCTGCAATTCCATGTCTGGCAGCTCTGGGATGCTGAGGCTCTGTCCCCTGGAAAAGCATTTTCTGTGCTGCCTTGAAGCTTAATATTGGCACAAAAGTTTCACTTTTAAAAGATTTGAGACCAAACTAGCTGAAATTGTGTTTAATTTTCGACTGTTTATACAATAAATCTGCTTTCTAAGAACTGGGACCTGCTGGCTTTCATGGGGAGAAGAGCACAAGAGTATTAATAGTGAATTCAAACTTAGTCTGCAATTAAAATGATGGGTTTAATGAGTTTTTGCACAGATGGCTGTGAGACTAGAAAGTGTTTTGGAGATGGTATTAAATTGTCCTTATTTTGGTGCTTCTTCCTGTGAGAAAACTGCTTGTGATGTGATGGCAGATCCCAGGTGAGTGACATCAGCAAAATAACTTCATATTTTCAAGTGACACTAATAAATAGGGTCCTTGCTTTGCTTTTACAAATAGTGGCATGATCTGCCTTAGGGCATGGAATTAATGGTTTTTGGCACAAACACATTTGCTAATTTAATCTTTCCTCCTCCTTCCTGCAGCAGCAGTTTTGTAGGGCTTGTGCTGCTTTCTGCCTTATCACTGGAAAGTTGAAAGTCACTTTGTAGGGATTTCAGGTGTTGGTTCAAAGTGTCACACTGTGCAAGAGCACCAACAAATGAGGGCTGGGGATCTTGTGATGGTGCCATGCTCAGCTCGTGTGCTTGACAGATTTGGGTTCCTCCTGAGCTGTTGGACTGAGGAGCAGCTGAGGTACAGATTTATGCCCTGATTCTCCTGCTCTGATGCAGAGGAGTGGAACAAACCCTTGCCTCAGCTTTGTAGTGACCTTGTGTCCAATTTACTCTTGTGCAGGGATCTGCTAAAGCTGTCACTGGGGGAAGGAGGTGTTTGTTTGACAGAACAGCTCCAAACTCCAGCCCTGGGAAGCAGAGGTGGTGTTCAGGGAAGTTGCAGCTGTGTGAACTCAATATTTCCTGGTGTGTCAAACAACTTTAATCAGCAAGCTGTGGGATAAAGCTGTGCCCAGTGCTCCCCCTGTTGCTGCTTGGTTTTCCAGGAGAACTCCACGTAAATCATGTCAGGATATGTGTCCTTTTCTTTCCCCAACAGCCCTGAACTGAAAATGCTGCTGGGAAGCAGTAGGTGGCCAAATAAGAGTTAATTAGTTTCCCTGTTTTACAGATGGGGTCGAGGATTCGGTCTCTTGGGTTCCATCTTTGGGAAGGACAGTGCAATAAATCAGTCAAACAGTGTTTTTGGCCTGGTGTTTTATATACTACAAATGCTACTTGGTAAGTATTCATTCACTTCAGAGCCTCAAGTATACAGCAGGGCTGTGGGGATGAGGGAGGAGAGCAATATCCTTTGCACAATCTGCAGGAAACCAGATAAATGCTACTGATTTTTATATCTTGGGGGTTTTTTTAGCATCACTCTAATGATACATCTGTCCAAAGGGCTTAAAAACCCAACTGATAACAAGAGTAATTGCATTTTCTCCTGAGATGCTATTAATAAGCCAAGTGTGAAGACAGTTTCTGTGCTGGTATTTTCACTCCAGTATATTTGGCATTGGATTGCATGGTGGAAAAGAGAGGGAATAAAAATGGAATGGGCAAGTTTTGCAGGAGTAATGGAGAGAGCAGGCAAAAAAGTGCATGAAATATAATGATATCTATTTCTTGGTAACTCCATGGTTTGCTATAAAGCTGTTAATCCTGACAGAAATAACTTGACCGCTAATTTTTCCTATAACTCAGGAATATGGTTAATCCTACACACACTCCTTATCACAGAGCCTTAGATACTCCCCTCCAAATACCCAAGGGTGCTATTTGAACCAGAATTTTGTCTAACTGTTTCTGAGTGGCTGAGTTTGAATTCAGTTTTGCTCTGTGTGGCAAGGGGTGAGTAACTTTGTCTCTCTTGTTGCAGGTATGACAGCAAGTGCAGTAGCAGCTCTAATCCTCATGACATCCTCCATAGTGTCTGTAGTAGGGTCCCTGTACTTGGCATACATTCTGTACTTCGTGCTGAAGGAATTTTGCATTGTCTGCGTGCTCACATATTTGCTGAACTTCATTCTCTTTATCATCAACTACAAACGACTAGTTTATTTGAACGAGGCCTGGAAGAGGCAACTCCAACCCAAACAGGAATAACCCCTGGTGGAACTTTTGACTGACAGTCTCAAGACCCAACTTCCATTAAGTTTATTTTGCAGTCATTTTTTATTCTCCATATCAGACACTTTTTTTCCCCCTTTGCCCCCCCGAGAATCATAATGGAAATTTTGAATTATAAATTTCAAGGGGCCCCAGATAATTTCTCTGTGCTAATCTTCAGTTTAAATACGGTTACAAAAGAAAGCTCTATAACAATCAAAGACAAGCTTTAACTTTACTTTGAAGGGGTTTTAGCCACAGCAAAACCTAGACTCTCTCTCTTCCCCCTCCACTTGTGAAGTGGGTAACACTTGCTATAAAATATCCTGTATATAAATTCAGGTATAACAAGATGTGATCATGACATGAAATACTCTAGACTAGCATCACCGTATTTAATGTTGCCATGTTTACAGTATGTGTATTTTTTTCTTTTTTTTTTTCTTTTTTTTTCTTTTATTTTTTTTTTAGCTGATGGACTTAGATTTGACTAGGACTTATACTGTAAATAAAATTAGAACTCTTGGTTTCATCCCTGGAGAACTCACTGTCCCATGGGTTTGGTTAGGAGCTGTCAGAGGGTTCAGCTCAGAGTCGACTGACACGCTGGAAGAAGTGACCTCTAAAGAACATGGAGTTGCTGCTCTCACTGTTGTACTTTCACAAGGATGATGCTTGGGGTTGGTTCCATTTTTTCTTCTTTTTTTTTTT
>WAAE01001789.1:149201-163894 GCA_013400495.1 Nicator chloris | reverse complement strand
TTTTTAAATTTTTTTTTCCTTTTTTTTTTTTTTTGTCTCCAGTAACAAAAATGGAATTAAAGCTGAAACCTGACGTATGTTGATTAAAGGACAACCTCGTTAATTTCTGTACAGAACAAAAATAGCTTCATGTGGTCAATGAAAAGCTGATTTGCAGATTGGGGGTTGGATGAAGTGTTCTTTGAAAGGTCTGCATTTCCAAGCAGAGCTGTTTCATTTGAAGCTGTGCTCAGCCAGCCAGTGTTACTAATGTTTGATGTGCTATGAATGCTGCAGTATAGAATTGCAATTTGCAGTGGAAACCACTGAGTGAGCAGGATAACCAAGCAGTGCACTGAAAAAGCAGTTCCTTAATTGATCTTGGTCAGGATCTTTGGTTTGTGCTATATTGGGAAATGAACTTTAGGCCTGACACACACACATACACACACAGAGAAGATCTCTTGGAAGGGCAACCTGTTTAATGGGATAAGTAAGTCAATGTGCTCCTGAAAATGAAATGTGATATAGTGCTATCATTGCTCTTTCTAAGAACTAATTGGGAAAAAAAAAATTAAACTGCAGATTTAAACAAAGGAACAAAATTGTACACGTTGTTTCTGCACTCAGTATTCTAAGGCTGAATGTTAAAAGTGCCTTCTGTCTTCAAATCTTAAACCAAATACTTTGTGTTGAACTTGGCAGGCAGAAGTGTCCTTGCTTTAAAAATGAACAAACAGAATTCCCAGCAAACTTGCTGGGGATAGAAGAGTATTAAGAGATCTGGTTTTAGTTTTTAGACTGAGAAGTGGTAGCAGTATTGTTTTCAGTTTAATTTAAAAGGTTGATGTGATTTGGAAAAGTGAAGTATTTGTGTTTCAGACTGTGTGACACCAAAATGTGTGGGTTCAGCTTCTTTCTTTAATTGGTGCTGTGCTGCTTTTTGCCCTTGTCAGTTCGAAATATGAAGAATTACAACTGCATACCCATTTATTTAAAGAACTAATTGAACTCCTTTTAGCATTTTCATTCTCAGACATGAATGTCAGAGAGACACTTCCATTGTAAGTGGATTTTAAACACTAAGGGTAAACTTGACTGTGAAACAAGCAGTGTTGCCATATAGCAAAACAGGTTTGGAGCTTGAATTCACAAAATTAACATTTAAATTACTACTGAAGTAATTCTGGTTTACACCAAGGGTGGAGGTGGAAACTGCTTTTCTGTACAGAGTTCTGTGGTGTGAGTAACATCTGTTGCATGTAACACTAAATAACTTGTCCCTCATCTGACGTTTTAGCCAACAATTCATTAAATGAGTTTTGTATTGACTGGAGTATAGTTAAAGCTTGTCTTGATGTTTAGTTCTGTCCCTCAAATGCCTTCCACTTTGATATTAAGGGGAATGAATGATGTTGAATTGGTCCCTCAAGGCTTGGCTTTGTTCTCTCCCAAGCCTTGAGGCAGTAGCAGTGTTCAGTGTGTTGTATAGATTTAATTTGGATGCATTCCTGTGATCTACACTAAAGGCATCTTTTTTTCATCCAAGGAAGAGGTGAACACGTGCTGCCTGAAAGTTGCTTCTGTCAGAGCAAGCAGCCATGGAGATGAGTCTAATCCATGAGTACTTGGTCCAATTCCTGGGGAAAAAAAGAGGAAAAAAAACCAAACAAACCATCAGCTGAAAGTATTGGTGTTGACTTAACTTCACTGTGTCTTGTGCTTGTTTGTGTGGGCATTGTCTGTTGATTCAGTTTGTTTAGGAAAATGTTTAGGGCCAGATTTTCAGCAGTGGTGTCTGCAGTCCTTGTTTGTGTGCACATAGGGAGCAAATGGAGCTGGAGTTGGGGCTCTGGGAGAATTTGCAGCCACACTTCGTGCACGACCTTGCAAATCTGATCCTTAATTGTGAACTCCCTTGTCTTGTGTGCATCCCTTGCAGTTACTTTTTACTGGGAGTGATTTGCTAGGAACAGCCCTGATTTCTTCTGTTTCTCTCTTGTGCTTCAGAAACACAGTTGGCCTGAATAAAGGGCAGACTAATCTTAGCAGGAGAAATTTGGACCTTTCTGCTTCCAGTTCTCTTGACTATTTCCTTGCTGCTTCCAGTGATAGGAACTGCATCTTCCTTCCAGTAAAGTGGGTTATGATGGAAATCTGGAGTGCAGCTGTGCCCCCTGCCCCAGCCAAAACGTGGTGGCAAATGTGTGCTTGATGCTGCTTTTACCCTTACAAATCCAAAGGCAAATCCTAAAAATTCTCAAGGATGCAGGAGTCTGGGTAAAGGCAGGTAAATGATATTTGGGCTGCCAAGGGACAGGGGGATGTTACAGAGATCCTTGTTGTGGTTTCAACACTGAGGAGAATGGACAGGATAAAATTCACAGTCTCTAAACAGAGCTTCTGAATTTGGGCTCTTCCTGCCCCTCTTTGGCTCTCTCAGAATCCCAGAATTCTTTTGGGATCATGGAATATTCTGAGTTAGAAGTTCCACAGCGAGGGGCAGATTGGGAAGGCAAAGAAACCTCATCCCAAAACCTGCTTAGGAATTAAACATTCCTGAAATCCTCTTACTGTAAAGTCCTTGCTACTCTTTAAGGCCAACAAAGCATTTGAGTCTCGTGGAGGAAATGAATATTCTTGGAAGTTTCTTCCTCTAAAACATTTGTGACACTGAGGCCAATGAAACATTCCTGAGCACCTTTGAGACCTGAAGTGATAACAAATCTCTGGTGAGGAGGTTTCTGAGTGCTGTAGTTTGCATTTTTGTGCTGCTGTAGAGTCTCAGTTGTTCCAGGAGGTTGGTGAGGTGCTTCAGGCAGTTCTGCTCCTCATTTATGTGGGCTGAATCAGAGGTTGGATGGCTTTGGTTCTGCCAATGCTGTTTAAACTGATCCAGAAAAGATGAAGTATTCTGTTACCATAAAACTGTATTAAGCATGGCCTAAATATTAGGTGTTTGTTCTGTATAATATATTCCATCAACTATTTATTCCCAGTGCTTTCAACTCCAAATCCAACACCCATTAAAAATGGAGTCATTGGGCAGATGTTCCTTTTCTCAATATAGGCTGAGAGATTCTCTCTTGGAGGTTTAGGATACAATTTTGCTAACAGGTAAAAAAAACCCATGTAAATATGTACGAATTCTATTTGTTGCACATAACTTTTTTGGTATAAAAAAAAAAAAAAGAAAACCCAACAAAAATAAATGTAGAAAATACCTGTGGATGTCTTGCTGCAATCATTCTTATGCTGCATTCATGCAGTCCAAACAGAAGAGCTTGAATGAACCCAACCAGAGGCCTTTTTGGACTCAGTCTGAGCCTTAGAAACTGTTTTTAATGTCAGTACTGTAATTCTGTTTCTAGAAATTGTACCAAGTCGTGTGTTTGTTTTTTGTTTTTTTTTTTTTCCCCAAGACCTTGTGTGTGTTTAGCAGTGGAAGGGTTAAAGCACTTGAGTTCCCCCCAGATCCCAGTTTTCCCAGTAGCTTTGTGTCTGGCTGAGCATTGTGTGTAAAGGCTGAGCAGCGTTGACTTGAGGCTTTCACTGTTTACAGTTCTTTAAGCAAAAAAAAAACAACAAACCAACCCAACATTGTGATTTTTATCACTTTCTGCTTTATTGGGGCTGCTCAAAGCTGGTCCCACAGGCCACAAAATCCCTGGAAACTGCTGGATGTGTCCCTGGATTTGGGGAGGGAGCTGCTGGGCAGGGTTGGGTTTGTTGAAAAAAAGCAGGAATTAACCCTCAAATGTGTGCTCAGATTTTGGGGGGGCTGAGTTGAGCCCTGGTTTGTAAGGAGTGACCAATGTCAAATCCTCATCTATGTTTTGGTCAGGTCTGTTGAAATTGGGGAAGAAAATGAGTTTTTGAGGGATGATGGCTAGAGATGGAGAGGCTGAAATGATTTTCAAACACTGCTAATGGGCTTAAATATAGGAATTGCTCGTACCATGGTGTGTTTGAACAAATGTCTTTTTATTGTGCATAGTTTTATATTCTGGGGGTTTAGTTCTAGAGAAAATCTAGGCCTAGCACAGTGTGAGGAATGCTGTAGTGTTGTTTCTTTTCCCTTAAAAACACAAGAAAAATTGTTGTGGAGTCTGCAGTGAACATCTGCGTCCTTATTCTGCTGGGGCAGGGTGGAAGGTGCTGTTGGTTCCTCATGTACCACCTCTGAAGGGAGCACAATTTGGCCACCACACAACAGAAAAGCAAATACTTTCTTTATATGGCCAGATTTGATCACTCCCTTGAGCCACTCATGCCACAGGCAGCTGCAGGACAGGGAGTTATGGCACCAGTTTCACCCAGAGTCTGTGAATTCCAGGAATCAAACTCCAGAACTGTGACTTGCCAAATGCATTGGGCAGTTTTGTTGTTTGCTCCTTGTGATGCTGCTTTTGGGACAATGCTGGGGAGTTTGCAGCCTAAATATTTGGCATTTTTCTGTGAGTGCTGGTGTGATCCATGCCAGGCTAAAGCCTGGCCTGAGGCTGGTGTGCAGGCCTAAAGGGACATCACTGGAGCAGCACAGGGATCTACACCTGGCCCTACCCCAGAGGGCTTCAGGCCACTCTCAGCAAGGTTTGGATCAGAATTTCCCTCTGGGCTGCTCTTCTGTGGTGACATTGAATATGAAGGAAGCCCTTCCACACTGGAAGTGGCATTGTTAGACACAGTTTGTGTCTAATAGTGGCAGTTTTGAGACTGTAAAATGAATAGATTTGAAGTTGAGTTGATGTAGTCCCTCCCTCTCTAACATTCCACCTTGCTGCTGGAATAGGAATTCTAAACTCTCTGTTGGAGTATGTGGGATGGCTCACACCCTTCCTGACTGCTGGGAATGCTCAGGATTTCTCACATATCCATCCTGTCAGGCCAGAGCAGCTGCACAAGCTGTGCTCCTCTGCAATCCTGGGGGCAGTTTGCTGTGATCTCAGTAGTGTTTACTTAGGGGAGTTTAACTGGAAAGCCTCATTTGCTTTAGAGGGATGTGATGTTCATTTAGAGGAACTTAGATTTTGTTTTTAAGTTCAGCATTGAGTTGTATCATGTAATATTTGTAATTTTTCTGCCATAAACGGATACCTCAGTCAAGATTTCTTAACTTCAGCTCCTTGAAAGTGAGTATTTGTTTTCCTGCCTGGAAACAGGAAGCCTCCAGACATGGCTGAGCAGAGGAAACAAAAGTTTCTGATCTGCTTTGCATCACAGTAACTACTTCAGGTGGACTAGAAATCGCATTGGACTTGCAAGACTTGAATCAGGCATAAAACTTATTTAAACAGAAATTTAATAACAAGTTCAACATAAGCCCCAGCCACTAAACCCTCTGTTTTCATTTTAGGAAGAGGGAATGTGATGTTCTCACAGGAGGAAGACAGTTTGATTCATTTGCAATCTTCCAGTATCTGTCTCTAAGAACAAATGCGGCTGCTTTGGGCTGGCGCTGGCGGGTGAAGATCCCTTTCTTGTTCCCCAGAACTCGTGTGGTCCCTGCAGAGAAGTTATAAAATACAGAAATACATAAGCCAAGCTCTGCCAGGCCCTGCTGTGGGCTGTTACAATGTAGTTACCAGATCAGGCCAGGTGGAAGAGACCTCTGCACAGTCAGGTACAGCAGGGAAGCTTGGCAGGATCCGTGGCTGGGACAGAGCAATCCAGCTGCAATTCCTTGTTTTTCCAGCTGGTCAGCTGGGACACTTTACTGGGGTGTACCCACTGATCAGTGTTACATCTACAATAGATTGGCTCCACCTTCAGACTGGATGGAGGAAACGGTGATAACTATTTCCTCTGTGGTGTCTGGATTCTTTCTGCCTGTTTTAATTTTCATAGGAGATTAGAGAAAAGGATTGCAACACATAGAGAGACTGGAACTCCATCTGTGTGTGACCTTGTCTACATTTTCTCTGTCCTTTTTGATGCTGCTTTTCTGGCCACTGCCATCACTGAGCCTTCTACTGCCTGTCCTGGGGCTTTGCAGGGTATTTTAGGTGCTGTTCCTGCCTCTCACTGACTGCTCCCCACCCCAACCACTGCAGGTGGCATAAGCAGAACAGGCTCATTATTAGATTGTGATTGTTTCATTTCTGTGGACTGCACTGCAAATTAAGGAATTTCCCTTCCTTTGTGACTGCACTTATCTGTTAATAATGGGTGGAGTGTCATGGTGAGACAGCTGATTGCCAGTGTGGCATCTGCTCATCTACTGCTCAACCTCTGCCAAGGTAACGATGATTACTGAAGGTGCTCAGTTCCCAGGGCAGCTGGAGGTGACACTGGAAGCAAGTGAGATGTCCCTGACAGCTGCCTGAAGCTCTGAATTGAGGGTGCCCAAAAACCAGGAGCTATATGGCTCCCTCACAAGCTTCCCCTGTGCATTGCCTCATGTTCCTGGGAGCATCTGTGCAGGAGAAAGGATCAATTAAGCACAGGCAGGACCTTCCCTCTTGGCTCTGGTCATGCTGGATTTTGGGACAAAACCAGCTGTGCACTGTCCTGGTGAACAGAGGGCCTTCTGTCCTACCCTTCAGCACAGTATTTGTGTGGCATCAACCACTAAACTCCCAGGGAGGATGGAGAGGTGTTCAGAATGGAAATAAAAGCTCACCTTGATTGGTCATGAAATCAGCAAAATTCCAGATGAGCTCCCCAATCACGTACTCCTTCCTCTTCTTGTCAAAGACAGAGTGGTACTCCCTGAGCATGGCCTGCTGGTACTCCTCACTGAACATCATGGGGGGGTCCTGCAGCCAGGAGGACAGGCTGAGGGGCCAAAGAACCCCAGCAAAGCCATTCCCACTGATGGAGGGACTAGTCCTGAACAGAAACTCTGTGGTTGCCTGGTCTGCCAGCTGTGCTGCATTAACATGGCTGTTGTGACCATTAGCAAACACAAAATTCCAGGTATTCCCAGGGGGAATTCCTCTGGTGGCCTTTGGCGTGACAGGGACAGGAGTGCCACCCCCCCTGCATGGGACAGCACCACGAACCTCCATTCTCCAGGGTTTGCTTTCATTGAAGCATTTTTTACCACTGCCAAAGGACAGATTTTGTCCTTGACAAAAGACAGGGTGGCAAAGCTCTCTGGTTTTGGTGGAGCAGGATCCCAATCCTGGAGCCTTTTGGACTCTCCCAGCTAAAGCATCTCACAGCAAAGCCAGGCCCAGAGGTGCCACCCTCTCCCAGTTACATTTTGCTGCCCTGTAAGAGCTCTTTGCACCTGGCTAACACCACAACACTCACACTGTGCAGCCCAGGCACTGAGTCTGCTCCATATTCACTCTGGATAATGGGTTTTTGGTAGGTTTTATACCAGTTCTCAAACTGGGCTGTGAGTTGGAGTGGGATCACTTCCAGGTGGCCCGAGTCGTGGTACCAGGACAAGTAGCTGTTCACACAAATCACATCCACGTAGGGAGCCTGCAAAAAACAAAGTGAGAGTGTTTTGGCACAGACTTCAACCTTCTCTTGTAAACTTAAATCCTCATTTGGGTTCATTTAATGGAATCCAGGTTTATTACAGGTACAATGAATTGTTTCCCCCATCACTCAGGCCCTCCAAACATCATTATCTTCCCCAGGGAAAGAAAAAAAAAAAGGCAGGATAAATTTAATAAGCTAACAGCATTCACTGGCATTTTTCTTACAGATTAGGAAGTCACAGCAAAGAGTTAGACAAGATCAACATGTTTCATTCTCAGGTTTGTTAGTTTCTTTTGTTTCCAAGATGTCTCTGGCTTGCTGGTACATTTAGATGTACTTTTTCTTTTTGAGTATTGGAATGTGATTATCAAGTGAGTGGTCAAATATTTTGACTAGCAACTAAATTTTGTGCATCAACGGTGCAATACTAAGACTA
Organism: Nicator chloris; assembly: GCA_013400495.1. NCBI lineage: Eukaryota > Metazoa > Chordata > Aves > Passeriformes > Pycnonotidae > Nicator > Nicator chloris. The sequence continues at coordinate 156,042 of WAAE01001789.1, read as the reverse complement.
AAGCATTCTGCAAGTTATTTGCCATTTCTACCACATGGACAGTGTGATAAAAGGGCACAAAGCCCCCTCAAGATAAAGTGATGTTGTATGTAACTTGTTCAATGTTCTCTTAACATGTTTTGTAATAAAAGAAAGAAAAAAAAAAGTTCTAATATCACATCAGTGTATGAGAGATCTGTTCTTTGGGTTTGTTTGCCTGAGCTCCTCCAGTTGGGCAGAGTGGGAATGGGATATCCAAAAAGCAGATTCCTGCTGGGTTCTTTCCCATTTAAAGCCATCAGAAGTTGATGGTTTTTTTCTGGGGTGGGGAGGAAAAACCTCAAAGTTGCAGCCATTCCTGCCAATTAGAGGACGTTTTAGAAGAAATCCAAAGTGTAACCTGGAGCAGGGATGTGTGGCAGCACCAGCTCACCTGCTAGAAGTGATTATTGTACAGGGAGCTACCCTGGAAACAAACACAGCATTTAAAAATCCTTGGGCCATGCTATGAAAGGGCCAAAAATCCAAGGAAAGTGCTTTTTGGTTGTTTATCCAGCTCTAGGGCTTTAATTATGGAGCTGGAGGAGCATTTAGATTATTCAACACAAACAGACATCTGCCAAAGAAGATCTAGAGCAGTTTAAAGCAGGAATTAAAGCAAAGCTTCCTTCCTTTAGACTTCTACAAGGGTTGTGAGCATTTTAAAGAGGTTTAAGCTTTGGCTTAATTGCAAGTGAAAATCCTGAGCATTAGTAAACACAATCAATGGCATGGCAAAGCATGACAATATTAATGGAATCCAGAGGCATAATCCTGCACACAAAGAATTGTTCTCTCTTACAGATCCTTTTTTTTTTTTTCAGCTGGACTACAACTACAGGATAAGATGGTTTCTACTAGAAACAAAAATGTCATTTTTCTTTAGCCTTTCCCTGCTAAAAATCCCCAGTATGTTTGGGGAGGAAGAGGGGGAAAGGACAATAAAACAAACGACAAGAGGAGGAAACTTAATGTATGAATTAAGAAAAAAAAAAAGGAAACTAGAAGATAAAGCAAACTTACACCATGATCAAGAGCGTAATTAGCATTTGTCACAAAGGTGACTGGTCTGGAGGGGTCGAGAGCTTTAGTGTGAGCTATCACTGTCCTGTTTGCAAACAGTAAAGCAAGAGTTCAACAACAGCAAGTGGAGATGCACAGTCCCCTCTCCCCAGGCTCTCTGTCCCTCCACCCACCAGACAGAGCTGCTTTTGATTTAGCAGGCAGTGTTTTAATGAAATACAGAGAATATCTGTCACCAAGTGGTTGCTACACGACCTGGAAAAGAGCAGAGTGGAAGCACACCAAGCACAGGCACATGGGGTGGTGCCAGCAGCTTAGAAGTTGAAGGGACAGTTGAGTTTTGAGGACAAAACTGTAAAAAGGGCAATGGGGAGTTTCTGAACAACTCCTGGGATGTGTTCTTGAGGCCCTGTGCCACAGCAGGCAGAGGTTGGATGCTTTTGAGGAAGCCCTGAGTGAGGGAGATGGGACAGAATGGGACAGTCAAGCTCTGCTGCTGCCCTGACATTGCAGGAGGGTGGTGGAACATCCTGAAGAATGAAACTTCACAGTTCTCTCTTAATGCACCTACAGCTCCCAGGGACAGTCTGCTGCCCACTACAGAGCTGCCTCTGGGCTATCCAAAGCTTAAATCTCTTTAGAAATAACACCAAGGAGGCTGCAGGGACTCAAAGCAGTGGCTTTGAAGTGGGGAGCCACAGAACAAATAAGCAGCACACTAACCTTGTGTTCAGAATGAAAGGCCAGTTATTTTACAGCTTTGCTGCAATTCTCAAAGGATTCAGGACTCATCTTCCAGTGCTAACAAGGAATATTCCATTCTCATCAGGATGTCACTTAACCCTTAGCTCAAGAAGAGATGCTGAAACCAAGTGGACTCCTGGTAATTTTGTGGAGTCTTGGCAGTTCAGAACCAACACGTTGGGACAGTTCTGAGCATCAGCTGGACACATGCAGCAGTTCCATTTCAGTTTGCATCCACAGGTTCAGTTCCAGGGTTCCCAAAAAATGCCTGCCCTCCCTTTGCTGCCTCTCTGTGCCATCCCAAAGGAAGAAGAGGCATCATCTGCCACAAGGAGCAGAGGCACTTACTTGAAGTAGGGAGCGGCTGGGGGCAGCTCTGACGCCGGCTCGTTGGCCACCGACCACATCACCACTGAGGGCCTGTTCTTATCCCTGCGGACCAGCTCCTCCATCACTGCCAGGTGATGCTGCAGGGACTTGTTCCCAAAGCTCTCTCTGGAAGACAGAAGGAGGTGAGGGTGTAAACTCCATCCTCTCTGCCTTTCCCTGTGAAAACTCAGCCTCTGGGCACAGCAGAGCCTTGATGCTGAGGATGGCTTCTGCCCTATTTCCCCAAAGTTTGCTGCACAGCTCAGAGCTGTGGTTTGGGCTCGTTAATGGAGCCATGTGGCAAAATGCCCTCTGCTTGCCCAACATCACGGGGCACCGGTGGCGCAACAGATTTCCAAACAGAGCAAAGTACTGTCATTATCAGCACAACGGGTAGGACACTGAGGACAAAAGTGTAAAAAGGGTAACGGGACACTTGGAAACAGCTCAGAGAGGAGCAGATGAGCGAGGGGCAGGGCGTGCTGGGCAGTTCTTACGGCAGTCTGATGCCCACCCCCGGGCTCTCGTCGATGACCACGATGCCGTAGGCGTCGCACAGGTCCATGATCTCCTCGGCGTAGGGGTAGTGGCTGGTGCGGAACGAGTTGGCCCCCAGCCAGCGCAGCAGGTTGAAGTCCTTCACAATCAGGGGCCAGTCCAGGCCTTTGCCACGGATCTGTGGGGAGAGAGGAATCCCCCCTGGGGAACACAGCTTCCCTGCTTGATCCAGCCCCAGCGCTGGAGCTGCCTGTGTCCGGCACTGCCTGGGGTAGGGAACCCAACAGCCATTGTCACAGTCAGAGAGGTTTGGGTTGGAGGGGACCTTAGAGCTCATATCTACCCCATTCCACCCCCTGCCATGGGCAGGGACAGTTTCCACTAGCCCAGGTTGCTCCAAGCCCTGCCCAACTGGTGTGGAACACCTGCAGGGATGGGGCAGCCACAGCTTCTCTGGGCACCCTGTGCCAGGGCCTGCCCACCCTCACAGCAGGGTGACTGACTGTCAGCATGTCTGACTGAAAGCTGTGGCTGGGAGATGCTTCAGTGTTTCCACCAGCACATCCATGTGCCCTGAGGGATGTCAGGACTGTGGCACCACTGGGCATGGTGTCCCCTTAGTGCCGGGGAGGGGAGGGAGCACAGGTGCCACCTCAGCAGTGTGAGCTGAGGTGCCCCTGTGTGTCCCTGCCCTGGATGTCACACTTACATCTGCATCCTCGTGCTTGTTGACCCCGTGGAAGTAGAAGGGCCTGCCATTGATGAGGAACTGGGTGCTGGTGACGTGCACGGTGCGGATGCCGACCGGGAGCGTGTACACATCCTCCAGCAGCACCCTGCCCACCTGGGCCTGCATCTTCACCTGCATGTCCAGGGAGGAATGGGAGGGATCCTCACAGGGGTGCCCAGTGTTCCCTCCCCTGTCTGACAGGGAGATTTTGGCCCCACATCCCTTCCCAGCCCTGCCTCAGCACACAGCCTGTTCCTCTCTGCTGCTACTCAGAGGGGGGAGCCAGGTCTGACTGAACAAAACATAGAAATCCAAGGTGTGGAAGTTGAAGGGTGAAGAATGAGCCCCTGGATGACCCTTTTGGCAGCTGCTCATCCCAAAAACGTCAGTCTCTTTTCCCCATGGCATCCCCCCAGGCCAGAACATTTCTGTTCCCTGCACCTTGACGCCGGGCAATGCCTGACACATCACCTGCTGGAAACTCAGAGCAGCTCATCCTTCCTGATTTCTGCACCTGAACATCACTACTGATCCTTAACTCCCACAGAATCTCCCAGGCTCGAGCTATTGAACTCATCCTCTCCCCAAAGGGGATGGATTGGACCCTCAGTGTGAAGGGTCAGCACCTCAGAGCACACTCCAGGAAGGGCCTTCCCTCTGCCAGACCCTTCAGAAGCTGCCAAAGCTTGATTTGATTACTGCCTAATTAGCAGAGCCACTCTGGTCACACGCACAGGGCCCGTGAGAAGAGAGGACAGAGGATGGGCCATATGGCAGTGCCTTAACCCTATTAAACACACCCACACAAAGGGGGAAATGCCTCTTTACCTCCAAGGAGTACAGGTATCCAGGGTTCTCGTGCATCAGGTAAGGCCACCAGAGGTTTGGGTTGAGGACTTTGAGCTCTCCCACTGGGCCATCAGCTGTAGCAACCACCTTCCCCTCTTGGTCACATAAACTCAGGGACAAGGAATTGGCTGTGCTGCCAACCACTGACACCTGATACTGCACCACGGCTGGCTCAGAGGAAACAAAAGACAATCAGAGACTACAAGAGAGGACAGCTCAGCCTCAGGAAAAAGCCACTAGGAAACAAATTCAATCAGACTCGTGCAGGATATTTTCCCTGCTGCCCTTGTCACCTCCATATGGAGTCTGAGGGAGCTGCTGTAATTGCTCTGGACCTACCAACACTGTCTGATGCCGTGGTTGTCACAGTGATGTCGTCGATGTAGGCGGCAGGAGTGGTGTAAAGCACAACTGGGCGGTGGATTCCAGCATAATTAAAGAAATCGAACATGATGTCCTGCACAAAATAGTTCTTGGGGTACCTGAGTGAGCAAGACAGGAGAACTGGCTGAATTACACTTCATTACACAGCTGAAGGCAGCATGTGGATGTTGGCAGTGTAAAATGTCTTTACAACAGGGTGGATCTGTCTTTCAGCTGCTACGCTGAAGGGTTTTGCAGTTAACAAAGTTAACAAAGATCTTGATCCTTCAGGACAGCTGGTACTTGCAGCTTCCAGCTGAATCCAAGCTTCTCAAACCTGCCATGCATTCAGCTTGACAAATCACCCAACCTGACTGTGCACACAACACATGCAATAACTCACTGCTGATTCCTCACAGCACCACAGCTTAAACTCCCTGCTGCCCCACTGACAAATCCACCATAAAGACAACCCCATGGAGGGATTTATGAACCAGCAGCTGAATGAACTCCCCTTCTCCCACACCCCTGGGATGAGCCCGGCAGTAAAACACCCCAGGAACTCACCTGGATTTGTCATTCATGTACTGGATGGAGCCCGGGGGCAGTGTGTGGGGGGTCAGGGTGTTGTTGAGGGCGACAGTGATGCGGCACAGGGTGCCTGGGCTGCCCTGCACCACGCTGCTGATGTCAGCCTCAAAGGGCAGGTGCCCCCCTTCGTGTTCCACCACCTGCACCCCGTTCACCCACTGCAAGGAAAGACCCCCAAAAAATGGGTTGTTGGGATTTTGTGGCAAGCAGAGCACGGAGAAGGGAAGCGCAGTTACAAGGAACAAGTTTGGGCTCTTAATCCTCAAAGGATCTTTGAGCGATCAATCTTGATCTCTGAGGGATCTCCCTTTGCTGGGAGCTAGGTCTGGGTCACATCAAGTGTCACTGAGGGACACAGTTTGGGGTAGATCCATTAATCAGGAAATGTTTAGTTACCAATCCCGAAACTGCAGGATCAGAGAAGTGAAACTGGAATTCATTCTTGCTAGGGGAAAAACAGGCACGAGTTCAGAAGGGGATGCAAAATCGAGGCATGCATTTGCTGGACAAACCGTAGAACCGACTTTCATCCAGCCTAATGTAGGAAGCACAGGGCCAACCCCCCGAGGCACGTACCACGATGGAGTAGTAATGGGCACTGCCAAAGCGCAGCACCACCCTGGGGGCGGGATCGCCCTGCAGCCAGCGCAGGGGGAGCAGCACCTCCTTCTCGTACCACACCCAGCCGATGTAATTCTCCAGGCTGCGCTCCTGAGTGATGTCGTTGAAGCTGGCAGGCACCGGCATGTCAATCACAGGGCCCGTCTGGCAGGAGTTGGATGGAAAAGGAAGGAACAGAGCGTTTAAAAAAAGGGATTTTACTGCTGGAGGCGTCCCTTTCCACTGACAGCCTTACAATACCATTTGCCAAGGGGAAATACTTGGGAAAAGCTGTCTAAAAACTGCTGAGATCTCTCACAGCTCCTGTACAAGCCCTAATTAGCACCAGGCACAGGAACCTGCCTGTTCCTACAGGAAGCTGCTCCTTTCTTTTCCCCTCCTGCTGTGCAATGAAACGTTTTCATTAATGGCTCTGGTATCATGGCATCAGAGAAGAGAGCGGGGAAAAACCCAAGCCCAGGTTGTTGTTTCTGTGGGAATTTTCCCCTGCACAGCTCCAGAGCAATGTGGGGGTTGTGGCGCTGTGTGGAGCTGTAGTAAAAGGGTAACAAAATAATAGATATTTTGGGCAGTAATGGATATTTTGGGATATTCTTCTCCCCTTGGAGACTGCTTGGGCTGAGTTCAGCCTTTCTCACTTCATGAAAGCAACAGAGATTCCTTGGGATTACAACAGAATCCATTCAGTTGCTTATTCCAATATGAAGATCAGAGGGAGAGAGTGTCACAGTACACTGAATATTGAGGAATCCAGATGCTGTTGCCAAACAGAGCTGTTCATTTTCAGCACTTTCTGCACTCAGGATGTTGCACAAAGGAGTTCTGCAGCTTCTCCTCTCCTGAGGAAGCCTCAGGAAATGGAATGAGGAAGGTCTGGGCACCCAGGGTGGGCATCATGTGCATGCATGGCTGACTCAGCACTGGCACTGCAGAGAGCCCAGTGCCCTCATCAGAAAATCCTCATGGGAAAATCCTTGGATGGGGAAGAGGTCTCATGCAGGAAAACCCTTGCCTGGGCTGACCAGAACCTATGTG
>WAAE01001789.1:98-146243 GCA_013400495.1 Nicator chloris | reverse complement strand
TCTCCTCTCCTCTCCTCATTTATTTATCACCAACTTTTACTTATTTATTCATTTGCTTACTTATTCACACACTTATTTATTTGTATGTCACAGAATCATTTAGGTTGGAAAAGACCTCCGTGGTCACCAAGTCCAACCTGTGACCTGACACCACCTTGTCACCGAGAGCAGGGCACTGAGTGCCACATCCAGCCTTCCCTTAAACACCTCCAGGGGTGGTGATTCCACCTCCTGATCAGCCCCTCCTGATGTCTGATCACCCTTTCTGTGAAGGAATTCCTCCTCATGTCCAACCTAAACGTCCCCTTAAACTTAGGTTTAATATTATTGCTTGCTTCCTTTTGGTTATTTCCTTAGGGCCTGCTTGCTTACTTCTATTGATTTTCAGGGTCACTTGTTGAAGTGTGAAAGTTAAAAGTTATTGGAAATGGCAAAAAGGGCGCTGGTAGCTTTTCGGGAGAGGAGGGAGGATGAGCCCTTGAAGAATCAAGAGGCAACACCTTTGTTATTTCTGTTCCCTGCGCGTGTCCCAGACCTGCAGCTCTGAGTCAACAACGCGCTGCTGCCTCAGCACGGGGACAAGGGGCTGAGCAAAACTCCAGCTTCGCAAGGCTGGGCTGCAAAAGGAATTCTGCTGAGTAAAAAGGGACAAGCCAGCCTGCAGGACACACACCCCCAGCTGCAAGGCAGGAAGAGCTCACATCCCTTCGAGGCCGGGCTGAGCTCAGCCCGTCCTCGCCCCGAAGAATCAAGAGGCGAATTTCAGCGAACTACAGACACGCCAGTGTTTATTAACTCCAGACCAGCGGCACAGGCACAACGCTGCAGGCACGGCATCTCTCCCCACACTCTAAGCCTGTTCCTTGAGCCTCTTGAGCAGCTCCCGCAGCTGCTCGATCTGGGCGGACACGCTGCTCTTGGCGGTGCCGCCCGCGGCCGTGTACTGCTCCACGCTGCTCAGCACGCTGAACACCTGCGCCACGTCGCTGCCAAACAGGGGGCTGGGGGCACGGGGGAGCTGTCAGCGGCCTCTGGGCTGCCAAACAGGGGTTTTGGGGGCCACTTTGGGGAGTGGAAATAACAGAGGGACAAACCTGATGTTCTGCAGCTCCTCCAGGCTGAGGCGGTTGATGGTGATACCTTTGGTCTCCGCCAGCTGGACAGCCTTGCCAGAGGCCACGTGGGCTTGTCTGAAGGGCATCTGCAGGGGGAAGGGGACAGAGAGAGGGGACTCAGCTCAGTTCATCTGCATCCAAAGAAAGCCCAGCTCCAGCTCTCCCTCTGGCACTTACTCCCTTCTGAACCAGGTACAGAGCCAGGTCAGTAGCCAACATCTCCGGGCTCAGCGCCCTCTCCATGTTCTCCTTGTTGATCTGCAGGGACATGTTACCATCAGCTCCTCCTTGGGCCATGTTAGTGGTCAGGGTGAGGGCAATTCATCTGGAGCTCTAAAAGAATGCTCTGACCCCCTAAGCATCTGGCAGAGGGGACCAAAGTGAGCAGTGTGGGTGAGGCACTGAGGAGTTTTTATTTGGGAACAGTCTGGACCCCTGGCCTCTGTGTTACTCACAGAAAATACACCATGATGATGTTGAATAGTGAGAGGATGAGAAGAATCTTTACCTGCAGGGTGGAAATCACTCCAGTGGCAACCTGGAGCACAGCATTCAGGGTGTCCACGACATCAAAGACGGCCTCCTTGTCCTCCTGTATTGGAACAGTGATGGAAATGGCTGAGAGCCAACCTGGTGCAGCCCAAAACTCCACCAGGCTGAGTAGCCCAGCTCTCCTGACTCCTCCAGCCAGCAGGAAAGATGGTGTGGAGAGGAACAAGTGCTTTACCTGCAGGTCCTTGTTGTAGGTGCTCGGGAGTCCTTTGAGCACCATGAGAATTGCAGCCAGCTGCAGAGGGAAACAGGAGAAGCAGGGAGTGAGGTACAGAGCAAAGCAGGGCAGGTCCAGAGCCCACAGTTCCTTACAAAATAAAGGGCAAGAGAAAGGACATTCTGCAGCCCCAACAGGAGCAGTTTCCTGTCCCTTTTCCTCCTTGTTGGGGCTCACCCGTCCGAACACTCGGCCGGCTTTGCTGCGGATCAGCTCCAGACTGTCGGGGTTCTTCTTCTGAGGCATCAGGCTGCTGCCAGTGCTGGGTGGGAGATGAGTGGAGTGCACTGGTGAGCAAAATCCTCATCCATACACACACATCATCACTGAGCCAGCCCGCCAAAAGCAATGTATAGGACCTTCTTCACTGTACTCCTGATCAGGGCGTAGGAAATCAGTGAATTGACTGAGTTGCTCTAAGATTTTGCACCTTGTCTGGAGCTCCCACACTGTCCCACCTCACAAAGAGAAACTTAAAAGGGGATCCTGCTCCAGGCTCCCCCAGGGTGGTATCAGCAGCTCAGACTAAGTATGACTTCATGGAGGGAGGGCTGTGGCTGTGCCACCCTGCAGACAAGGAGTCTGTCGGGATTGCAAACCCAGCCAGGCAAGGAAGGGCTCTGGCAGCATTCCCAGCACAGGAGGAAGTTCTCTCTGCCAGCAGTGCCTGGTCAGGAGCTCCTGGTGAATACCAAGTTGCTTAAGTTACCAGAATGAGAAATAAGTGACCATTTCTGAGGAATATTCACCCTGAGGGTGCCTTTATGTCAAGCCCTTGATGCTGGGTCAGCCTCGTGCACAGAGAGACCCCAACCACTGCCTCACCCAGGGTGGGAGAGCTGAGGGGGAGAGGCTGAGGGAGGAGCTCTCTGCCCAGAGCTGACACCTACCTGTAGGCATCAGAGAGGGTCAGGAAGCTAAACTCGCTGGTGCTGTAGATGATGAGATCCTCAGCCATCTTGCTGAGATGGATCATCAGCAGGGTGGCAGCAGAGAGGAATTCCACTGCAGGGAAGGCAGGAAATCAGGAGGGGGAAAAGATGCTTGGACAAGCCAGGGAAGCCTGAGTGGGTTTAGTCCTAGTGATAGATTTCAGTCCCTTTTCAAAGAAGGGTAACTGGAAAGGTGTCAGGAGTTGCTTCCCGCAGTGCTGGGAGGATTTGGCTGTGCTCACCCACAAAGTCCCTCTCGCTGACGGCATCCATGCTGTTCAGGCTGATGGAAGCAAAGTCCAGCTCTGTAAGGAAGGAGATGGACACAGGAGGTCACACTGGCCCTGACAGGAGCCTCAATGCACCAGGCTGCCCCAGTGCTGGCGACTTCTTATGTNAGTTGCTCTAAGATTTTGCACCTTGTCTGGAGCTCCCACACTGTCCCACCTCACAAAGAGAAACTTAAAAGGGGATCCTGCTCCAGGCTCCCCCAGGGTGGTATCAGCAGCTCAGACTAAGTATGACTTCATGGAGGGAGGGCTGTGGCTGTGCCACCCTGCAGACAAGGAGTCTGTCGGGATTGCAAACCCAGCCAGGCAAGGAAGGGCTCTGGCAGCATTCCCAGCACAGGAGGAAGTTCTCTCTGCCAGCAGTGCCTGGTCAGGAGCTCCTGGTGAATACCAAGTTGCTTAAGTTACCAGAATGAGAAATAAGTGACCATTTCTGAGGAATATTCACCCTGAGGGTGCCTTTATGTCAAGCCCTTGATGCTGGGTCAGCCTCGTGCACAGAGAGACCCCAACCACTGCCTCACCCAGGGTGGGAGAGCTGAGGGGGAGAGGCTGAGGGAGGAGCTCTCTGCCCAGAGCTGACACCTACCTGTAGGCATCAGAGAGGGTCAGGAAGCTAAACTCGCTGGTGCTGTAGATGATGAGATCCTCAGCCATCTTGCTGAGATGGATCATCAGCAGGGTGGCAGCAGAGAGGAATTCCACTGCAGGGAAGGCAGGAAATCAGGAGGGGGAAAAGATGCTTGGACAAGCCAGGGAAGCCTGAGTGGGTTTAGTCCTAGTGATAGATTTCAGTCCCTTTTCAAAGAAGGGTAACTGGAAAGGTGTCAGGAGTTGCTTCCCGCAGTGCTGGGAGGATTTGGCTGTGCTCACCCACAAAGTCCCTCTCGCTGACGGCATCCATGCTGTTCAGGCTGATGGAAGCAAAGTCCAGCTCTGTAAGGAAGGAGATGGACACAGGAGGTCACACTGGCCCTGACAGGAGCCTCAATGCACCAGGCTGCCCCAGTGCTGGCGACTTCTTATGTGTTCATTACCCTCCACCCCCTTGGTAAAGTGCTGCAACCCATCCAAAATAACATCAGCACAATCCACTGATGCTTCCCAAAATCCCAGATATTGTGAGTAGTCCTGTTCCTCAGTCCCAGGGAGACATTTACCACTGCACAGCAGCTCTCTATCGATTCCCAGGGGGTTTCCAGCCAGAGCTCCACTGCCAGGGGAGAAAGAACCAGAAGTCACACATGGTATCCAAACTGATACCCAACCAAAACTGAGCTCTGGTGGTGACACCTCTCTGAAGAGTCCCCTCCCCCTTTGATGGCACAGTGTGGTCTGAGGCTCATCAAACTCTGAACTCAGGACTAAACCAGAATTTCTCTCCCAAACAGGAAAAGTTGCTTAATGGAAGCCTTGTAATCCCTGATTTTCAAGAAGAAATAGAAAAATATTTCTATGGTGAGAGCCTTTGGAGAGGGAATTAAGGTGTCTATGGAATAGAAACCCCAGTGGCTCAGGGGATGGACAGATCTGCCTCTTGTCTTTATCTCAGAGTAAAGTGAGGGCTGAGGATCACAATAAAAAATAAACTTTACCTTCCCAAAGGCAAGACATTGATCCTCCTTTTCACCTCTCCCAAGCGCTCAGAATCTCGGGTCAGAGCAACAGCGTGGCTGGGGAAGGACAGGAGAGATGAAACAGGGAGATGAAGCTGGAAAATATCCCACTCCAGGAGGTGAAAATGGCCAAAGGATGGACAACAGGGAGTTGCCCAATCCATGCTTGGATTCCCAACTGGTCAGAGCCACACAGGGAGTTCCTGTTCCATTTTGTAGGGTTCCCCCTGGTTTGTCACCAGCCTGGCTGTCCCCTCAGCAGAGCAGGGCCCCAAGGGTGGAGAAGGCTCCTCCAGCAGGTGTAGGAGGTGCTCACCTGAGCAAGAACTGGCTCCATCGGATGGGCTGAGCTTTCTGCAGGTGGGTGTAGCCAGGCAGGATCACATCGATTTCTCTGGGAGGGAAAGGACAGAGAGGTGAGCAGCAGGGACAGGAGGGAGGGCAGGGACAGGGCTGCAACTCCCTGCACAGGAGATCCTGCAGCTGCGTGGTCACACAACAAGCCTCGGAGTCTCCTGGCCCAAAAAGGCCAAAGTTCTGGGAAACAGGGGCTGTGGACAAGGACTCACATGGCAGCACGTTCCACCAGGGTCTTGATGAGCTGCAGGAGGTGTGTGGAGATGATGGAGAGGGAATTCTTCATGAACAGCTTCAGGTCAGTCACAACCTGTGGGAGATTGGCCAAGCACAACGGGACAGATTCAGTGACCAAAAATTGCTCAGCAGAACCCCCTGGCACCATTATCCTCTCCTGGTTCTGGGTGATGGGAAGGGAAATCTTCCTCATTTGGGATGCACCTCTGGTCACTGATTTGTGACAGCTGCTGTTGCTTTCCATGGACAGAACCAAAATCCCTTATTTTCAGTGGACTTGTCAGATATAGTCAATTTTGAAGTGGAAAATTCCTAATCAACACAAGCTGATCATCCTGAGGAGGACTGATCCTGTAAGATGTGTGTACCCAGCCAGCAGAGTCAGGGGTTCTGGAGGTTTTCAGAGATGTCAGTGGAATTTTGTGGCCTTTTACCACCAGGATGCAGCCCTGCAAATCCCACTCCCCTGGGTGGATGAGTCACTGCAGCATCATTAGTTTAAAGCCATCATTAATTTAAAGGGAATACAGGCTGGAGTGTGTCAGGGCATGAGAGAGAGGGCATAAAAATATTCAATTCAAGAACTGAGGTGAGGAATACAGAAGGAAAAAAAAAAGATTCTGTCCATACCTGATCATTCCTGCTTCTGCCAGTGTGCAACTTCCCAGCTATGTCTCCAATCAGCTCCTGAGGACAAGAGCAGCATTTCTGTCAGGATCTCTGTGCTCTAAACAGGACCATCCACACCAGCAGATCTCCCTGTCTGGAAGGGCCTCAGCTCCAGGGTCCTGGGAGGAACCACAGGATGTGCCCTGGGCAAGGGCAGGTTTGGATTCTGTGCTTGTCCAGCCCCAAAAGGGGCTGTGGAGACCCTTGGCTGTGCCCCAGGGGGTTCAGTGCCAGCAGCTCTGAAGGGATTTCACAGAGGGACAGAGGGACAAGCCCTTAATGTCAGGCAGGGGATCAGGAACACGAGGTTAGAGGAGCCAAACCTTCAGCCTGCGCTCGTTGGCAGTGTGGATATCCTCATCAGTTTGTTTCAGCACAAAGACTCCCTTGGACCACTCCTCAGAGATCTGCAAACAGCAGAAACACCAGTCAGCCACAAGAGTTATTAAATCCAGGGAGGCTGCTCTCAGGTCAGGAGCCATTCATTCGCATGACAGTTTTTGAAGGAAATACCTTTTCCAGGCCACCCAGGATCTTCTCCAGCTCGGTTGTAGACAGGATTCCAGACTTCTCCAAGGCTTTGGCATAAGCCCTGCTCCCCTGGATATCCACCTCACACAGTCTCTGGTCATAGCTAATGGAAGCATTCAGCATCTCCATGATTGGATCTGTGCTCCCACTGAATCTTCCACCCCAAAGTTTATTCCCCTGAGAGAGAAAACAGCACATTAAAGAAGCCTAATGACTTCAGATAAATCCTGTGCAGTCAATAACATCCAGTGATCCATTTGTCTGATACAGAGGCCATGCTCAGCTCCTTTCAGTGTGACAGCACTGACCAGAAAGTCCCCTGGACTCCAGGAACCTCTGGCAAGTGGTTGAAGAGCTGGAGAACACATCACTGTCAGTGTTATTTACCCCTGAGCTCCGAGGTCTGGCCCAGGAACGCTCCAAGGTATTTTGCCTCTGCAGGATTCTGCTGGGAGCCCTTGAAATTAATATCAGGGAAAGATGCAAGACCAGCACAGATTTCTCTTTTGAGGCCTTGTAAAGGGAGGAAAAACTAAGCAGTCAGTGGGATTAGACTGAAATTAATGTCCTCTAAACCCTTTTTGTACTCTTTAACTAACAGATCCTTCTTTGACTGACAAAGAGCTGTGGGCCAGCACAGAAACGAAAGTGGGGTTTTCCCATCCCAACCAGGATTCCTGTGGTGACCTCAGCCCCTGGAATGTGTCACCCACTGCAGCCAGTGACCTGAGGCTTGTGCAGGGTTCCAGCTGTGCCCCACAGCAGGGCGTGTGCTGTGTGGGAGCTTCTCCAGCAGTGATTCACAGCCTGGCTGGCCTCACCTGAGCTGTCACCTGCTCAGAAGCTTTTTGCTTGCCCAGCTTGGACAACCCAAGAAGTTTTAATTCTGCCAGGCTCTCACTGAAGCGGGTAAGAATTTCACTTGGGCAGAAACGATTCATCCAAGATTTCAAAAGCAACTCTCCAGTGCTACCAGGCACAAAAAGGAATTGGAGGACACCTGAAGGAAGGGACTAAATACAGCTGTGTTGCAGACTGAGTAATTACTAATCTACTTGATTTTTTAAACACCACTGGCAAGTTTCCTCTCCTGCTGGTCTCTGTAACTACCATGGACAGCAAGGAGCTGGCAGGACAGCTGGAAGCTGATCTGTGCCAGGGCTTTAGCAGCCAGACAAAACACTGTTGAGTAACCTTAAAAACGTTTTCCCTGGTGACTGTTTCCATGTCCCTGTGCCCGAAAGGACAACAGGAGAGAGCCTGCAGAGGTGAGGGTGTAGCCATGTGTAAAAGGCAGCTGAAGGAAGGCAGAGAGGGGAATCAGAATTGAAAAATCAGTGTTAGAGCTCCTCAGCACTCAGGACCAAAATTAATGCTCAATTAAAGGCTGTTCCAGAGGCTCAGCACTTGACTGGGGACCAGGAATATCCAGGTATAACTTCAGTATTTAAGGCTTCCCATCAAAGCACGAAGTGTGTCAGCTGAAACATTGCTACATGCACGTTTACAATCGGGAAATCAAAGCTGAAAGATTCGTTTTAGGCATCTCCAGGACTCCTTGGAGCAGTGGCTGTGCAGCCCGGCAGTGACGGGCACTGCCTGGAAGGCGGAGCAGCGATTTGGAGAGCAGAATGTGACCTGGTCACGTCTCAGCACGGAAGGAAACTGAAAATGAGGGTTTTGTGCCGAGCAGTGTTTACACAAGCTGCTGGGAAGTGCCCGAGCACGAGTCCCAGGCACGAGTGTCGGCCTTTCCCAGGCAGACAGAGGCAGGAACGCGGAGGCTCCGGGACAGCTTCGCCGGGCTGAGCAGCCCCGGACACCCCCGGGAAGCAAAGATCGCGCTCACCTCGGCTGCTGCCATCGCGGCCGTGCGGGCTCCGTCTGCGCTGGGGCCGGGGACACTGCGGGCCGGGGACACTGCGGGGCGGCTCCGGGCACGGTCCCGAGCACGGTCCCGATCCTGGTCACAGTCACGATCCCAGCTCCGGTGTCTGACCCAATCTCAGCTCCAGTGCCGGTCCCGATTGCAGCTCCGGTGCCGATCACAGCCACAATCCCGGATCGCGGTCACAGTCTCGGTCCCGCTCCCAATCCCGGTCACAGTCACGATCCCAGCTCCGGTCCCGATGCCAGCTCCAAACCCGGTCCCGATCCCAGCTGCAATCCCGGTCCCGATTCCAATCCCAGCTCCGGTTCCGATCCCAGCTCTGTCCCGATCCCAGCTCCAATCCCTATCCCAGCTCCGCTCCCGGTCCCAGCTCCGCTCCCGGCCCCAGCTCCAATCTCGGTGCCGATCCCAGCCCCGGTGCCGGTCCCAGCTTCACTCCCGGTGCTGATCCCAGCTCCAATCCCGCTCCCGGCCCCGCTCCCGGCCCCGCTCCCGGCCGCGCTCCCGGCGCTCCCGCAGCTCGTCCCGCCCGCCGGGGCGGGGAGTTCCCGGGGCAGCCCCGCCGCTGGTGCTGCCGTGCAGTGCCTCGGCGTGTCCCTGTGCCTTACAGCACACTCAGCAACTGCATCCCCGTTTTGCTGTCCCCTTCCGGGGCTTGCTGTCCTTTAACCAGCCCCGGTGTCGTAATTCAGCTGGGAAGGAACCTAATCCAGGTCCTTGGGTCCTTGTCTGGAGCAGCAGGACACTGCCAGTGACATCCATCTGCCTCTGGCAGTCCCACAAGGGCCTTTTTCATCTGGATTTCCAGTGCAGTGCCCTCGGTATCCATCCGGAACAAGGCTCAGACTCTCTATGTAGCCACCAATTAATTCACTGCTTCTCAAACATTTCCACTGATGATTATTTCTTTTTCTCTTTCAGGCTTGCAGGCTTGAGGATGCACAGACCATCACGCTGTCTACACTGAGAAAAACGCCTTGAACCATTTCATTGCCAGATTCCTTCCTCTTCTTCTGGAGTCCTTCACTTTTAATGCTTCTTTTTTTCGTGTTCATCCTTCATGGATGGCCAAACTCCAGGCTTTGACAGGAGATTGCTGAGGGTTTGGAAGGATGGTGAGCACGGGATTTACATCCAGAATGACCCAGCTGATAATCAGCCTAAGTGAATTCCTGGCTCAAGTGCCTTCCTGTGGCCTGTAATGTGCAGGGGTTTGAGACCAAAACCCAAATCCCGGTGAGTCAGAGGAAGGTGATGGTGAAAGTCTGAAGACACCATGGACCACACTTTGTAATGTCTGTGGAGCTCCACAGGCCCCTCCAATCTCAAATATTTCACAATTTTAAGAAAAGGCTGGATGGGTGGGAAGTACCAGTGACTACGAACTACTTATTTCAGAAAGAGACTAAAATGTGGTAATCTGCTGCTTCCCTTTTCCTTTCATTTTGGCCCTGTGACACCCAGCACTGGCCATGAGGGACAATGCCAGGCTTTTGCTGCTGGGAGCAAGAGAAAATCTGTTCAGCTGAGGATCTGAAGAGAAGGAATCAGAAGGTACAAATAGGAAAAATAAAGGGAGTGGAATGAAGGAAGTTTATGGGAGGAAAAAGAACTGTGAGGGGGAGATGAGGAAATCTCTGTTCTTCTGAGTCTGCAGGTGCTGAGTATTGGTGCTACCTGTGGCTTTCTTGTTCCTTTAGCTTGGCAGCTGAGTGTGCAAAAGTGATTTCCTGGCCACAGGTGACCAGTCTGGAGAGTGAGACATGAGCCAAAACAGGAACATAGCAGGAAGGAAGGGAGCAAACACAAAGGAGGTTTGTGTAAAGGTAATTGAAATGTGCTGTTTAAATGCCAAGAGAATGGCTTTGTTGTAAGGCTAGAATAAGGAGAGACTGAGCGGTGAGAAAAAGGGAATTTTGCTGTTGCTGATCCTTCTTCCACGTGTTAAAAGCACAAATGCTCCAAATCTGCAAGCACCCTGTGTCTCCTGGGGTACTCTGGCTGGAGATTCAGCTGCTGGCAGTTTGTCCTGCCTGTGCTGCAGCCCTTGCCCTAAACTTGGTGAGGCAACACCTTTGTTATTTCTGTTCCCTGCGCGTGTCCCAGACCTGCAGCTCTGAGTCAACAACGCGCCGCTGCCTCAGCACGGGGACA
Organism: Nicator chloris; assembly: GCA_013400495.1. NCBI lineage: Eukaryota > Metazoa > Chordata > Aves > Passeriformes > Pycnonotidae > Nicator > Nicator chloris. The sequence goes on along the minus strand of WAAE01001789.1, from coordinate 135,682 downwards.
AGGGGGGCTGAGCAAAACTCCAGCTTCGCAAGGCTGGGCTGCGAAAGGAATTCTGCTGAGTAAAAAGGGACAAGCCAGCCTGCAGGACACACACCCCCAGCTGCAAGGCAGGAAGAGCTCACATCCCTTCGAGGCCGGGCTGAGCTCAGCCCGTCCTCACCCCGAAGAATCAAGAGTCAAGAGGCGAATTTCAGCGAACTACAGACACGCCAGTGTTTATTAACTCCAGACCAGCGGCACAGGCACAACGCTGCAGGCACGGCATCTCTCCCCACACTCTAAGCCTGTTCCTTGAGCCTCTTGAGCAGCTCCCGCAGCTGCTCGATCTGGGCGGACACGCTGCTCTTGGCGGTGCCGCCCGCGGCCGTGTACTGCTCCACGCTGCTCAGCACGCTGAACACCTGCGCCACGTCGCTGCCAAACAGGGGGCTGGGGGCACGGGGGGGCTGTCAGTGGCCTCTGGGCTGCCCCACCGGCCCAGTGCCCACTGAGAGGCTGAGGGAGTGACAGCAGAGCATCCCCCTGCTGACATCAGCTCCAAGGGGACACCTAGCAACTTCAAAGCCAAACCCCTCTGGGGGCTTCCTGCCTCCCAGCCCTTCCCAACAGCTGCTGGAGTGGGATGGAGGTGATGTTGTCCCCCTTCAGTGTTTTCAGCCCCAGCAGGAGCAGCCTTGATGTTCAGGATATTGAGGTGCTGCCGGCCCAGGCACTTTTGGGAAGGCTGGTCAGGGGGGCTGAGCACTGCCTGTGCAGGGAAGGGAAATAACAGAGGGACAAACCTGATGCTCTTCAGGTCCTCCAGGCTGAGATTGTTGATGGTGATGCCTTTGGTCTCGGCGAGGTGGACGGCCTTGCCAGCAGCAATGTGGGCTTGTCTGAAGGGCATCTGCAGGGGCAAGCAGAGGTGGCACTCAGTGGCCAGGCAGCTGGGCTGCTTTTCCATGAGGAAAGTGGATGTGCTACTTTTGTTTTGGCTGGCCTGTTTTCCTTTAGGGTAATGCAAGCTGAATCTGGCAGTGCTGAGGTGGAAGAGGGGAGGATTTAGGAATGAATGATGATCAAATTTGGGTGTAAGTTACTTTGAAGTCTCCCAGGCAGCACTGCCAGAGATGCAGGTAAAGGATGTGTTTTCAGCTTCCATGGTTGTTGACTGCTCATCACCCTGGGACAGAACACAGGGGCCTCATCCCAACCCCTCACTGAGCAGTTCTCTGCATCCAAAGAAATCCCAGCTGCAGCTCTCCCTCTGGCACTTACTCCTTTATGAACCAAGTAGAGAGCCAGGTCAGATGACAGGATCTCAGGGCTCAGTGCCTTCTCCATGTTCTCCTTGTTGATCTGCAGAAAGGAGGGGCAGAGGGAGTCATTATTTATCATCAGCTCCACCTCGGGGCACATTAGCTCTAAAAGAGGGACCAAAATGAGCAGTGTGGGTGAAGCACTGAAGAGTTTTCACCTTAGGACCAGTCTGGACCCCTGGCCTCTGTGTTACTCACAGAAAATACACCATGATGATGTTGAATAGTGAGAGGATGAGAAGAATCTTTACCTGCAGGGTGGAAATCACTCCAGTGGCAACCTGGAGCACAGCATTCAGGGTGTCCACGACATCAAAGACGGCCTCCTTGTCCTCCTGTGTTGGAACAATGGTGGAAATGGCTCTGAGCCAGCCTGATACAGCACAAGAGGCTGAGCAGCCCAGGCAGCAGAGCAGGGATGTGACCCCAGAGGCTCCTGCCATGGCACTCAGGGTGTCACCTGCAGCATCCCCTCCCTCAGCCCCTTTCCCAGCACACAGCCAGGGGCTGTGCACACAAATGGAGTGCTGGGACAGCTCAAGTGTAGGAGATGACTGTGTCTGCTCACAGAGAGGCTGTGCAGAGGAGCAAGTGCTTTACCTGCAGGTCCTTGTTGTAGGTGCTCGGGAGTCCTTTGAGCACCATGAGAATTGCAGCCAGCTGCAGAGGGAAACAGGAGAGGCAGGGAGTGAGGTACAGAGCAAAGCAGGGCAGGTCCAGAACCCACAGTTCCTTACAAAATAAAGGGCAAGAGAAAGGACATTCTGCAGCCCCAACAGGAGCAGTTTCCTGTCCCTTTTCCTCCTTGTTGGGGCTCACCCGTCCGAACACTCGGCCGGCTTTGCTGCGGATCAGCTCCAGACTGTCAGGGTTCTTCTTCTGAGGCATCACACTGCTGCCAGAGCTGCAGGGAAAGTGTGTGGAGTGCACTGGTGAGCAAAACCCTCTGGCTGAAATCCCTGTTCCAGCCCTCTGAAAGGAACCTCTAAACCCCCTTTCCTTGTCCTGCTGTTTAGGGTGTAGGAAATCAGTGAACTGAGTGTGCCGAGTTCCTCATGTTTCCCACAGCAAAGCCTTTGGGTTTGCCCCTTGTCTGGAGCTCCCACACTGTCCCACCTCTCACAAAGAAAGGAAAAGGGGGCTCCTCCTCCAAGCCACTGAAGAGGTGGTATCAGCAGGCCAGGCTAAGTGCTCTGAGGGAGGGAGGGCTGTGGCTGTGCCACCCTGCAGACAAGGAGTCTGTCGGGATTGCAAACCCAGCCAGGCAAGGAAGGGCTCTGGCAGCATTCCCAGCACAGGAGGAAGTTCTCTCTGCCAGCAGTGCCTGGACAGGAGTTGCTGGGCTGAGCACAGACTTGGTTGAGTTAAGGGAATGAGAAATAAGTGACCATTTCTGAGGAATATTCACCCTGAGGGTGCCTTTGTGCCAAGCCCTTGATGCTGGGTCAGCCTCGTGCACAGAGAGACCCCCAACCACTGCCTCACCCAGGGTGGGAGAGCTGAGGAGAACCCCTCACCAGAGACCAAAAACCTACCAGTAGGTGTCAGAGAGGGTCAGGAAGCCAAATTCACTGGTGCTGTAGATGATGAGATCCTCAGCCATCTTGCTGAGATGGATCATCAGCAGGGTGGCAGCAGAGAGGAATTCCACTGCAGGGAAGGCAGGAAATCAGGAGGGGGAAAAGATGCTTGGGCAAGCCAGGGAAGCCTGAGTGGGTTTAGTCCTAGTGATGGATTTCAGTCCCTTTTCAAAGAAGGGTAACTGGAAAGGTGTCAGGAGCTGCTTCCCGCAGTGCTGGGAGGATTTGGCTGTGCTCACCCACAAAGTCCCTCTCGCTGACGGCATCCATGCTGTTCAGGCTGATGGAAGCAAAGTCCAGCTCTGCAAGGAAGGAGATGGACACAGGAGGTCACACTGGCCCTGACAGGAGCCTCAATGCACCAGGCTGCCCCAGAGGAGCTGACTGTGAGCCCTTGAGCAGTCCCAGGAACACAAACACATTTAGTGGGGTTTTTGTTATGATCCCAGACAGGCAGAGTGCAGCAGGGGGGACTCTCCTTCCTCCCACCTCACTGGCACTGCCTGCCTCTGCAGCAAAAATCCCAGAAAATGAAAGGCTCTGGTTCTGGGATGGGGCATTATGGTGCCATTCCCTCCCTCCCAGGTGTGACAGGTACTCCCATGCCCCTCAGGCCCAGGAAAACATTTACCACTGCGCAGCAGCTCCCTGTCAATTTCCAGGGGGTTTCCAGCCAGAGCACCACTGCCAGGGGAGAAAAAACAGAAATCATTCAATCCTCCTTTCATATCCATCCAAAGCCAAGCTCTGGGAAGCAGGGAAGGCACCCCTGCAGACTTTGCAGGGCAAAGCAAGGCCTAGGGATCACACACACAGTAGATCTTACCTTCCCAAAGGCAAGACATTAATCCTCTTTTTTATCTCTCCCAGGCGCTCAGAATCGCGGGTCAGAGCCACAGCATGGCTGGGGAAGGACAAGGGGGAGAAAGCACATGAAGCCATGGAATGGCTCTTTCCTTTCCTTTCCAGTCATTATCCTGCCATGCCTGGAGCCTGGGATCCCCTCCCAAATGTGAGGTTGGAGTGGAGCCTGGACAGAGCCAGGGGGCACAGGGAGTTCCTGTTCCAGTTTGTAGGGTTCCCCCTGGTTTGTCACCAGCCCTGGCTGTCCCCTCAGCAGAGCAGGGCCCCAAGGGTGGAGAAGGCTCCTCCAGCAGGTGTAGGAGGTGCTCACCTGAGCAAGAACTGGCTCCATCGGATGGGCTGAGCTTTCTGCAGGTGGGTGTAGCCAGGCAGGATCACATCGATTTCTCTGGGAGGGAAAGGACAGAGAGGTGAGCAGCAGGGACAGGAGGGAGGGCAGGGACAGGGCTGCAACTCCCTGCACAGGAGATCCTGCAGCTGCGTGGTCACACAACAAGCCTCGGAGTCTCCTGGCCCAAAAAGGCCAAAGTTCTGGGAAACAGGGACTGTGGACAAGGACTCACATGGCAGCACGTTCCACCAGGGTCTTGATGAGCTGCAGGAGGTGTGTGGAGATGATGGAGAGGGAATTCTTCATGAACAGCTTCAGGTCAGTCACAACCTGTGGGAGATTGGCCACAGTCAGGCCACAGAGAATGTCACATATGCAGTGACAGCAAGGCAAAGCCCTCCTTGTCCTGTGTGATGGGAAGGTGCATATTCTTCTCATCATTTGATTGTATTTATGTGGTAATGTTACCATTTCTTGCTCTCCAGGAAGAATTCCAGAGGTCACTCTGGACTGAGGTCTCCTAAAATGAGGCAGAGGAGAAACACAGAAGGAGAAAAAAAAAAGATTCTGTCCATACCTGATCATTCCTGCTTCTGCCAGTGTGCAACTTCCCAGCTATGTCTCCAATCAGCTCCTGAGGACAAGAGCAGCATTTCTGTCAGGATCTCTGTGCTCTAAACAGGACCATCCACACCAGCAGATCTCCCTGTCTGGAAGGGCCTCAGCTCCAGGGTCCTGGGAGGAACCACAGGATGTGCCCTGGGCAAGGGCAGGTTTGGATTCTGTGCTTGTCCAGCCCCAAAAGGGGCTGTGGAGACCCTTGGCTGTGCCCCAGGGGGTTCAGTGCCAGCAGCTCTGAAGGCATTTCACAGAGGGACAGAGGGACACACAACACCAGGCAGATGTGGAGGAACAGGAACACGAGGTTAGAGGAGCCAAACCTTCAGCCTGCGCTCGTTGGCAGTGTGGATATCCTCATCAGTCTGGATCACACCAAAGACTCCCTTAGACCACTCCTCAGAGATCTGCAAACAGCAGAAACACCACGGTTACCCTGCTGTGTCTGGGGCTGTGAGTGTCCCCAGCTAATCCCAGCTCCTGTCCTTCCCTGAAGTCTCATGCAAACTCTGGCATTCAGGCTGCCTGCTGCATCCTGATATTCCATACTATTGGTGGGATTCACCTCTCTATCCATGATAATCCTGCAGAGTTATGGAGGATTTAAGTGTTGCAAGGAAAGATTGAGCTGAAAAGTCAGTGATTTCTTCAGCATCAGCCACAAAGCTTTTCCCATAAAACATTGCACAGACTCACCGTTTTCCAGGGTGGGTGAGCAACGACAATGGATATTTTATAAAAGCACTTCTCTGCTGCCCCCTACACCTGCTATGCATTGCCTTCTGCCAAGTCGGGCAGCCAGGCTCAAAGTTCCACGTGCCAGCAAGAAAAGGAAGTTCTTACTTCCCACTGAAATGATTCCTAGTGACTGCTCAGCCTGAAGAGGACACGAAGACATTTAAAGATACTCTTTGAAACAGCAAGGTGCTGTCAGGTAAGGAAAGATGCATTCCAGCATGCATGAGAGGTTGTGAAGGGAAGAAATACCTTTTCCAGGCCACTCAGGATCTTCTCCAGCTCAGTTTTGGACAGGATTCCAGCCTTCTCCAAGGCTTTGGCATAAGCCATGCTCCCCTGGATGTCGACTTCAGACAGTCTCTGATCAACAGTAATGGAAGCGCTGAGCATCTCCATGATGGGATCTGTGCTCCCCACAAACCTTCCTGCCATCATTTTGTCCCCCTGCAAGAAATGAAGAGACACAGATTTATGGATATATGCCCTAAAAAATCAGTTTCATGTCCACCTCAATCCTTACCAAAGTAAAATTGAGGACCATCTCAGGAATGGTTTTATTCAGTGTATACCAGCAAAACCCTGGACTTTAGAGCATGTCACTGTCACTAGAATTTAGCCCTTGAGGTTACAGGTCTGGCTTGGGGATTCTCCAAGATATTTGACTTCTGGAGGACTCTCTGAAAATAAGCATCAGGGCATGTGGTGCAACACCAGCATGGAACTCTCTTTTAAGGCACTGCTGATCTCTGACCCTTTGATGGGCTCCTGACAAAAACAAACAAGAAAAAACCCTACAACAAAAACAAACAAAAAGAAAGAAAGAAAATTTAAAAGGTAAAGGAGAAAAGGAGTCAGGGATATAGTGAAAGCTGTTCTCTGATCCTTGAAACAATAAAATATTCAGCTGACAAGGAGCTGTGGGCCAGCACAAGCCACTAAAACGTTCCTGTGACTATAAAGTGTCTGAAGTCACCGTTTGAAGCAGCTCCAGAGCCCACGACGTTGTCGCGTAAAATTAGGATAAAACCGGCAAAGGTGCAGGTGGCAGAAAGGGAGGCCTGGCTGCCCTTCAGTGTTACAAATGTTCGAATGAGATGAAAAGGGAGGAGAGAAAACCCCAAAGCAGCCCCAGAAGGGCTGGGCAGGTGCGCGGCGCCGGGCGGGCGGCGGAGCTACCATGGACAGCGGGCGGGGACCGCGGCATCCGCGGCCCTTTTCCCAAAGGATTGGCGCAGGGAAGAGCAGGAGGGAGCCTGCGGGGACAGGATCAAGGCTCGGAGTGCGGGAGCTCTGCGTTTCAGGCGGGTTTGTTCGCAGGAGCTGCCGCGGTGGGGAAATGCGGGGAAAAAGCCAAAGTTTTGCAGGTCCTCGCTGGACACCCCGTGATGGGCAGAGGGGACAGGGAGTGAATGGTCCTGCTGGAAGGGAAGGGCTGGGATGGGAAGAGGTACCCAGGTACGGCGTCGCTGCCAGGATCAGAGGTGAGACGGTGGATTATCTCAGCAAAGACGTTCGCTGTCCCCTTCTCCATTGAAAACCCGGGAAAATCACTCAAAGAATCATTAAGATTGGAAAACACGTCCAAGATCAGCGAGTCCAGCACTGCCAGGACCACCCCACGTCCCTAAGGACCACACGGACACCCCGAACCCTCCCAGGGATGCTGGTCCCACCCGTTCCAAACGGAGCAGAGAAGGACCCGGAGCAAAGCCAAGCTCCCCCTCACCTCGGCTGCCATTTCGGACGACGTTTTGCTCGTTTGTGCAGCGATCCTGGCACCTGGTGCAACCTGCGGGACAGCGCGGAGATGCTCAGCTGCTGCGGTGCCCGCTCCCGGTTCGCCGGCACCGCTCCCGGTGCGCTCCCGGTTCTCCGGCATCCCTCCCTGCCCCGCTCCCGGTACGTTCCTGGTTCTCCGGGCATCACTCCCTGCTCCTCTCCCGGTGCGCTCCCGCTTCCTCGGGCATCGTTCCTGATGCGCTCCCAACTCCCGGGCATCGCTCCCGGTGCGCTCCCGGTTCTCCGGGCAGCCCTCCCTGCCCCGCTCCCGGTGCGCTCCCGCTGCCGCGGGCATCGTGCGTGGTGCGCTCCCACCTCCCGGGCATCGCTCCCGGGGCGCGCCCGCTTCCTGGGGTGTCCCTCCCGGCCCCGCTCCCGGTTCCCCAGGCATCCCTTCCTGCCCCGCCTCCCGGTGCGCTCCCGGTTCCCCGGGCACCGCTCACCTGCTCCGCACGCAGCCCCGGCCGCTCTGTGGCTCGCTGCTCCCCGGCCCCGCTGCCCCGCTTTTACAGCCCTCGGCTCGGGGCTGGCGGCTCGGCCCGCCCCGCCGGGGCGGGGTGTGCCCGGGGCCGGCCCCGCTCGGAGTCCCCCGTGTCCCCCGTGTCCCTTCCCACCCCTGCGCTGCGGCTCGGGGGCAGGGGGTGCTTTGGACAACGAGGCTTGGGAGGGATGCTCCAGCGATGCTTCTCACCCGGCGGGGCTCCTGCGCTGTGGACAGGTCAGGAATATCCTTGGAATGCTTTGCTGGGAATATCCCAGCACTCTGTGTCACACCCCTCTCATGAGCAATCTTTGATACAAATATAACTGCTCCAGTGCTCTGTCCCCACTGCCACCCCAGCAAACACAAACTATGGATGGGAGCCTCTTGTTCTTTCCCATCTCTGCATGGATGAAACTGTTCACCCCACCTGGAAAGATGCTGCAGCCCCAGATTTGGGGGTCCCCTGCTGTCCCCAGGTTGTGGGGTCACCTGAGAGCCTCAGGTGGGGCTTAGAGTTATATTTATGCCAATAACCTCTATCTTAAACTCATCACACCCTAAATATCATGGAATTAAGTGACTCATGTAAAGCACAAGGGACCTTTTAGAGCAGCAGAGCTGCGGCTCAGCACGAGAATTTCTCATTAACTCCTCAGGCAGAGCATTTTCTGCAGCCCCTCCACAGAAAGATGAATATTTGCTGCTTTCTCCAAGTGAGCTCCTGCAGTGTAATATTCTTCCATGTACTTTGTCCAAACCTCTCACGAAGCTCAGGAAACATATTCCAGCTTTCTCATCCACGTTTTTGTTTGATTTTCCTTCCTTACACTGATCCTCTTGTTCTTTTTCTACTGTTCTCTCAGTTCTACAACTTAACCCCTTTTCCTTTTTCCACTGGGAAACAGAAACAGTTCTCAATCCTTTTGCTGTCCCATTCCTTCCTCTTGTGAAATCCCTCATTTTTACCACATTTCTTGTCTCCTTCACCTTTTCAAAGTGTCCTTGTCCTTGCTCTGGGCTTTGACAGGAGATTGCCAATGTGTTGTGAAGACTTTAAGCACTGGATTTATAACTAGAGTGAATGGGTGTAAATAAGATTTTGCTACCCCGTGTCTGATATTACATGTGACAGGGGATATTCCATCCACATGGGATCTGTCAGCAATGCCACTGTGGATTTAGCAAACTTCCCAGGGATTAGTTGGCTTGGAGTGCTCTGCTCAGCTCCTGCCCCAGTGTGTGTCTAGGAAATGATGAATTCTCTCTTTATTTTTAGATCAAACAGGCAATAACTATGTTTTTTGGTGTAATAAACAATGTAGAATGTAGATCAATATTTTTATAATGAGAGTGGAAGTAAAACAAAATACAAGCAGAATTCCTCAACTTAAAGATGAACATTGAACAAATAGGATTTCTTAAAGATGTTTGGAGCTGGAGAGTTGAACTTTTTTGATGAGAAAATAGTAAAATATCATAAATATACCTTCTAATTCAAACTGAAGTGAATTCTCATAACCATCTTCTCCATTTGTTCTGGTTTGGATGTCTCTCCACTTCCCATCATCGCCTTTCAGTGTTTTATTTGAAACAGAAACATTAACCTCAAAATCCTCACCCCACAGTTAATACCGAGGAAGTTCTGAAGGAAAAGCCTCCCACTTCTTTTCCTTTCTGGCACAGGGGATGGCAAATTATTCCTACATCAATATTCCCAGCTCCCCCTTTTTCGAGGTGAACTAAGTACTAGAGAAAATTGGCAACTAGAAATTGCCAATTCTGCAGCACAGAGAAGTTTAATTAAATATATTTGAACGTTCTCAAAGGTCTGAACTTTATTTGTATTTTTGTAATCAGAGTCTTCCTCTACTATTTCACTTTTTTGCTGGAAGTGTGCAATGCTGAGGGAGTGCTGCTCCGAAGGAGCTTTGGTGGCTCTGGAAATCCACTTTTCACAACAGGACTGCAAAGGAAAGGGATGGCAGAAACAGCTACAGTGCACCTTCTTTTAAAAACATCATTTTTTTAGCTGTCTTTTCACTTTGGAGAAAGAAAACAGCTCCATGGGCTGAACGTGCAGTGCAAACGCATCGTCAGCTCGCCTGACTCCGAGCCGTGCTGACATTTTTTTGTTCAAAAAACCCCCCAACTTTGCTTTTAACGAATTTTTGAATGTAAAAGGCAAAAAGAAAAAAAAAAATAGACACCATAGGGTGCTGAGCGAAATGCTGAACACAGTAAACATCTTTCATGACAAAGAACACAAATACCCAGCAGATCTGCTGTCAATAGCAAGTCCTGGGCCCCCTGCTTTCAATAGTTAATACTGAGGCCCCTCTCTCCCCAAGCCTTACTGGTAACAATCACAATGTTAAAATGTTGACATGCTAAGCACATTTGGAAAAACCCATGTCTGCATTCCCCATGGATGGTGTAGCATCGCTGTCTAACACCTAAAGAGCAGCAGTTAAAGCCAAAGTGACCTTCTCACCTCACCCCCTGCCCGCCTGGTTCTCTCTTGGTATCCCCTCTTGTGGTGTCACTGGAGCTGGAGCTGACCCATATTTGTATTTACAGCCTGCCAGGCTTCCTGTCTCCACTGGGAAATGTTTAGGAGGGGTATCTCTGTCAGGGAAAAAAAAGGCTGTTGGAAGAGGTGTTTGTGTCATGCTCCTTCATCCCCAGCTGCGTCTTTGTCGTGGGTTGTAAAGAGCAGCACTGATTGGGAAAACGGGTCAGGAAAGTGAAGTTTTGGGGAAAGGGTGGAAAAAATGCATCAGGAGAGGGAAATTTTGGGGAAAGGATGGAAAAAATGCATCAGAAAAGTGAAATATTGGGGAAAGGGTGGAAGAAAACCGCATCAGAAAAGTGAAATTTTGGGGAAAGGGTGGAAAAAACGTGTCAGGAAAGTGAAATTTTGGAGAAATGGTGGAAATAAATATAATAATTTATTGTTGGGAGAGATATAAAGAGATGTAAAGGAGAATCAAGGTTATTGCGCTGAAGGTTCTGAACCCTTGTCTGAAGACAGCGGTGAGAGGCAGACAAGGATTAGCAGATTTCTGGAATGAAACCCTGAAATTTGCTTGTCTGGAAATGCTCTGTTTTCACATGAAACCTGACATCCTTTCCCTTCTCTCAGGCAGCTGCATGTGGACGGTTTGGGACATGGCAGAGCAGTCACAGAGCTTTTGCTGTGCCAGTTTTGGCCAACTTACAAGGCCAGTTAATCCTGACATGAAAAAGGGCAGCATCCATCGCATCCTGTGCCCTGAGTCACACCAGCAGCTCTCAGTCTGCCTTTGGAGACCTCTCTCCTGGCTTTTTTTTATTCCACAGGACTCCACAATAAATGATTTTGAAGTATAGATAAATTTCTCTCTGTACTAAACTTGTGCGTGATGGGGTGCACATGCCCGCCAAGACTTTTTTTAGGGGTTTTCAAATTAAAAGGGCTGAAAAACCTTTGGAGTTGGCTTTTAAATTTTGTTCAGCGTTTCTATATCTGGTGACGGAAGTTCCTGGAAAACTGGGAGCTGCTCCTTGCCTGCTGTCCTGGCACTGGAGACAGTTCCTGAAGCACTGCAGTTTGCTCCTGTTACTCTGAATTGATTTTGCATTTGCAACATCCCAGGGAGAAGAAAAGGCTTAATTTTGTCTGGTTTGGTCGTGGAGAAAAAAGTGGCTGGTGGGTTTTGTGCTGGAATTGCAAGGCAGAGGTTGCGGGCACAAGTCTGACCCATTCACTTCCCTAAATCCCTAAAAGGCTCTTAAATCCCAGCTGCAAGCAAGCAAATATATCTGCATGACAGTCCTTAGGGAGTTAGAGGTGCTGTAGCTGCATCTTAAATCTTCCCTGAGAGATAATGTCAAAATGAGGGAATTAATATTTATTTCCCTGGCCAGGTAATTTTCCGTGCTGTTGGCACTAGGATTTTCAGCTGTTTGCACTCATTGAAGTGTCACTGGTTTAACTGAGGATGAAAAAGGCTCTTGGAAAATTTAGTAGCACGTAGTTTAGATGGGAAAGAGTCACGGTGACAGCTGGGAAAGACACGATGCTGATGAATTTGATGGGTGCATATATGGGTGCTTTAAAAGACAACAGGAGTATCACACAACTGCTTCAGCCTTGCAGCAGTCTGCACACGGTTAAAGATTTGATTTGAAAGTATTTTCGCGATACTGTTTTGCGCTTGTCACAGTTAACAGCGGCTAATAGCCAATCTGGGTGATTTCAGACAGAAATGACACAATTTTTTGTCTCATACACGCACAAAAACTGCGATGGAAAGCAAATGTTCAGCGCCGGCATTGGTGGTTCAGTGGTAGAATTCTCGCCTGCCACGCGGGAGGCCCGGGTTCGATTCCCGGCCAATGCAGTCGAGTTTTTTTCCCGCCTCTCTTTTCTTTTTTTTTTTTTTTTTTTTTGAGTTCCTTATTTCTTCTTCCTTTTCCGCTTCCGTCGCGACCGCCGAATCCTCCTTCAGCTCCACCGGGCCTGTTCCCCCTCCGTGTCCCGCCGGGCTGCCCGGGGATAGCGAGCGGGACGATCCTCGGGGAGGCCGCGCCGGGCAGGACAAGATGGAGGTGTAAGGAAGGGCCTGAGGGGGGAGCGCAGGGCTCGGGCGGGCCTCGGAGCCACCCTGCCGTGCCCACATCGCGTCTCTGTGGGGATTTGTGGGGGTTTTGTGGGGTTTCCGTGGGGTGTATCGCTATGGGGTGTGTGGGTACATCTCTGTGGGCGTGGGGTGTGTGTGGGTACATCTGTATGTAGTGTGAGGGGGTACATCCGTGTCGGCCTGTGCGTGAGGGTGCAATAAATCCGTGAGGGGTTTATTGCCCCCAGCAGGGAGTTCAGGTTTATTTTCTGATGGGTTTATTTTCTGGTCAGTTCTGGTCAATGTCTGAAGGGTTTATTTTCTTTAAAACTCCTGCCGGACAAGCTGCTGGGGGGAAAGGCGGCGTGAATCCCGCTCTCCTCACCTCCTGTCCTCTCCTGTCCCCTCCTGTCCCTCCCGCTCCCTCTGTCCCGGGAGAGGCAAAATGCGAATTTTTCATTATTCCCGTGAGCTTTGTGTAGGAGCTGGAAACGCTGGGGAAGGAAAAAACCTGAGGGGTTTGTGCCAGCGATTGCAAACACAGTAAGAGAGTCAGGATTTTGGCTGGTTGCGGTTTCAGGGCTGTTACACCAGGCCTTCTTGCCGTGTGTTTTGGGCACAAAACTATGGGATTTGACCTGTTTTGAAGCTTAAAATCTCACGAGTTCTGTGGAGCTGGATAAGCTTCTAGTTTTCTTTTAATTTTAATTTCTCTGATGGGGTGGGGGCACTCATGGGATGTATGCCCCAAAGTCACTGAGCTCCTGCATCCCTGTAATGCAGGGATGCTTTATTATCATTAAATCTGCTCTATTATGAGCATGAAAATCAAAAGTTGATTAAAAATATGAAACATCTGCTGAAGTACAGGTTTGTATGACAGTCTTTATACGAGTAGCAGCCTGCAGAGAAATGAGCTGTTCTGGCTGTTGTACACTGAGAAAGATGCTTTTGATACCATTAATAATAATAAAAAATCTGTGATGCTTCTTATACGTCCATCGAGTTTTTATTAACCTTCTTTTGCCTCCTGCCTGAGGAGCTTTGCAACTCTCCAAGTTCTTACCATGGATTTTTCTTACCAGAATTATTCTGTATTTCTTACCAGAATTATTTGTTATTAGAGGAGAGAACTCTCAGAAAACTATGTGGTTTAAATATACAACACGTGTGAAGCAGCAGACTTAAAAATATGAAGTGTCAGTGATATTTGTAAAGGTGTGATGCCCTGTACTAAGATATTTTTTGATATATGCAGCCCTACTCAAGAGTATTTTGGTTTAGGCTAAAATTTGGGCAAATATTAGCTGTTTCAAGACTCTAAAAAGTGTTTATATTCTTGGTGTTACCATGAAAAGTTTTACCTTTCTGCTTAAGTCTTAATCACATAAAAACTAAACGAAGTGTTGAGCTGACTGCTTAAAAATATACATTAGAACCCATTATTCAGAATTCCTTGTTTCCTGACTGTAAAATTGGTAGCTGTGAGTCAGGACTGAAGGAAATTTTATTCCTATTGCAAATGTTAATCAGTTTATAAAGTTGATATTTCAGTGCAACAGAGCTGTTGAAGATTTGAGACTGACTCGTTGGCAGAAGTGGAAAAAAAAAGAAGTATTTTTCTGAACGGCAAAGTGGATAGGAATGAAAAAGGAAAGCAGTTGTCTTAAATAATTTCATTCTTAAGCTTTGGTTCCAAAGCCCCATTTGCATGGCGCTGTATTTATTTCATCCTCTCTCAGCCGAAGAATTCCATATGTAATTCTCCCTATAGAATGTCTTTGATCCGCGGGGATTTCTGTAGGGCCCGGCTGAATGCAAACGTTCTGGAGACTTGCATTTACCTCCCAACAAAAGCTATATATGGTTTGTAAAACATGAATGAAAAACTAATGCGTGCCTGAGCTCACTTGCTGAAGTTTCACTCGGGTCAGCGAAATGGAAGTTGAAGTTCATCTCAGCGTATTTTAGAAGGTCCTTTTCATTTAAAAACAATGCTAGAACCTGTGGAAGTTTGTGGATGCATTTACCATTTGAAAGTGATGAACGTGACAGTTCTATTCAGGCCGTTCGCGGTGCTTAACAACACATTGTACCTTTTTTGTTGGTTTTATTTTTTTCTTTTCCCTGATCTGCTGCACGGACCTGAGAAAGGCCTTTTTTTCCTTTTGTATGGAAACTTTCTGTTGTTGTGGCTACTGACTGCTCAGCAGAACGTGTTGTTCAGGGAACAGAGGATGTTCTGGGGCAGTTTTTCTCCATCTTTTTACTTTAAATCTATACATTTACAATATCCGGGAGGAATAAAGGCACGATGTGCTTGGCTCTGCAGGCACCCTGGATGAGGATTCTTGCTTAATGGCGACTGAGGAAGTGGAAAATGGGAAACTCAGCCTTGCCCTTCTAATATAGGAACAGGCACGTGAAATTGGAAGAATAAATAAAGGGGAAATGGAATAAATTGGTGTTTTTTCACTCAGTAACACATAAAAATTAAAGTCCTCTTTGTGTCTATGCACACACACGCGTGTCCGTGGTACTAAAATACTCAGGATGCTCTTGACTGATAAAGAAAATAGAGCTTGTAATCTGAATTATTTTTCCCATCAGTCTTTATTTGAATAAAATCAGAGGCATTTTTTTCTAAGGAAGAAGCAAAGCAATTTGGTTTGAGTGTGTGAAATTGGGTGAGTGAGTGAAAATAGGGGGACTGAGTGAAAGGAGCGTGTTGTACAAGTGTACTATGATTTATGGGGCAAACTGTGTAAAATAGACTCAATACTTATGTCATAATTTTACTGACAGCATGGAAAATATTCTCCAGAGATGGCAATTGTAGAATCATCAAAATAAGGTGTCTTGGGGCTTTTTTTTTTTAAACCTTATGTTCTTTTAGTGTCTGTGACTGGGCAAAGAAAAGCTTCAGACAATTGCATTTAAATCATAATTAATTGTTTTCATTTTTCCTTTTAGAAAAGACGCAAATGCTGCATTGCTGAGTAACTTTGAGGTAAGTTTGTCTTCATTCTGCTTTCAAAGCAGCAATTTCAAGCTGTCATCAGTCCCTTGTATAATCTTTGCAAGCTGAAATGTGGCAGTGGCAATCAGCAAAACCTGCAGGGGCTTTCCTCTTCCTTGAATTTGGTTAGTTTTCAAGAAAAAAGGCTTTTTAAAGAAGATTTGGAAATGGTTTTGCTAGTAATGGATACTGTAGTATTGTTTGTTTTGTCTTGAGATCGTTCCAAAGTAGATATTTCTTCTCTCTCATTTTAAGGAGGGTGGGAAGAAGTACCGTGTCCTTGTTGGTTTAATTTAAGCCAGGTAATGGAAATATTTTGCTTTGCTGATTAATGCAATTTTTGGAACAGTTTTAATAACCCAAGTGGTTTTGTCTCTGTTACTGTATTGCTGAAGTTGCTTTTTATTGCAACTGTTTCATTCTATTCTGAAATTAATTTCGAAGTGTTCTGTCTGCAAACAGCAGAGCAGGCATCTGGTGAGTGTTAATGAGGCATCTGCAAAGGACTCTCTGAAATTTCCTGAGAAATCGACAATACCATGTCAGCCAAACTGGTGTTCAGTGCCTGGCTGTTAAAAACATGTGAAAAAAATAGCAAATATGGTTGTGAAAAGTACTGGTTGCCCTCCAGCTGCTGATACCTTTCCATTTGCTCCACTTCCCAGTTGCAGTGCCACTGGCAAAGGCAATGCTCTGTAAACCAGGGTGATGCTTGGCACACCAAGTTCCATCCCTGCACTTCTGTGAGCTCGTTGTCCTTTTGTGTTTGTTGTCAAAGTTCCCAGCATGAGACTGAGATTTCAGCACTGGCAGGTGTTCCTTTTCCAGAGAAGTGTGAAGTAATTGAGGGTTTGTGGCTGATTATGTTCATATTTCTCACTGTCTAGAAATGTTTGGTTTCTGGTTTCTCTGGACTTGTCAGTTTATAATTCCCTGGGCTGGGTCTTGAGTGAAGCCAGGTAAAAATGAGGGGATGAACAGTGAGAAGTGCTCTGTTGCTTTGCTCTGGGTATTGACTCTGGATATACTGCAAAGCCTGAAGCAAAACATCTGCAAAAGTTCCATTCATCTGTTTAAAATAGCCACAGCTTTTAAAGAACAATTTACATCTTTATTCATCACTCTGGAGCCAAAGCATTTCTCATTTCAGTTGCTGGTCCATCCACTAAAACTGCCACACATTTTTTTTGTTGTTTGGCTGATGGGAATTTCCTGTTACTTTATGATTTCCTGCTGTAATATTTTCAGGTAAAATGCTCTCAGATGCTCTGAACCACTTAATTTTTTTATTTTTAGGTGTACCAGTTACTTACTGATCTCAAGCAGCAGCGTAAAGAGAGTGGCAAAAGCAAGCAGAGCTCTGGGCAGCAGAATCTGAACACAATCATGTATGAGGTGAGCAGCACTGGGAAAGTCCTTTCACCTGCAATAATTCACATCCTCAGGGTTGTGTATTAATAATTTGCTATCAAATTTCCCCTAATCCAAACCACAACAAAACGTTTAATCTCCACTTTTCTGTTGTCAGGCTGTAGGGTAACTGTGCTGTCAGGTCAGAGTTAGGCAGCTGATGTTCTTAAAATCTATCAAAGAATTGCAAAATTGCAAATCCCCCTGGTTTTCAGCTGTTTAGTTTCGTTAGGATTTTTTTTTTTAATTCTAAGTATTCCATCCTTTCATCCCTATCAGATGATTGGGAGCTCTGCCCTAAGACACAGGGCAGAGCTCCCTATCATCTGATGAGTTTATAATATCACCTAAATTGGTCATTAAGATGATGATTTCAAAGCTGAGGCACAGATTTCATGGTATTCTTTTATTAACACAATTCAATTAATCATTCCCAGCCAAAACAGATCATTTAAATAGCTTTTTTTTGATCCAAAGAAAAGCCAAACCACACGTACAGATAACATCACTTGGACGCCAGGCCGGGAATAAACATTTCATCCCTTGCTGGGAAGGAATTCTCAAATCTTATAATGCAAATATCAACATTTCAAATAAATGAGCAACTTCTCAGAGCCTTGCAGTGAGCCCCATTGTGTGTGTGCTGGAGAATTGCATGAGCAGCACTGTGACTGACAGGCAGCTGAAAGCACGTTGCCTTTGCTTGCATGAGTAATTCTGTTGAGCCCTGAAACGACTCATGTGGATAAGATCTGACCTAGGCTTTGGTTTTGTTTTAGTTCTGGCTTTGTTTGAAAAAGGTACAGAGGTTGTAATTCCTAAGCCTTGCATTCAACAAAATAGGGGCTTACCAGAAATGGGAATTAAATCTTCATGGAGACTGACAGTCTCTTCCTGCACCTCTGGGAAACAGCTGAGGAAGATCCTGTAAGTAAATTTTATCAGGATGCACCTGAAATCTTGAATTGCTTTGTTATTCTGTATGTTAAATACTTATGGGACGCTCGGGGGTGTAGCTGGTGTCAATTCTGGGTGTGTTTTCTGTGTTTGACTGAAAGAAAAGCAGAATTTGGTTTTACAGGATTGTCTTTAGATTTCTTCACAAGCTCCCTGCAGACTTGGATCCATTGGTACTGAAGTAACTCCATGAAGGAAGCTTTGTTTTTCTGTATATTTGGCTTTTTCATCGATTTGAAATTGCCAGAAAAAGATGAATCTGGAAGAGAAATGACTCCTCTGAAATAATTACATTACATGACAATATAATAATTTCATTTTGATCACTGGTGGTGAATAACAGCTTCATTTTACCTGGAAAGATCAGGCAGGGCTTAAAGAAAGGAATAATAAATTATAATTATTTCCAGCTCTTCATTTTGGGGTTTAATTCAAGCAACAATAAATATTTACAAAGATTTTAAGTCACTTCCAGTGAAAAGTCAGCTGTGAACTGGAATTTTTGTGAGTTTTTTAATCAACAAATTGGTTTTTTACTCAGGTCAGATTACTTTGTGTAATGTAATTCCATTATCCACCTGCTCAATGTTGTTATTTTAAATAAAGCAAATAAATAAAGCAAATAAAGAACATCTGCTCTCAAAGTCAGTTGAGGTTGGTGGGTGTTACATGGAAAAAATTGATCAAAGTTTAATGGTCTCAATTTTTAATAGAAAATATCCTTGTAGATTTCATAACAAGCTACTTGATCTGCTTCTAGCAACTTTAAATTGTCAGAAATGCAGGTAAAGGATAAAAACAAGGATAGATTAGAGATCTTAAAGAGGGATTTCTGGGCTGGCAGGGAGAATATTCCTGGCACTGAGCACAGGAAAACTTGGGTTTAAAGATGAATTCAACTTTATCTGTGTGCTTTTAAGAGACAAAAACCAAACATGAGCAAACCAAGGTAGCAAATGTCTGTCACAAACAGCAAGAGGGTTTTTTTTAGCTGGCAGAGCTAAAACTCAGTCCTTTCCTGTGTTCTTCAACTTGCAATTTTGGGCTTTGAACAGCTCAGATAAAGTTGATTTCCAAACCTGAGTTGATTTTCCAATTTTTCTCAGGGCTGAGGAGACTTTCCAGGGTTCTTGTTCCATACACAACTGGTAGTACAAGTACTAAGTGTGAAATAATGCATATTTTCTTTCTGTCCCTTGCAGACACTGAAGTACATTTCAAAAACACCCTGCAGGTACCAGAGTCCTGAGACTGTCAGGGAGTTCCTGGTAGCAATGAAAGAGCATAAATTAACCAAGTAAGTGGAGCTGTGCATCTGAACAGGAGTGAAAACTCAATTAAGGCTGAAAAACTGATCCCTGTGGACAGTGTGATGATCTGATTATGGATTTTAAGTATTTTCTGCCATTATTTAAATGCTCAGCCAAACAACTTTTCCTTCACTCTTGAGTATTTCCATCTTCTCTTTCTGTGCTGTTTGTTCAGGATCTCTGAGATCTACATTTCAGTTATTTAAATATTGTATCAACCAACCTTCCCTCCTCCCCCAGCAGTTTCCAGAGAAGCTGAACCACTTGAATAACCACTGGATAGTGGTTATTTTGGGAAGTTCTGCCTGGAGAAGAAAAGATTTCCTTTGCAGTTCCAAGACTCCAAGGGCTTTTTTCCTCTTTGGCAGGGCTGTGAGTGCCTGCTCTTGAGGCACATCATCCTCTTGGAGCTCTGCAGTGGAGATAGAAGAGTGTAAATAAAAGTGGAATCAGCTGGCCACTTGTTTGGATAGCTCTGATCACTCCTCTGACTTGTAAAGCAGAAACCCCCCAATATTTAGCTGCTTCTAAATGGCTCCTCCTTCACTTCAGAGGAGGAGTTCATGCTGGATAGACACTGAGTGTGTTTTTATTCCCTGCTGGGAGGACTCCCAAGGAGTCCATCCTCTGGGAGAGAGGCCTTTCATTCATTTGCCTGTGCCACAAAATGCACAGTGAGAGCTCTGGAGTGCTGCAGAACAGGTTTTTAGCCTGTCCAGAGCAGGGAAAGCAGATTGTCAGCTTTTTGTTAGGCTTTCAGTGCCCCCTCTCTACAGCCAGGCACATCCGGCACAGCAGCAGCTCTGCACAAAGGGATGCTGCTCCTTGGGAATTCTGGCCTGGAATTGTGCTTGGATTGCTTTCTTTGCCAGGTCAGTAAGCCACTGTTTAACCCTCCTGTGGCTCATTTTATACAGCAGGATACTCATTTATATATCCTCATTATTTTCTGGAGGTATTCAAGCATGGAGAAAAGAAAATACTCTGCAATAAAAATACTAGAGGGGTACAGAGGTGGTAATATGGCACTGAGAGGGTCTTAAAATTGGCAGCAAACATTTCTGGAGTAGCAGTGAGCATCCTTCCCTTCTGGTAATGTAAACCAGCCCTTTTGGAAGAGAAGTAAGCTTTGCTGTCTGTGCAGGGCAGCAGTTTAGGAAGAACCAGCAGAGGGATGTAGCACAGCAGAAAGGCAAATTAGGATTTTTCAGAGTGAAAGGAACTGAAAGATGTTGATTATGTTATCAAAACTCCCATTAAAAATCAAAGTGTTTATTTAAAGCTCATTTCTAAACTTCTTTCAGGTGGAATTTGACCAGGACCTGAGGGTTAACTCTTAGTGTTATCACTTTTGGTACCTTGATTGCAACTGCTCCCCTGGATGGGATCTCCAAGAGTGAAATACTAAACAATTTAAGTTATAACAGAGAAACTTCCAGCTACAGATTCTCTGTCTCCCACAGTGCTGAGCACTTTTGTGTAAGATCTACCCAAATATTCACCTTCCCACACCTGCTTGTTCAGAGAGCTGGAAAGGTTGGAATAGTTACAAGCTTTAAAAGAGCTTTTGGACTGTTTCATTTTTTCTGATGCTCTGAGGTGCCTTTGGGGTTAGGCACCATCCTGTGTGTCCTTTTCCTGAGGCACTGAAGCAAGGGAGTTATTCCCAAATCATTTCTTGGGCACAGGATGAGAGTGAAGAGCCAGCCAGTGGTGTAGATAACAAATTTACTCTGTCTGAATTCAGATTTGTTCTGTGAGCATCCTGTACAACTTTTATTTTTTTAATTCCTGACTTATCTGGTAAAGAACTTCCCAACTCTGCCAACGTGCTGTACAGAATAAAACCCAGAATTGTTTTGTGTGATCCTGGCACTTCTTTTTTCTGACCTTTTCCGTGCAGCCACTTGAAGGCAGAAGTGTCAGGGCCCGTGTGGCAGCCCCTTCACCCCAAACCACAGAGCACACGGGGTGCAATTACTCCTGAAGGCACTTTCTGTTGAACCACTTCAACCAGCCATGCCTCCAAGGCAATTTGGAGCTCCCCTCTGGTTCCTCACCAAGGTCATTTCAACACTGCTCCTCTTGTTAAATGAAAAGGCTTTGATGGCTTCCATTCTGTGGATGGAGGTGGTGTTTAGGGATTTCATTCCAGCTGTCTCCCTTCCCTTGGAGAGGAAAGACCTGCAGTGTTTGCTCTTGCAGGACCTTGCTTGCATGATCCCTGTAATGACCTTTCCTCCCACCAAGAGCAATGAGCTCCAGACTGTCTTTGCTGCTTCCTTTCTGGGTAAGGCAGCCCAAAATGTGCTCTCTGAGCTGGTCAGACACTGACTGTGCTGGTACCGGCTCTCTGCAGTGGCTGATTAGATTTATTTGTGTTAATTGGGGTCTGTCCTCAGACTATTCAATCTGGTTAAAGGGTCAGCACCACCCCATCACCCCGGACTGCTTCCCTGCCCTTTAAATTCCTGTCTTAGCTCCACCTCTGCCCAGAGGGGAAACAATTAAGCAGCCTGTTCATGTTCTTAATTAGGCTCAGCTTATTTCCTAAGACTTTGAAGATCAGGGTTTGCAGCCCTGCCTTGGGATGTTCCCAGCTCAGGCTGTGATTGCTGCCCTCAGCACTAGGCTGTGCTCGTGGATGGGAGAATGCCCAGCTGGGAAGAGACAGCAGCCAGGGAAACACCAGCAATCGAGGCACAGCAGAGCTTTGAATCCAGGGAATTGGTATTTTTCCTTCCACACGCCTGCAGGATGTCAGGCTGCACGTGATGTCTCTGCCCCAGAGAGAGAACTGATAACATATTTCTGGCAAATTCTGCAGTTCCTGGAAAATCACCTCAAATCCTTCTGTTATCACTGATTTTTGCCACTCAAAATACCAGGTTAGCAGACCAGCATCCATTTTGTGATGGATTTGTCTCATTAGTGTTACAGACACAAAAAAAAAGCTTCCTGAAAGGCAGATTTTAAAAATAAACACCCAGCGTGTGCAAACAAATATTCCAGAGTCATTTCAGAAAGCTGCCTTGCTCAATGGAGCAAATTCAAGGCCAGATACTTCACTGATATATTTAAGGTGTGGTAAAACAGTTTTTCCCATAGTTTTAAATCATTGCTTTGGTAAAATTCAAAGTGTAGAACTGAGATTTTGTTTTAAAAGCTAAAGCTCTGAACCTACCTAATGAATTTTATTATTACCTTGTGGAGGCCTCAAGCTTTGGCTGAAGCTCCAGTTCAGTGAGCCATGTTGTACTTGGAAATAGAGTTTGCCACTAGCAGCTAATTTTCCAGTTTTAGTGCTGGAATGGCCTCATATTTGTAAGGTCTAGTGAATTGCATTGCATGAAAAGAACATTTATTAAACTGGAGCTTTGTCATTATGGTTCAGTGAGAACTGGTTCTCCTTGTG
The DNA here is from genome assembly GCA_013400495.1 of Nicator chloris. Lineage (NCBI taxonomy): Eukaryota > Metazoa > Chordata > Aves > Passeriformes > Pycnonotidae > Nicator > Nicator chloris. Next base: position 113,275 of record WAAE01001789.1, on the reverse strand, counting down.
CTTCTTCCTGTTACTGATAGCCTATCTGGGATCTATTTTTGGGATAACCAAATTTCCAATCACTGCATATTATTATAACTTAAAAAAAAACCTGGTCAGGAACATTGCCCTTTTTGTCTTTAAATCAACACAGTCGAGGAAGTGTTGAGCTGAAAATCTTCAGGGCTTGTAGAAAGTATTTTCCCTCATGACTGCCAAAAACGACAAGAGACGCAAACCTCTGCAACATGAAAGGCTGGAGGATTTGCTTTGTAATTTTTGTCTCTTCCAGGGCTTTCAAAATGAATATTCAACAGCAAGTCAGGATCGTGCTCATTGAGCAACAGCATCATTTAAGAGATTTTAAAGAGATTACTCTCAGCTTTTCCAGTGGGAATCCCTGTGGGGAATCCCAGCACCCACTGGGGCTGTGATTTCCCATTTTGGGAAAATCCTCCCTCAGCCAGAGCCTGTGCTCAGGATTCAGGACCATGGGATTTATATTTCCAGCAGGAATAAAACCCCTGCTTGTGTGTGCAGCTGTTACTTCATGGTTTTCCTAGCAACTCTCAAACATCCATTCCTGAGGATAAATTTGCTTCTGCTCAGGCACAGATGTTTGAAGGGTTTTTTTAAGCTCTCTGTGCTGGATCTTGGCACTGTTCTCTCCTTACCCAGAGCTCTTGCTGGAAAAACACTCTGGGAGTTCAGCAGATTAATGAAAGGGCACTACCAACACCCACAGGAGATTTTGGTTAAAACATAAACTGCAAAAGTTTGCTTAGTGCTGACAGAAAACGGTGCATTTTGTCTGAATTTCCACAAGAGCGTGGAAGTGTTTGTATTATTTTTTTAGAATGGATGTTTCAATGTAGAAATGTTCTGTCTGTGATCTTGAACATGACCCAGAGGTGGTTTTTGTCCTGTAGAAATGTTTTTTAGGATTTTTAGGATGGAACTCAACATCTTCCAGCACTCTCCCCTCATCCAGACCCATTTTCTTCCCCATAACTGCACAGGTTTTTGTCCCCTGCAGCCTGAGCTTTGTGTGTGTCCCCAAACCCACTCCAGAGCATTTTTCCATCCTGGAAGAGCTGCTCCTGGCTCCAGCTGAGTCCCAGAGCTGCAGGATGTGGGCTGAGGCTCAGCCCCACAGCAGGAATTGCCATGTGGGGATTTCTCAGCAGGCAGGTCCTGTACAAGTCTGCAGCACGGCCCATTAACTCTGATTAGTGGAATCTTGCTTTTCTGTGAGAAAATTGCTTTCAACTGTCACTCGTCTTCTGTATGGATTCTCCTCTTGAGTGAGCAGCTTTCATGTTCCAAGCTGTTCCTGAAATCCAGGCAGGGCAGGGAGAATGCAGATGCTGAAGTTTGGGGGCAATGAAGCTGAAAATGTTCTTCACCTTGTGTTTGGATGGATGGCACAGTTCCCCTTTTTATCTAACGAGCATCAGCGTGCCATCCATGCTGTAGAAAGTGTAAGGATGAATTCATGGGAGCTGGAAAAAGTTAATTTTACATTTTAGATTTAATGGAGCATGAACTAAATTCAGGCTTGGGTCTGTGCCCAAGCCGAACACCGCAGTCAGGGCTGATCCTAATGCATGGTTGCCTTATTTAAAGCTAATCTCTGATGAAATTGTGGTTATGCAGGTTTTAATTTGTGCAAGTGCTGTCAGGAAATTCCAGGTACACAGAGAACCTGATCCCAGCAGTGAATTTTTGGGATTAAACACAGGGAGCCTGATCCTAGCAGTGAATTTTTGGGATGAGACACAGAACCTGATCCTAGCAGTGAATTTTTGGGATGAGACACAGAGAGCCTGATCCTAGCAGTGAATTTTTGGGATCAGACACAGAGAGCCTGATCCTAGCAGTCAGTTTCTGGGATCAGACACAGAACCTGATCCTAGCAGTGAATTTTTGGGATGAGACACAGAGAGCCTGATCCTAGCAGTCAGTTTTTGGGATCAGACACAGAACCTGATCCTAGCAGTCAGTTTTTGGGATCAGACACAGAACCTGATCCTAGCAGTGAATTTTTGGGATGAGACACAGAGAGCCTGATCCTAGCAGTCAGTTTTTGGGATCAGACACAGAGCCTGATCCTAGCAGTCAATTTCTGGGATCAGTGGGTACTGAGCTCCAACTCAAACCTCTGCCTTCTGCTGCTGCTGTGGGTTGAGCAGTCCAGTTTCCTATTGAATGAAATTTAGAGTAATTTTGGGAGCGTTTGTTACATTGCTTACCTCATAATTACAAATTACCATGTCTGAAGATCGTTATGTCGGGCTGTTAATTAGTGCTCACGCTGCACAAGCAGCTCTAGATGAAAGATGGCATTTATGCAGCTTTTGGGGCTTTTTTTTGCACCCTGCTGCTCATCCCTTTGTGTTGTTCTGCATCATTTTCCAGCAGGGAGCTTTGCTGATCAAAACCAGCCATGAAATCCTTCAGATTACACATCTGAATGTGTTAATCACTTCTAAGTTCTGTCTCATTCCTCTGTACACGTTTTTAAAAACAGCAAATACCCTGAAATGATGCTTTTAGGATCTGCTTGGCCTGGCTGTAAAATTTCTGTCTATCCCTAAGGAGTTGGAGTCATGTTCATGGCTTATAAACAAAAAGTCTTGGAGAGGTGACCTTTTTTTGTTGTGGCCTCTATTTCTTCAGGAAACATGAGCAGTTGCACTAATTGATTGTTTTAGTCAGGATGTGTAATTGGTGTTAATTTATTTCTGCTTGCTGCTGTGCCAGTAATCTTCCTGTGATAAACAGAGCTCTCTACCTGCTTGAAAATAGCTCTGGGTAAATCAGGTTTTCATTCTTCAGCTCAAGCATGAAATGGCTTTTGCTATTTGATCCTCTTTATTTGGCTCTGGAGTTTTGCTGGCAAGGAATTGCAAGGATATTACTTTGAAAAGAAGAAGATGAGGAAATTTATTTAATAAAAAGATAATGTCCTCTGTGTGGAGGAGTGGTGGAGCTGGAGGATTGGGATGTGTCTTGCTGCAAAAGAGAAGAAAGAGTTGTTTGAGAAGGCTCTGATCTCACAAGTGGCATGTGAGAGAAACTTGGGTAAAAGATGAATTCATCACAGTCTGTCCTTGGAAGTAGGGCTGGGGGAGGAGGAGGAGGCAGGTTTGTACAAGGAGGATCCTCAGAGAAGCTGTTGGAGAGCTCTGAGGCACTGGAAACTGAGGCACAGCAGAGCTTTGAATCAAGGGAATTGTTGTTTTTCCTTCCACAACCCTGCAGGATGTCCAGGCTGGAAACTGAGGCTCTGAAAACTGAGGCACCAACACTTGCTTGGCCTGGGAGCAAAGCAAAGAGCACAGAAAGCACCAGCTCTGTGCCTCCATCAGGCACCAAAGCAGGGAATTTCCCAGCTCTGGAGGAAAAATCCTTCAAAAATCCAGCTGAATAGGCCAGATTTTTATACAGTAAAGATATTATTTCATATTCTTTCCCCAGCTCTGCATGGCAGTGCTGCCTTTGCTTCGCTTTTACACGAGTGACTTTTGTCTCTCATTGAGTCCTTAAATTCTGCTTTCCATGTGAAGGATTTGAGTGCTCATCTCCTGTCATTATTGGGGTTTTATTCCTGCTTTTTGTGACAGTGGTAGATGGCAGCAGTTAGAAACACCTCATCTTTCTGCCAGTGAAGTGTCTGAGTTCAGAGCAAAATCCAGCCACGCTCTCCACAGCCTCGTGTAGGAAACACCAGATAGGTTTGAGTGGTTAACATGGGAAAACAAGGGAGGGGTATTCCCTGCTTCTCATCACCAGTGGAAAGGTATTTTGGATCTCCAAAAGCAAAACAAACCAATAAATAATAAATAAATAAATATATAGGAGGATTTCCTGGAGCTTTCTGGTAGGAATTGTTAATATCTCACAAATGCTCTGTGGAAAATTGGCAAGCTTTTCTTCTGAAGCTGCAAGTGATGATTAAAATGGACATTTTAGCTGGATCATCCAGCAGCCACTGGCAGAGGCCATTTGCAATGGAATTATATCTCTGAGGTATCTCCAGACACACAGAAACTGTTGGTTGTAAACATGGAGTGATCTGTGTTCTCTTAAAAGCTGTGAGGTTTCCTTTCTAAAAAACTCCCAGGGGAAAACCCTCCAGAATCAGTTTAAATACACTTGAAACCTCCAGAATCCATTTAAATATGCTTTAAACCCTCCAGAATCCATTTAAATATGCTTTAAACCCTCCAGAATCAGTTGAAATACACTTGAAACCTCCAGAATCCGTTTAAATATGCTTTAAACCCTCCAGAATCAGTTTAAATATGCTTTAAACCCTCCAGAATCAGTTGAAATACACTTGGAACCTCCAGAATCCATTTAAATATGCTTTAAACCCTCCAGAATCGGTTTAAATATGCTTTAAAGATGCCCTATAAATAGCAATAAATGCCAAGATTTCATTTTTCCAAATTGTAATTCCCTACAGTTTGGAACCCTGACCTTTGTGTTTGCAATGAGCTAAAGGGATAAACAAGTTGCTGCCATTTGATGGGATTGTAACTCCTTAGGTATGAAAATTGTTCTTGTGGTGGTGTGTTCGTGGCAGAAGTTTTTGATGTCTGGTGAGCTGTTCAACATTTCTGCACAGCTTTAACAAAGCAGCAGTTAATTAATGCTTGCACAGTAATGATCTAAGGGTCTCTGCTTGTCACCTTGGGCTGGAGGTGCCAACAGCAGCGTGGCTGAACACAGGAAAGCCTCCAAAGTATCAAAATATCCAAATGATGGCACTTCAGCCACACTGCAAAGCCAGCCAGGATTATTCCTGGCAGTGACATCTCATCTCTGGGTTATCAGGAATGTGTTTGCATCACTGCAGGCTTTGAGGGCATCCTCAAACCTACCCAGTAATGTGCATTTTCTTACACTGTGCTTTTCCCAGGGCAGAGAAGCTGCAGCTGCTGAACCACAGGCCTGTGACTGCAGTGGAAATCCAGCTGGTGAGTAACAATGCCTGGGCCTGTTCAAGGCTTAACTGGAAGCAGCTTTAACCTTGGAGATCAATTGAATAATTGCTTTCTCATGGGCCAGTGATTGAATGGATCCCTTCATGCACATTTTACATCCACGGATTCAAATCCTCTCAGCTTCCTGTCAGAGCCCTCTCAGACAGATTCTCCACCTCTGTTTGCTTCAGTGGCACACGTTTAAAATGCCCAATGCAGTCATTAAAGGTGATTTATGATTTATGCAAATAAGAATTATTTAATCTTTTTGTTGCGCAGCTCTGTGATGGAATACTTTATTTTTTTTTGACAGCTTCCCTGTTTTTTTTAATGGCAGGGTTACACTAAAATCAAAAATTCTAAAAAGAAATGAGCTCAATAATGCAGGATGAGAAATGGGTATAAACTTTCTGAGGGAAAGTAGCCATTGTCAGTGTAAGAATAATTCAGCTGTAAAGAGGGATTGTCACTGAATAGATGCTTCTGTTCTCTCAAGCATCTCCTCAGGAACACAAACCCCTGTGGTAATAAAGAGATTGTTATAATCAGGGTATTATTTCAATGAAGATCTCTTGCATTAAGAACATCTGTTTGCAATCTTCCCCTGGAACCCAGCTGAGGAGGACCAGGATCATATTTTGCTGCAAAAAAGGGAAGGATTAAAGAGGGACCAGTAGGACTATTTGTCTTCTGTCACCAAGGAGCAGAGATCAGAGTGCTGAAGGCATCTCAGAGGAATGATTCCAGCTGAGGAATTAAAGCTGTGTTCTGTGGCTGAGGAGAGCAGTGTCCATCAGCAGCCCAAGCAGGAGCTTTAAGGCTTTAAGTTAGTCAGAAACCACGATTTGGAGCCTGTCTCACACCTTTGTTAGCTTCATATGCTTAGACAGATTTATTTTATTGCCATCTGCAGGCTTTTCTCCCCTTCTTTAAATGCAAGCATCTTTTGGGGCTCTCAGGTGGCTGCATGGCTTTGTCTGTCTCTTCCCTCCTGCTGCATTGTTATCCTACCTACTCATAAAATCTTGAAAATAGTTTCATGTTTGAAGAAAATAAGAATTGGGGGCTTTTCTGTTAGAAGTCAGCTTTCTGTAGAGTGCCATGTTTTAGATATTCTGAGTTTGGTAGAGTTCAATAAAACTCGTTGAGAAAGAGAATTCGAGAACTAGAACAAAATTAGAGAACACAGACACAAGATTTGAGTTCAGTGCCAGTTCATTATTGAACCAAACCCTTCCCTAATGATCTGAAACAACTTGGGCAAAGTTGAGTATCTGTTCTTTTGGGGGTTAGCCTGAGTTTGTATCTTCATGGAAGCATTGAGGATGCAGTTACTCCTGTTCCATTGTGACTCCCCTGGAATTCCCAGGGCACATTTCCCCCAAATCAGCCTGGCAGTGGTGTGAGTGTCCTGGATTGTTAACCCTGTGTCAGCTGAACCCTGCCCAGAGCTGCAGCACGTTTGAAAGTGCTTCAATCCAAGCCTGTGGAGCTCAGGGGCTGCTGGGGAGCTGCAGGTTGGTGTTGCTGAAATCCAGAGCTGCGAGAAGCCAGGAGATGATTTTGCTGTTCCATTGCTGGTTTGGATCCTGGTTTTGATGAGGACAGAGGTTCAGCAGTCACTGAAGACACAAAATCTGCCTTTTGTGGCTGTAAATAACACAGAGGTGCACAGGTTCCCTGCAGCAAAGTCCATTCCCTGCATGATGGATGAGACACAACCTGCTGAGAAGTGAATTTTGGCTCTGAAATGGCCTCGATTCTCCCCTCACTGAACTTGTCCCTGAATCAGAGAGAAATGCTGGGGAGAACTCTGAGCAGTTCCTGGAATGGGGACACATCAGTCTTGTTTTTCAGAAAGCTTTCAACAAAATGCCAGCCAAGTCCAAGCTGGCTCTCACTTGCTCAGTTTTGATGTCTCAAACTTTTACTCAATGCAGCCTGACCATGGAATGGGGTCTGATTTACCTGGCAGGCTCAATTGAGAGGATATTTATCATTATCATTATAATTATAATTATTGCTGCTTTTTGCCTCTCCAGCTTTTTAGTTTTTTACTCTCCCTCTACAAAATTCCTTATTTTGAGCTGGATGCAAACAATAAATCCATTTTGATATAATTATTTTGCAGCTAAAAAGCAGATTTTTTTTGGTGAACTTTTGGTATTTTGTAAATCTTAATGCATAAATTGCTGATATTGTCCATCTTTGCCTTTTCCAGCTTCTGTGGCAGGATTTATTTTCCAACAGTAGCAACCAAAGGAGCATGAAATTCAAATTGTTACCCCACAGAGTAAAGCACTGTACACATTGCAGCTGTCTTGACCTCCTGCTTTAATCTTTAACATCTTTTGGGCCTGGCTCAGTGATTCCCAAAAGGAGGAAATAAAAAGTTCAGCTCACCATGAGAGTGGTTCAGCTTTACTTAATGCTGAGGATGAAGCTTCATCTTTTTTTTTAAGGAACAAATTGCTCCACGTTTTTCTCTCTGAGTGGAAAGGCAGATTTTCATTTTGTGCTTTTTAAAAATGTGTTTCTACCTGGGAGAATTTCGTGCTTATGTGCATTAACCAGGCTGGCACATCGTCCTTTATACTGGAAAAGAATAATGAAAAGTATTTTGGAAAATGCAGGATCTTAAGAGGGTTTGAACATTTTATTTTCTCAACAATGTATTTTGCCTTGCCCTTGGTTAATTATCTCTGAGGGACATTAATTCAATCATTCAGTCTTTTACTTTATTTCTTTTTTTTTTAATGTGCTTTTTTCCTATTAATGTGGTGGTGCTGAGCAATTTCAAATCACTGCTCAGAGGAGGAAATCACAGTGATTTTCTCATCAAACATCTCCCTCCTCCACTGGAGTGAAATGATGTGCTTGATTGCTTTGGAAAAGATCAGAGCCTCCATTTCCTTTATTACTGTCCCTTACTGATGATTTTAAAATCTAATTCTTAGCTTTTTATTCCAATAAACAAAAACTTTTAACCCACAGGTTGTTCTGTGATGCTGGGGTTTGTTCACCAAATGCTGAGAGAATTTCTCAGTTCTTTCAGGACTTCTGGGGGTTCTTCAATGTGGCTTTATTTATTCTTCATTCTTGATTTATTGTTATGTCTCAGGAGACGAAACCAAATAAACATTAGCATTGAAAGCAGCAGGGGGAGGAGGATGAAGTCTCTTAAATTCTGCTTTTATTTGGGTAAGCACAAAAGATAGGTGTGGTTTGAATTAAGGATGTTTGTCCTTGTTTCACCAAGTAAAAAAAGGAATTTAGACAGTTCTGAGTGATTTTTGTGCTTCCATTTGTCCAGGGCGCTGTGAACACAGATTTGCACTTTAATTTATGAATAAACACTTTAATCCCTGGGATTATCTTCGTGGGCTGGCTGTGAATTTCTGAGAATTCAGTTTGAGCTGCAGGGGGAACGTGCTGCTTTTGGTTTGAGCTGGGAGAATTTTCTGCCAATTCATTTATAAACTTTTCCTGATTGCCTCTTTGATTAGATGTAGAGCATTGTGGAAACTAAATGGGAGCATTGCTGACTTTAGGAATATATTGCAATGGAAACTGAGTAACAAACTGCTGGAATTTGGGTGAAACAGAAATTCTTAGTGAGGCCTGAGCTGAGTGAATGAGCACATTTCACAGGTAACACACGCTGGGTGTGTTGGTGAATGACACTGATTTTCCCTAAACCCCTGGAGTTATTTTGGGGCAGCACAGCCTTGAATGCTGAAAAGCAGCAGTGAGAATTAGTTATGACATCAGGGGGCTTTTTATGCCTAAATTGTATTTCTGTCACACTGCCCACTTCTGCTCCTCACCCAAATCTCCAAATACTGAGGGCCAGCAGCACTTTGGTCAGAAACACCCCAAACTTTTCACATGGCATCATCTGAGAGGGGAAACTGTTCCCATTTGGGCTGGGTGGCAGTGCCAACATCAACATCTGAGCTCATGCCCTCCCTTCAAACATTTGCATTTTTGTTTTCCTTTCTATAAACTTTGCATTCCTGGCTGCTTATGGGCTCAGTCTGGCTCTTGAGCACTTCCAGCCAGTGCAGGGCTTTTTGCTGGAGATTTTCTCCAAGATTGGTAAAAATTGCTGCTGGAAAAGGAGGTACCTGAATCCAGTTGGGTTTTTTGCCTGTTAGGCTGCTTCTTGCACCTCATTTCTCTTCTCAGCACCAGATTTCTGAGTGCTTTCAGCATCAAAGGTAGTTTGTCTTGCAGCTGTAAATCAGAAGGCTCTGAGAACATCTGCTGAATGTAGAATGAGCCTCTGAGTGACCTCCTGTTCCCCCTGAGATCTGTTTTCTTTTAGGACAGTCTCATTTGCCTCTTTATCTGCGTGCTGCCTGTGCTTAATTTTTGAATTTTCCCTTTTGGCTGGTTGCTTTGCTGCTTCCTCACTGCTTATGTTTTCATAAATCAGGCTCAGGCTGTTTTTTCACTTCCTGAATGAGTGGAGAAAATTGATTTTTACAGTTTGTGCTTTTGATCCTTTGAAATCTCAAATAATATCACAACAAAATAAGGCTGAAGCATTAACTTGACTAAGAAGCTGTCTGTCCATCCTGCTAAATGTTGCTTTGTATCTGTTGGTGATTCCTCTCCTGCTGGAGAGGCACCAAGAGGTGAATTTGCTGCAGCAGTTGAAGGAATTCCCACTTCCCTCTGGATCTGTCAGCAGAAGGGAATTTGGGAGCTCCATCCCCTCCTCAGTGCAGGGTCTGGCATCTCTAAAAATGCTTTTCACAACATTTTAATGAGACATCCCAAAAGGCAGAGATGATTTTCTTTCATTTCTGGGATTTCTGGGGCTGCCAGAGCAACCCCCAGAGCTGCTGTGTCTGTCCCTGCAGTTTGTCAGCCTCGTGCTGTGCCAGTAAAAATGACATCAGGGTTGTTCATGCTGGGAGTTGGGGCATTACTCATTTGGAGTCACTGGGGAGCAGGGAAGAAAACAGGGATTAGAATTCACATGTTCTGCCTTAAAATTAGGAGTTGGTAGGAGCTGGTGCAGATCAGAAATCCCTGGTTTTTATTGGAGTTCTGATTTCATCAGAGCAAGCACCTAAAGGAGAAAGTGGAGGGAGAAAAAAGAGGTACAGATATAGATAAAATTAAAATGAGAAGAGGGTTGGGCTTTATGTCGTGCAATAAATCAAATCTGAACAAGGCCAAGTGCCCTTTTTCTGAGGGATGGTAACAAATCTGGGAGACATTGGTTCAGTCATCCTACCTGGAGTGATCCAGGTGTCCAAAGCACCTGGGCTGGTTCTTTGCACAGCTCCTGCTCCTACAGCACCCACCCCACCTTGAAAACTCAGTGTAAAAGCCATGAATAACCCCAGAACCCAGTCTGAAAGCCAGGCTGATAATCCTCTGTGAAACTCCATAGCAAAGGTCATCTGGAGAGGAGTGATTTGTCAGCAGCATTGGCACCAAGGAGTGGGTGGAGCAGATTTGATCATGGAATCACAATCCCAGAACACTTTGGGCTGGGAGAGACCCGAAGGAACATTTAGTTCCAGGGACATCTTCCACCCTTGGTGGTGTGGTGCTGGTGCTCCAAGGTGTGCTGGGATGATTCCCTGTGGGAATTGCCTGGCAGGAATCAGCTGCCAGGGGTTCTCCCAGGCAGGGAAGGAGGATTTGGAGTGTGTTTGAGCACGGGGTGTGCAGTGGAGCAGCTGCTGGGGAGCACAGCCAGGGCTGCTGCTCAAGTCAGTCCTACAGTAGTTGTTGAGCAAACAGTGCTTGGAAAGGCACTCCACAGGGATTTTCATCCTTTGATGAGGGTAGTCCCCAGAAAGTCATTTACAAATGGAAATTCACTGTCTGCCTTTTGCTGAGGAGTGGATTCTCTGTGTGTGAGCAGATCTGTGGATGATCCCGATGAAAGATGATCAGATTGTGCAAACAAGGCTCTGTGGACTCTGGAGAAAACCAGAAATGAATTGAAGTCCCACTCTGCTTTTCAGAAGGCATCTGAGGAGCTGGCAATTTACAGCCAGAGCTGATTAAACCTGCTCTGACTTGGAACCATCACTCATATAAATCACTCCTCTTCAAAGGCCATTTTCAAGGACTTGGTATAAAAAAAAGTAAACTCAAACCCCTCAATCCTAATTGGTTTCATTTGTGTTTGAAGAGTTCTTCAGACTTGCTTTTCCAGTCCTCTGACAAGCTTTTTTTCCTCTTAACAGCTGCCTATAAATTAGGGCAGTTGTTTTACTGGTAGCAATGACATAAAAGCTGCCACAGCTCCACAGTGGGAGTAGGTCCCTAATTAATCTCATGGAATCGTGGAGTTGATTCATGACAGTGTTTTTGATGTTGCTCAGAGCTTTTAAATGTCTTTATATCCAGGAATCTCCCACTCCAAATTCCAGTGCAGTACAGCTGCTGTAGGATGAGGTGGTTTCTTTTATGGGCTGGATGAGATGCCAAGGCCCAGGGAATCCCTCTCAGAATATCCCATGGAAACACAGAAACTTGGGAAAAAGGTCAGGAATGTGGGGCTGCATCTGAGCTAAAGGAAAAGCCTGGCTCAGGACATGGATGTGGAGGTTGAGAGAGGCTTTAGGATAAACCAGGCTGTTCCCAGGGTGGTGTTTTCCTTGCTGGAAGGAAAGCAGGATCTCATCACACAGTGCCAATTGTCGTGGCGAACAATGGAGTTCTTTCTTTTTTTTCCAAATATTCCAAGGGTTCTGCTTTGTCAAATGCTTTTGTGATGAGCTCAGGCTGTGTCTTGACAAAGTCTTCCCTGCTGAGTCCTGCTCTGTGAGGGAGGAAGTGTGGATTCAATGATGCCAATGGGGTTTTTTTGTCCTGCAGATGGTGGAAGAAAGCGAGGAGAGGCTGACAGAGGAGGAGATCGAGTCCCTGCTCCAGACAGTCACCACCATCCTGCCAGGGGATCCAGAGGAGCAGCAGAGAGACTCAGCAATGGCAACACAAGACAAAGGTGACCAGGCGTAGGAGGCAGCACTTCCAGAAGAGATCCAGCTGCTGTTAGTCTGGGTTTGACACCAGTTCAATCCTGGATTGGACATAACTGTAACATATATTCCAAGTTTTATGGTTTGGAGGTGATGAGGGAGCCAGTTGTTGCCAAGCAAGCAGGGAGAAGGACACTGTTGTTTGGGTGTTTTGTCATAAACGGGGTGGGCAGTGCCAGGGTTCCCAGTGGAGCAGCCTGAGGAGTGCTGGGCTCAGCATCTTTTGGGATTTTCCCATTCCCCACGGAATCAGCCCAGCAGTGCTGCAATGAGCATTCCTTTCAGAAGCTTTGGAGTTGCCCAAGTGGCTTCCAGAGCAGTGCAAAGCCAATTTTGGGGCTGTTTGCAGGGGTGTAGGAGAGCTCCTTGGGCTCTGGGCAAATCTTGGCCTCGTGGAATGGAGAGGATCTGTGGGAGGGCAGCTCAAGGGTGTCTGATAGTCCTTTCTAAATGACAGACATCCAGATTCAGCAAACTGCACTGAAACCAGGGAGCTGGGGGGGTTGAAGCTGTGAAATCAAAGCTGTGAGTGCCCAAACAGCAGAACATTGAGGTGTCTCCTTGCCCTCTGAACATTTCTTCCAATATTTACACACAGACGAGGCACTGCTGTGATGGAGGAGTAAATGAGGCAACACTGAGCTCTTGAGCTGGTTTGGAAAAATGAGAGTCAGGCGTGGATGAAGCAGAATTTCCTGAGCCTTTTTTGTCTGATGAAGGATTTCAGGCCCAAGTGTTTCATGTTGAAAGCCTTCATGATTATAATAAATCATTTGTGTGTGAATAGCCACACAAAGTCAGCCACTGGTTTAAAATGTGGCTGCAGAGGATTCTTTTATAATTATTATGATCTAGTGGAAATAGAAATAAAATTTTAAGTACATCCTGGGAGTTTTGTGACTTACAGGCGAGATCAAATCACAATATCTGACTTTTTTCCCCCCCTCAGCTCTGTCAAGGGTTTATTTTGTGGTTTATGCAGAGAATTTATGCTTTCTGAGCTGCAGTTGTGCAGTGCATGAAAGGGACTGATAAATTCCAGTGTCTGGGGGATTTGTCATATTTGTTTCCATGGTATTTAAGCTGCTTTGATGTTTGGAGAGGAAAGAAAATTATTGGAAAAATAAATTTGTTGCCTCTTAAAGATAATTTATCATACATTAAATGCCTTCCAAGTCTGGAAACTAAAGGTACATTTAGACTGGGTTTGTTTAGTGTTGGAGAGGGAAAGTCCTTGATGGGTTTATGATACATCAATGTGTATTTTTCTCTCCAAAAGGGAAAGAAAGCGAGAGATAAGTGGATCATAGCATGGAAAGACACACAATTAATTTTGAAATGAACATTTTTATTCACAGCAGCCACTGATGCTGTTTGACAGGCTGCAGCCTTGGGCTGCCAGTGTTTCCATTTTGATCTGCCTTTTCCTAAAATGAAGTTATTGAGATTTGCCCTGAACATATCAAAAGCAGCTGGAAGCAGACTGTAAATATCTCCAGCCAACAAGAACAACTCAGATCCCTGAGGTTGGATGCTCCATCTTGGGAGTTGATTTGTTGCTGGGATGGATTTTGGCCAGCAGCTGTGTTGTTCTGGGGGTGCTGTAGAGGATGCAGAACTCCCTCCCTTGCTGTTGGAGTGAACCTTTCTATCAGTATCAGTTCCAGATGTTAACAGCTGTCAGCGCTCTGCAAATGCATGGATGGATTGTAAACAATAATTCCCCTAAAAATCCAATGCTGAACAACAAGCTCTGGGCTTGTGGCACGTGCACGACATCAAGGGATGAGTTTTAAACCTGCTGCCTGTGAATTCAGGGGAGGATTTACTCTGAGGACACATTTGAGTTGTGTTGTTTGGTGTTTTCTGTGCCAGAGCCCCCAGACCAGAAATTATTTGTGGAGAGCAGATATTACATTGCTGATGTGGCACCATTTCCCAGTGTCCTGAATATCACACAGAAGATCTGCCAGTCTCCCACATTTCTTTTTATTCCCTTCATTATTCCCTTCATTATTCCCTTCATTAACCATTCCCTACCACAGGAGATGGACCCTCCTAATTCTTGGAACAGAGGAGGTGGCACCGAGTGGCTCTGGGGGTGCAAGAAAGGTAAATGTGTGTCCTGAGAAGAAACTGAGCACTCAGCACTTCCTGAGTATTTAAGAAGTGGATATTACTTTTAATTTTCTCATTTCTTATCTGTCCCTCACTTTTTCCCTCTGTTGTGTGTGTTTGGCTCTGCTCAGGGCTGCTCTTGTGCTGAGGAAAGAGAACGAGCTGCCAGAATTCCTGATCTGATACTTCAAAACACCTGGGCTTTCTCTTCCCATAAATCCAGATTTCTTGAGGATTCTTTGGCAGTCCCTGCTGGAGAAGTTTTATGAGAAGAAGCTTTGTTTTATGGCAGGAGAAGGAGCTGCTGCTCCTACCTGGCTGTGAGCAAGGGAAATGGGTCTGCTGGAACCAGATGTGCACAGGGAATCTTGAGGAAGGTCCAGGAAATCCCTGCTGCTGAGCTGAGCAGCTTTGGTGGAGCTCAGGGCTGTGTGTGAGGCTGTGCCCACCACTGAGTGCAGAATGGGACAAGCAGGGAGCAAAATCCATTTGGTTTGTGTTTGTGTGGGTGTTCATCAGCTGAAGGTGAGCAGCCTGAGGCAGGAAAAGCAAACCCACAGAATTTGGAGCTTTGGGATTTTTTTGGAAGCAGATTGACTTCAAACAGCACAGGAATGGCTCACACCTGATTAATTCATATTTTGCTCTCCACCCCACTGGAAATTTGTGTTTTCCCCAGTTGATGGTTGGAGGGGGAAGATTTGGTTGACCCTGCTGGCGGTGGGGGTTGTGCTCTGTGTTCTCCAGAGCTCCCATCCTTTCTGTCAGTGCTTTCCCTTCCTCCAGCCATGGATTCAGTGTTTCCATCTCATTCAGGCTGCTCTCCTTAAGGGCTGGGATGCAGAAATCCAGAAATTTGCTCCCTGGCCCCTTGGCAGGTGGGAGCCTGACTCTGGCACGGTGCAAATCCTTCATTTCTGGGATGTGGACAAAGGGCAGGGGACAGGCTGGCAGGGCTTGCAGCAGGATTTGGTGTCCTGCCTGTGGGTTCAGCACTTCCTTGGGGCTGGAATTGGGGTTTGTGGGCAGCTGAGGCTGCTCTGGTGTGAGGGATGAGTCTCAGGATGCTGCTGGGATAAGGTGGAGTTTCAGGGTGACCTTAACCACAGTTAATTTTTCTTAATTTGGGCAAAATTACTCCACAGTGCCTCTCCACTGCCTTAAATTTGGCCCAGTCCAGAACCATTCCCTCCTGCAGCCTGGCTGTGCTGGGCTCCTCCAGCTCAATCCATCCCAGCCCAAACTGGGATTATTCTGGATCTGGCTTTTCAAACACACACACACAGACATTTTTCTGTGTTGCATTTTCTCTGATGAAACTTTTTATTGCCTCTGCCTGCCCTGGGGTGGCAGCTGTGCCAGGGCAATGTGCAAAGAGCACGTTCTGCATCCCAGAAATTGCCTGGCTTCCTTGGCACCACATCCACTTCCCTGTGCTCCACAGGCTTCGGAAGCAGCAGCCTCAGCTGGGAGAGAAACTTGTGAAACACTTTGGGTTTTGGCAGAGGGGAGTCAGGAAAGGCTTTGTGCACCTCAGCCTGGCCAATATCAGGCTTCTCCTTTTTTTTTTATTGCTACCCATAGCCAGAGTGGAATTTAAGCCCTGGGGATGTGCTGGAGGCTTTAAACATGGAGAGATTTTTGCCAGGTCTAAAAGCATCTCCCAAGTTTTCTGCTGCCTGTGAAGGAGGGAGAAGAACCTGAGGGCTTTTATTGGCAGCTGTGGGTCAAGTGTCTGCTCTTGTACAGGGCTGAGAGGGTTCCAAGAAAATGCTAATTTTTTATAAATGTGATGTTTTCAGTTTTCTGAGTGCCCCAGACCAGGACAGGGATGAGCAACACATGCTGAGCTCTGAAATGTCGTGGGTGTACAAAAGGCAGGTGGGCTTTGGAGAAATGTGCAGAACAGGCACCTTGGATGCTCTGCAAGCATCATGCCAGTCCCCATCTGGATGCACTGGTGTCCCTTATCCTGTGGGGAAAGTGGGACTCACCTTGCTGGGGCTTGGCTGAGCCCAGGCAGCTCTGGAGCCCTTCCAGCCTCACCAGCTGCAGTGTTAAATCTCAATCCCCTGTGTCATCTGCTGGTTTTTTAATACTCTTCAAATTCATCTGTATTTTCCCTTCTGTGTGGTTCCTGGATTTCCTGACACAAAGCCCTGGTTCAGGGGTGCAGCAGCCATGAGGGAGGGAGGGAAAAGGAAGGGCTGGAAACACCCCCACAAAACCTGATGGGATCCAGCTCTTCCTCCCTTCAGGTTTGCTCCTTCATCACCCACTCCAAATGGGATCCAGCTGTTCCTCTATGCAGGTTTGCTCCTTCATCACCCACTCCAAATGGGATCCAGCTGTTCCTCTATGCAGGTTTGCTCCTTCATCACCCAGAACCCCCCCAAAAGCTGCTGCTTCCCACTGCCCACGCTGGGGGATGGAAATGCCCTAATCCAGGCCAATTTAAACATTGTGCCTTTCCCTCTTCAGCATCCTGCCTCCAGGTATGGGCTCAGCAGGAAGTTGCCTCTTTCCCACCCCCATGGGCTGCTCCAAGTGGGACAGGAGCCCCTGTGTCACCACCTCAGGTGAGCCTCAGCAGTTGAAGCCACGGGGAAAAGCAGCTCAAACCACTGGAAGCAGCCCCAAATCCTCCTCATGCTCCCAAAAGCTGCTGGAGGGTTTCCATGGGTAACCCATCCCTGTGCTGCTGGGGTTGTCACCTTTGGTACCCACCAGGTTTCGTGGGATGAGATGGGATGTGCAGGTTTTCACCCCACAGTGTGACTGACTCCAAACACACCTTCTTCTTTAGGTTTTGAGTTTTCCCCAGCCTTTTCCCCCTGTTTTTCCACTGCTCTGGAGCTGAAATCTTCCCTCCAGTGCCAGCTGAGCTGGTTGGAGCAGGCCAGGAGCAGAGGCTCCGAGGAAAACCACAATATTTTGGGAGCAGTGGTGAGGCAGGGAGAGTCGGAGGGAGCCTTTGGATTCGGCATTTTCTGCTGTGGCCTCAGCAGAGCCCAGGAGTTAATCATTCAAATATGCTTATGTGTAACTAATCTCTGCAGGACAATGAGCTGAGGAATTACTGAATGCAATTGAAATGGGGCAGAGTGGTTGCTATAAAAAGGGTGTCCCGAGCCAATGGGAGCCAGCAGGCTCCTATAAAAGTGGGTGGGGAAGGAAAAGCAGTTGGTGGGAAGAGATCCCCAAAATCCCAAAGCATGTCCTGAGCTGTCTCTGCTTGGGTAGAATTCCTCCTGAGCTGCTGGAAATCTGGCTGAGCCCTTCTCCCACCACTTGTGGGGTCAGTGGATGTGGTGGGAAGGGCAGGATATGCCCAGAATCACCTGGTGGAGCCGAAAAAGATGAACTCCAGCAGTGCCGTGAGTCGGGCTCGGATTTTGGGGGGAATTGGGATGCTCTGCCAGGAGCTGGGTGGGATCCATGGAAGGAAAAGCAGCTGGTGGGAGGAGATCCCCAAAATCCCAAAGCATGTCCTGAGCTGCCTCTCCTTGGGTAGAATTCCTCCTGAGCTGCTGGAAATCTGGCTGAGCCCTTCTCCCACCACTTGTGGGGTCAGTGGATGTGGTGGGAAGGGCAGGATATGCCCAGAATCACCCGGTGGAACCGAAAAAGATGAACTCAAGATGAAATCCAGCAGTGCCGTGAGCTGGGCTCGGATTTTGGGGGGGATTGGGATGCTCAGCCAGGAGCTGGGTGGGGTCCATGGAGGTGGGAGCCCAGGTGAGGCTGAATTTTGGGAGCTGTCAGGGTCCTCAGCAGAGTTATCCCGTGGGATATCCATGGAGCAGGCGCTGCTGCGGGGCCCTGCGGCGGGAACTGGGAGGGGGGCAAAGGGATGGGAATGGATTTTAGTGGATTTAGGAATTAGATCAGCTGGGCTGACCCCAATGACCATCTCAAGGCCTGTGCTGCACGCTCATCCCTTGGCTCCCAGCCTTCCCACCAGCAGGTTTTGGCTTTATCCCTGATGTTGTTTGGAGCCTCATGGGATCCATGCTCCGGGTGCCATTGGTGAGCTCAGCTCTGGCCAGGGCTGGCAGGGGAAAATTCCTCCTGGAGCTTTCTGCCAGCCTTCAAGTCCCCCAAAGAGGTGTTAAGTGCAGCTGTTTCCAGCTCCAGGGCACAGACATTTATTCCTCCCGTGATGCCACTGCCAATCCTTTGAAAAGCAGGAAATCCCAACATCTCCAGGCATCACATTCCTCCTGCTACTCTTTTTTTTTTCGCCAGGCTCTTAGTTTAATAATATTTTATCTGCCTCTTTTTGTGACTTTTCTGCCTTTCATCCCATTTGAAGCCACAAACAGATGATTTACATGAAATCAGCCTTCAGCCCCCTTTTTCTCCTTGCAAATCAGCACATGGGTGTGAGGAGTTTTGGATGGGATCATCCATGCCCCAGCCAGCTGCTCTCCCATCCAGAAAACGAAGAGCACAGCCTGTTTCCTGTTAAATCTTGCTGCTTGCATTGGTTTACATTGTTTGTCTGATGTTTTACAGCTTCCAAGATGATGTTGCATTAAAGCTGGCTGGAGCTGAGGCAAGAAATCAGATGCAGGCACTGGCAGGGTTCCCCAGATGCATTCATGAGGGTTGATCCCACAGTCACATTTCCTCAGTCCCTGCAGGAGCTGTGTCCTGGCCAAGGCTCCAAAAGGTGCTTTTGGGACAATTTGGGAGTTTTAATCGCAGGGCAGCTGCTGGAGGGGCTGTGCCTGCTCCTCCTCCAGCCAGGTTTGGCGGCTCTGGGGTGGCTCCTGAGTTTCTTTTGACCCCTGAGCTTTGTTTTCAGTTTCTCTTCCTTGCTGTCCTGTTGAGGAGGGGAGTGTGGGAGGATGGGTGGGCATCAACCACAGGCTGGGGCAGAATTTTTTATTTTTATTTAGATTTTTATTTAGATTTTTATTTAGATTTACTTAGATTTGTTTGTTTCTCTGTGTGTTTATAGGCTATAGAATCATGGAATAGATTGAGCTTAAAGGGATCCCTAAGGATCATTGAGTCAATTCCCTGCTCTTCACCCCTACCTAAAGTTAACCATGTGAGTAGGAGAATCCAGATGCCCCTAGAACTCTGATGAGCTCCCTTCCCTGGGGAGCTGTCATTGTAGGACACAAAAAAAAAGGCTGAAAGACTCCAAATATTTCAGAAGGCAAAGAGCATAGAAAAAGCTTTATTGTTTAATTCTTAATACTTTTATAAGGTGTTCTGATAGAGACTTAACATGATTGGTGAATAGGAATGACACTTCTCTAATTTTATTGGTTAAACCACTGAAACAGCTCAAATGTTTTGAGAACTAGAAAAGCAAAACCCCACCTGGAGAAAGATTGTTTTGAGAAAGGAGAGTTGTTTGCCAGGATTGTTTTGAGAAGAAGCTTTCTTAAGAATTTCTTCCTTGGGAAAAGTTAGCAGCTGCCAGCAGGCTAAAATCTCTCAGACCCAGAAATATCAGGCCCACAGGGAACCTTGTCCAGAGCATTTTGTGTGGATATTATGGATATAAAAATGTATTTTAGGCCAAGCAGGATGAGTCTCTCATGCCCTTGCACAGATGCACAGGACACGGCTGATTGGGGGTGGCAGATCCAGATCCCCCATGGTTTGGTGATGTTGGCCTTGCTGGATGCATCCACAAAAACTCCCCAAATCACTAAATCCAGCTGCTTTTCATCCATGCCACGTTAGCCAGAGGCTGCCTGAAGGGCAAGGCAAGGATTTCTGTCTAAAGGAACCAAAGGTTTTTGGAATCCAAAGCCCTGATCTAAGGGCAAAACCTTCTTGCTGGCTACAGGAGCACACAAAGTTTTTTCTGTGGCTTTAGGAGCAGCAGCAGGTGTTGGCTGGGGAGTTCTGCCCTTTGAGGGCCAATTCTGGCAGGGACAGTCTGGTTTTCTTCCTTAGGAAAACAAGAAATAGAATATCCCTGTAAGGACTGAGTGCAAGAGAACGGGCAGAATTTAGTAATGGGGGATACACCCTCCTAAGAACCTCACAGGAAAGGGCTGCACCATCCCATCAGCAGCACTGATGATCCTCCTTCAGAGTTTTGATCCCCTTTGGCAGTGGGGGATTTATTTTATGTTTTAGATGCCGAGGTTTGTGAGCTGTTTTCACTTCCTTGTGCCATTTTCCAGGCGCAGACGAGATCATTCCTTGATGATCCCTTATTAATGAGCAGATGGAGATTTATCCCATTAGCAGGCCAGTGTGCTAAAGCTTTACAAACTCAGACCTTGATCTGGCCAACCTCTGGGAATTTTCAGCCATTTAAAGCCCATGGGACAAGAAATAAAAAATCCTGAGAGCATCACACATCACCCAAAGCCTTTTGCAGAGACTTTATGAAAACTCCAGCTTAGCCAGTCTCTGTGATACTGATTTGGGGGGGTTTTAGTTGGGTTTTTTTCTTCAGGAAAACCTAAAGAAGGGGAAGGAATTAGGCAATGGGTTATTCTGGGATGTCCCCGTGCCGGAGATGAGCTCTCCTCCTCCACACGTCCTTGTGCCACATCAGCAGCTGTCTGCAAGCCAAGGACACGGGGAGATGCCTATGGCTGGAAAAACAGCTCCCTCTGTATTTATTGGACTTCCTACCAGCTGGAAAATCCCAAAGATCTGCACCTCCAGGGGCTCCTGCAGCTGGGGGAAAAAGTCTTCCTGTGAAATAAATCCGGGTGATGCCTCCAATGCCTCGCCTGTGATGAGGGCGGTGTGGGGATGTTCCTACCCCCATAATTATTTCTCCAGACACAGTGGCAAGGTCAGTTTGCAGCTGTCCCATCTAGAAACCAGCAGGGATCAGGCAGAGGTGGGGAATATGGAGCTGTTGATCTGAAAAGGCTCCTTTTTGGGGTCGGAGCAAAAATCACCTTGATCCTCTCTGAGCTGCAAGCAGGTGAAGGTCAGGTTGTAAAAATGAACTCCGTGTTCTCCTGACTTGGATGAGCTCAGTTTAAATCCTGCTGGAATGGTGCTTACAGCAGGAACACCCTGCTCAGTGATGGAGCAGGATGAGTCCAAACCCTGCAGGAGCCAGGGATCCCAGCCAGGCAATCCAGGGAAAAGCTGCAGGTGGAGAGGCTGTCAGGTTTGCACGAGCGTGATGCTGATGCAGTTTTGGGGGATCCCTGTGCTGGCAGCTGAGGGGTTTTGCTGGCAAACACTGGGAATGGCGTTTCTGCTCCCACAGGGATTCCCATGGCTTGGTTTGGGTGGCTTTGGACAATCCTTGTCCTGCCAAGGGCAGACTCTGCACGGGCACTGCCATCGCTACACGAGGGCCAGAAAAATCTCTGCAGCAGGGAAAAGCAATAAAAATGAGTGTTCCTCTGGGAAAAGCTGAGCCAGACATGAACATCCTTCCAAGTTAACCGATGTCCTGGCTGGCTCTGTGGCTGACAGGTTTGCTCTGCTCCTCAAATCATCTGTGTGAGGCTCAAGGCAGGATCTGGGTGCAGGAATATCTGATTCTCCTGGGATGCAGCAAAATGTCATCAGCTTTATATCTTGTGGGGCCTGTTTCCCCAACACTCAAAGGCTTGTGGACACAGTCCTTGGATTTTCTTCTCCTCTGGGGATTTGAAGTCTTCCCTGAATGTCCAGGTTGAGGGTTTTTTTGGCTCAGCCTGCCCTTGCAGGCACTGCTGGGGTCCCTCTCTGGTGCTGGGTGACAGAGATGCAGCCCCATCCTGCAGCCAGGAGTGGGGAATTCCCATTCCCCCATTCCCTGTCCCTGCTTCAGGGGTCTGGGATCACCCTCAGCCCAAGGGCATCTCAGAGCTGGGATGTGGAGAGGGATCCTGCCCTGGGATCCTCCAAGGCACCACTGGAGGCTGGAGGGCTGTGCTGATGGAATAATGGGCAGTTTCCTTTGGCAGGAAGGTGCCAATCCCATCATTTTCCCCGTGGTTTTGTTCCCATCCATAAATGCCCAGATGACAGGATTGACTCAGCACATCCCTGCCACAGCCAAGGAAGATCTTAGGGCTGCAGGGAGAGGGAAGAGTGCCGAGCACAGGCCACACTGGGCTTGGGATTTGGGAATTTTACCCAGAAGCCAAATGAATTTCCACAGGACAAGCTGAAATCCAGTCCTGCTGCTTTGTGTGTGCTTTATCATATCCTCCAAATCCCTCCCTTCAATTCCTTCTGTGAAGGCTCCAGACTTCTACAACGGAGGTAGATTTTTTGAGCCCCTCACCCCTCCCTGCCTTTCCAAACTCCCTTTAGTGACTTCAGATATGAAAACCACAAGCACTGAACCGCCTCCAGCTGCTTCTCCAGGAAGGAGAGATCAGAGATGCTTCTCATGTGAGACAGAAAATGGGGTTGTGCCATTGCTGCTGAGGTTTTTCAAGGAAAAAGAATCACATCTAACAGTTCTGGCAAGCACAGCTCAGCCCTGCTCGGGGCTGCTGCAATCAGCTGGACAGAGCCAGGGGGAAATTCCTTGCATTCTTGGGATTGGGAGGTGGGATTAAGGTAAAATGCTCCTGGATGAGGGCCAGGCTATCTGGAGTAGCAGAGCTTTTAAATATCACACTGGACTTGAATTCAGGAATACTTTAGGAGTGGAGCTGGTGGCAGGGAGAGCGTTGGATGGGGAGTCCAGGGAGGGGGAAAAAAGCCTCATTTTGGCCTGTCAATGTGCCAGACTGCAGCTAGCAGAGGTCAGGGCAGCAGTGCTGGGGCCTCTGCTGGCTCAGCAGCTCGGGTGATGTGGCAGCAGACATGCTGCTCCCCAGGAGGGCCCTGGGGTGGTGCCAGGCAGCAAAATCTGTCCCTGCTGCTGGGGCTGGGACAGTCTGAGGTGGCCAAGGCTGTGCAGGCTGTGCCTGGCTCCTGCACTGCCCTGCACCAGGCAGGGACATCCAGCTGGGCTGTGGCTCACATCTGGAAATGAGATGGAGAAAAAAGCATAATTTAAGCTCCTAAGTAGCACCAGAACACGGGGATGCTCCTTCTTCCTCTTCCCACCAGCAATGCTAGACACAGCTGGAACTCAGAGCATGGCAACAACCGTAAGCTGTGACAGTGGTGAGGGTAAATAGGGAAAAACGGGGGAAAACAGGAAAAAACAAGGGAAACCAGGGGAAAACAGCCACCAGCACCCACTTCTGCTCCTTTCAGAGCCCACCAAACCCCAGTTTGTGACCCTGCAGCACCATCCTGCTCCCCCTGAGCTGCATCTTTGTCCTCGGGCTCATCCTCCATCCCAGCTGGGCCCAGCGAGGGGAACCATTCCCAACATCCTGGAACAAAACAGGGCCAGGCCAGTGCAGATGTCCCAGCTGAGCCGTTCCTGCTGCCCTTCTCGGGGTGTTTGCCTGCCCTCAGCCATCACTTGGTGCAATATTTGTGCAATATTTGCTGTGTTATTTGATCTCTGGCTGCCGGGTGAGCATTGATTAAAGCAGAGCCCAGCGTGGGGCACGCTCTGCATCCTGGATTTCCATCTGCTCCATGCAGCAGCGCTGTTTTCCCTCTTTTCCCTCGGAGAACAGCGTTTCCCCCACCCCGGAGGCGCCGTTTGATTGGAAGGCTTTAAAAGGGACAATCTGTGTGAGTCACAGTGAAAGCCATAAAAGAAAAACCAATAAAGCCATCTGAAAAGTGCTGTTTAATGGATCGAGGCAAACTTACTGGAAACAGGAGACAGATTGTTTCATCTTGAAATCGTTGCTTCAAATCCGTCTGCTTTTGGGAGCAAAGGACATTTATTCCTCATCAATAGCTGTCAGGGAAAAGAGATTTGAAAGGGATTTTGCCACCTTTGAAAGGAGTTGTGGGTTTCTCTGGGCTCCCAACAGCTCTCTGAGCACATTTAAAAGCCTTTCAAGTGCTGGGTACTCTGGAAATTGAGTCCTTGCAGGGCAGAGCTTTCAGAGAATGAAAATAATCGTCCCTGTCATGTACACAGGTATCTGCTTGCATGGCAAATATTGATTTTCTTAGCAAATAAAACGCACCTGAGCTGAGCCACGTTCACCTCTGGAGTGGAATGCTTCTCCACTCTCACTGTGGCATTTCCCAGACTGAATTTTGGGATGTTGAATCCCTTTGGCTGATTTTGTCCCCCCCTGCACTTGGCAGGCAACACAAATGTCGGGAATGTCCTGTGGGATTGTTCCCTTTGCTGTGACCCTCCAGCAGCACTGACATCTCTGCAGGCTGTTTGCATCTGGGCTGCTGTTTGTGAAGAAGAAATGTGTTTTCAGTTGGATTTAGCTTTTGCCTGTTGCTGTGTTAACCTTAGCAAATCCAACTCAATGCGTTTTCCTGCTCTTGAGGAACTAAACCTGGCTTTCCACACGGAGCACTGGGAATGAAGGGGTCAGGATGGCCTCAGGCAACGCATTTTAAGGGGTGAGTTAATCTAGAGATGTGAATTTCCTTATAAAGCTGCACCTCCAGGGACAGAGTCACCCTCACTCCTTTCCTGGCCGCTTCACCCAGCTGTGGGTCAGAGTTGGGATTTGTGCCAGCAGCTGCCGCAGGCTCCAGCTCGTGCTCCAGCCTGACGCTGTTCCAGATGTTTTCCCAGTTGCACACGTGGTGGGCACATGGCTGACGCTTCCCGTCTGCTGCAGAGCAGGTGTGTGACCCCAGGGGACACCTGAGCCCTGAGCCGGGCTGTCAGCACCCCCTGCCTCTCAAAGCCTTCCGAGTTTCTCTCAATTTACAGCACAGCTGGAGCGCTGCACTTCAACCGCTCGCCCAGTTCAGCTGGGCTGTGTGTTTTGGGTGGTTTCACCTCTGAAAGCCAAGCCGGGGGGCAGAATTCTGACACACTTTTGTCTGTAGAATATTCAAGAATAATTTTCAGCTAACGAAGGGGGCGTGTGAGCTGTGCCGAGCTCTCGGCCGCCAGCATCTGCCTGGCACATCTGGCCAGACGCTGGCGCACGTGGGGTCCCCGCTCCAGACGCTCGCGCGGCGCCGCCGCCCAGATGTGCGCGCGCGCGCCCCGCCCGCGGCCAGCTGTGCGCGCCAGCTGTGCGGGGAGGGGCGGGGACGCTGCCACGGCCACGCCCCCTATCGCTGTCAATCATGGGCGGCGACCCAATGATGGCCCGCGACACATCGAGGCCCGCGACCAATCAGGGCGTGGTTGTGATTTCCATGGCAGCCGCAGCCGCGCGGCTGAGGGGAGGCGGCGGCGCGGCCGCTCCCGTTCCTCGTCCCGCTCCTCATCCCGCTCCCTGCCCACTGCGATGGTGCCCCAGCGGAGCCGCGGCGGCGGAGGGGCGGCCGTGCCGCTGCTGCGCGGCTCCAGCCCGGCGCGGGGGCGGCAGCAGCAACAGCAGCAGCGCAGGTGAGGAGCCGCGCCCGCCGCGCACCTGAGGCGGGCCCGGGGCGGGCCCCGCCGCTCCCCGTGCCCGCCGCGCTCCGCCCTGCCCTGCCCTGCCCGCGGCCCCGCCGTGCTCAGGGTGAGGGAGCCGCGGCCTGAGGCGGCGGCAGGAGCGGGTGGGTCCCCGGCGTGGGAGCCGGGCCAGGCCGGGCAGCCCCGCGGTGCAGCGCAGGATGCGCGGAGGGACGGGCGCGCTGCTCCCCGCGGCCGAGCCCAGCCGGGTAATTCCCAAAGTTTCCCTGCGGGCGGGAGAAGTCGTGTTAGGAGCTGCCGGCACTCCGGGTGCCTTTGTTCGGTGTCGGGGAGGGCAGGGAGTGCCCGCGGTGGGGCAGGGGGGCACCGGGGATGGTGCTGGAGCGCTGGGTTTGTACCCGCGGACAGGTCTGGAATGGCTCGGCTGGGAAGCGAGCCTGAGAATCGTCTCCGTCCACGGGCAGGGACACCTTCCCTAGACCAGGTTGTTCCAAGCCCCATCAATTTTATAGTTTTATAGTTTTATAGCAGGAGATTGAATCTGTCGCTTAGCTGGAAGTGGGTTTGCTGCCGCCGTTGCTGTTTGCATGTGTTTTTGTGAATGTGCCGTGCAGATTTTTGTGGATCTGGATGTTTTTGCTGCTGTTAAGGAGTTTGATTCACTGCAGTACCTCAGTGTATAACGGAGTGCTGAAATCCCTTTGAGGAGCACACAGAGAAAGGCACAGAACAGGAGCTCGTCTGCTCTCAGTGTGACATTTTTCCTCTCTTTTTCCCTTTTTTCTTCTTTTGGAGAGCTCAAAGCCTCTGTGTGTCGCCAGTAAAATTCCTTTTGTTGAATTGTCCTCCAGCAGGAACTGTAGAACTTAACACAGTTCTTGCATAACCAGCAGCATGTTGGTAACTCTTTTTTGACCATTCTCTATGCAAATCCTGATAATTTGCTGTATATATTATAGATGTAAGTAGAGCAGAATGGATGAAGATATTTCCTTCCATTTGAAGCAGAACTTTTTCATTATGTAGTTTTTAAAGTAATTTTAGAGGCCTTAAATGTTGAAAAACCTAAAAGTGTTGGATTTTGAGCGCTTGGGTAACAAAATGGAAATGCAGAAGTATGAGCATATCTTTTTTTTACTCTTTATGATGTGGTTGTAATAGAAATCATGAAATGATTACATAGTTGTGTGTTGTGTTCCTTGATATGGAAACTTCAGGTTCAGCAGACTGTGCCAAGGAAGGTTAATTTGGTGTTTTAAATTTTTCAGGGCTTTGGATTTAAAAAGATAAAACCAGCCAAACATTGTAGGTTCAAGGAATGCAGATGTGTGACCAACATTTCTATGGTTGCTGCAGCATGAACTCTAGGGCAGAGTTGTTCTCGCATCTGCATTCCCTGATATTAATCTTGTCCAACTTTGTTCTGTCATTCTAGGAGTTGGCTGTCTTTCATTCCAGATGTTTTCATGCCAGGTGATTTACTCCTTGTTTATTTATGGACTCTTTGTTGCTTTGTGGAGGTGAATAAAAATTACTCCTTCTATTTTATCTTTTTTTTTTCTGTTTTTTACTCTAGGATTAATGGGAGGAGAAATCTGGGGCAGATAGCTGCAGGGTTTGAAGGCCATGAGGGCTGAAATAGCTAAAGATGGACTTGCAACTCAAGGCTTCGTGATTTTTATTTTTGGCTTTGAGTTTTTTGCTTGGATTTGCTTCCTTGTGCAGATTCTGATCCGTGAATTGTGGTAACACAGATCCAGTTGTGGGGGAATCGTTAAGGTGATTGTGCAGAGGGATAAAAATGCTCCCTGAATACTCAAAGTCTGTTGGGAGCAGTTTGCTAAATGAGGCTGTGGTGGTTTGGGTGGCTCTGGCAGTGGTGTTGTGTGGATGTTTCAGTGCTGTTCCCTGGTGTTGTGCTCTGCCATTATCATGTGCAGTCATCTGTGATGAACACACAGAAACAACCACAGTCAAACAGCTCCTTGAAGGAAAACTTTTATGGGATTCCTTCCTTAAACTTGCATTTGGGGATGCTCAAAAAGCTTAGGATGGAAGTTTCTGTAAGAAATACCTCTTCAGTTTCTAAATGTGTATTCTTTTGAGGGTAATTCTTGAGAATTCCCAGTATCTGCTCCCTTTCCAGTATTTATTTTAAGAGAGAAAAAGTGAAGGGTGCAGGAAGAGGCAGGGAAGAAACTGATAGAGTTGACATTTACTTTTATAAGTCCTAACAGCATTTTTATGTCTCCTTCTCCAAGAGAGTGATGATGGATAACAGCACTTTGGGATATTTTCCCATTCAATTTAGCCACTGTAAAACGAATTTCCTTTGTAGTTTTGGGTGTAGTGGTCAGGCTGTGCATCAGGATCTTCTGTTTCTGCAGGGTGTATTTTGGACTCTGCTCCATAAAGCCTTGGGAAGGGAGGGAGTGTTGTCACAGCCCCAGAGAGTCAGGGATTGAGTAGATCTCCTGAAGAGGAAAAGGAATCATAGGAAGACATGAGGGGAAAGACAACTTTCCAATGGTATGAACTCTTCTCCTTCTTCTTCTTGCTCCTACTTTTTGGCACAAAAAGCTCCTTTTTTTGGCTTTTTGTTTTGAGGATGCCTGTGGAGCCTCATGCCCTGTTGACACAGAGCTGAGTGTGACCTTTCCTCCCAGCAAAGTTCTCCAGAAGAGCTGAGCTCAAACTCTGGCCCTTTACATTTTTCAGAGCTTTAGATTTAAACCAACCCATCAGAAAAGCCTAAGTTCAAGGGAATGCAAATGTGTGGAAACATTTCTGTAGTTCCTGCAGTGGGAACTGTAAGGGGAAGTTGTTCACTGCACTTGGAACAAATCAGGAACAAAACAAATCCCATAAAATCTAAGCTGTGCTCTTCCTAGAAGGAGATCTGATGGTCAGAATCTGAGCCAGGAGTTCAGGCCATGGAAGGAGAGGACAAGTTAATCACTGAAAAATGCTTTACATATATTTGGGGCTGTGTTTTATTTTGGGATGGATGATGCCACTGTCACTGCCCTCTCAATTTAGGCCTGGAAAAGCTCTGGTTGAACAGGAGAAGGGAGGTGCTCCCTTTCCAGCCTCTAGAGAAAGGCTGAGCTCTGGAGCTCCAGAGGATTCCTTGTTACTGCCTGGGAATGGAGCATCTTTTTATTCCTCTGACAGGGAATGTTTGAAACACCAACAAACCCCAAACTGTTGGAGCATGAAACACAAATGGATGACTTGCCTCTTGACTAAGCTAAAAATTTTCAACATTTTTTGGATGAACTTGAGGGAAAAGGTCTTGACCTGCTGCGTGGAAGGGGAGGGCAGGAGAATGAAGTGTGTGCAGAAGGAAACAAAGCAGTGCAGTCAGTTTTGCTGTGCTAACATCATCTGGGGCTGACTCATAGGCCTGACTTTTGTGGGCAGAAAATTCACTTACAGACAATTCTGCTTGGCTGCACTGTCT
This sequence comes from Nicator chloris, assembly GCA_013400495.1. Taxonomy (NCBI): domain Eukaryota; kingdom Metazoa; phylum Chordata; class Aves; order Passeriformes; family Pycnonotidae; genus Nicator; species Nicator chloris. The sequence goes on along the minus strand of WAAE01001789.1, from coordinate 84,367 downwards.
TGTGATGAAACTTGTAGATCCTTTTTTTTTTTTTTTTTTTGAGTACCACATAAACTTTTCTGGGAATTATTTTTATCCTGGCACTTGAAACTTGGTGCCAAAGGCCTCTCTACCATTGTAGTCTTCTACAACTTCCTCAACTCATGTTTTGTGTGAGGGGGTTGTGTTTGTTTGGGTGACTGTGGGGTTTGTTTTGGGATATTTTTAATAAAAGCTGTCTGTGCTTGTAAGGTGAATGGCACTTTGCTCTGCTCAGGTTAAAAACCCCACAACATTTCAAAGCTCAGCTGAAACGCTGCCGAGGGCTTGCTGATTGCCCTGCTGTGATTTGGAAACACTGTCAATTTAATTCCTGTTAACAGCAGAGCAATAATAACTTTTATAATCCTTCAGGCTGACAGATGTGCTCCAGAGCACTTACTCATGGGGAGGAGGGGAAGGTGGGGTTTGTTTGCAGAAGGGCAGCAACTTCCATATGTCATCCTCATCCCAAAGAGCTTCCCTTGCAACTTCAGGCACAGAAGGGAGTTTGCTGGCTTGGAGAAAAAATTAATTTTGTGAGAAGAGCTGTTTCTGACTGCTCCTCTCTGGCTTTTCTGACACACAAAGCCCTGGTCTTTATGGCAGTGCATATTCCAGGTAAACAACCAGGACAGAAGGTTGTAGGGCAGTTAAATCCTGATTCTTCATGGTCTTGCAGCCTTTGTCGACTACAAACTTCCCAAAACAAGTTCCTGCCTCAAATGAAAGTGTTTGTGGGTGATTGATGTGGGGTTTTTGTCACATGGGTGGGATTTTGGTGGTGTAGGTGAGTCAATACTCACAGAAATTTAGGAAACCTCCTCAGAGTGTGCAGGATTAATTGGAATTCACAGCTGGAATTGTGCCCAGAGTCATCACTTGCTTTACCCAACCTTTGAATTCAAGATTTCAGCCTTCAATCACCAGCTTCCCTCCAATACTGAATTCTTCAGCTTTGTGGTTAAAGCTGGGCTTATTTTATTTTGGATGATGTGATATTCTAATATAAATCTTAAATTTGATCGTGACATGCTTTTCTCCAGTGATCACCTACCTAACTTTTGCATTTGGGGAATGTTGGTGTATCTTTAAGGAGTAGGTTTTAGTTTGGAAGATGAAGGTTTTTGTAGAGGTTGTTTTCTTTTTTTCTTCCCAAGGAAATTAGTTTTGTGGAATTTACTCAAACTGACTAGTTAGGGATCATAGGAAGTGTAAATATTTGTAGGGCTTGTGTGCTCTGTGCTGAAATGCTGTTTCACTTGTGTTAACTCTTCTCTCCAGTGGATACTGTATCTAAAGAATTTTAAAAGATTCGGTATTATTTGTTAGTTTTAGGCAGAACAATTTCCCCTTCCCTAATTACAAGTTAGGTCTGCATGCTGAATCTTTCAGAAGAGAAACTTTGACTTTTGGTGCTACGGAAATATGAAATGCATGATTTATTTTCTTTTTTGAGCACTGTTCAGATAACCTCCACTTAAATTTCTGGGAATTTAAGGAGTTGGGTTTTTTTTTATGTTCAGATATTTAATGTCCAGTTAAAGCAAGGAGAGGTATGTGAGTGGAATGAAACTTGTCACAAAGGATGAATTGTTCCTATGAGTGATGTTCTGGCCAGAGAGTGTTGGCCACTTCACAGGAAAAGAAGGGAATTAATCTTTGAGTTACATTTGAGTTGAATTTTGGTAACAGAGACTCAAAGCTGAACTTTGAGTGGAGTATTGTGACAGCTGTTGATTGGAATAAGCTTTGTTAATGTGAAGGGCAAACCCTTCTCTTGGATGCCCTGCCAGGGAAAAACAGAGCTGTGACAGATTCCTGCAGGAGGAATTCCCTTCTTTTCCCCACGGCTAAGAGGGAATTCTGTCCTCTGGCTGCTGCCTGCCTGCACATTCCCATTAAATAGGCGCAGAGCCTCCCTCAAATCAGGAATTTCTGAGTTACCAACTGGATTTTAGGAGGAAAAGGTTAAGTGGATAATGCTTTGGAGAGAAGCAGGGAACAGGGAGAAGGATCTCCTCCACTCAGGGATGTGTCCTGCAGTGCTGACAGAGATGGAAAAGCCTGGAGGAAGCCAATCATTTAAAATGTTGGCGGCACCTCTGTGCTTGGAGCTCCTCCCAATTAAAAGCATCTGTGATTGCGAGTGCTCAGTGAACTATTTCAGCCCTGAACAGCCAGCTCTCCCCTGAAAATTCCAGCAGAGTACTAATTTCATTGGAGTTTTGGGAAGAAGAGTCAGTTTTCAACCCACCTGGTCTGAAAACCCAAAGCAGGTGAACTACAGAACATGGGTCAATTATTTTCTCCACATTAACTGTAAGAAATGGGAAAAATAAAGATACAGATGGAGTAATCCAGAAGCAGAATAAAGATTTATCTAAGCCAGTGTTTGATATAATCCTCTGATATTCACTATAAAACATGGCATATTCTTAGTCCTTCTTAGAAATTGAATTCAACAGACAGATTTTGAAACTGTTTTCTATCTAAATGTTTTGCTCAGGCTCTTATGTCTAGAAACCATCTATTTTTTTTTTTCTTCTCATCTGTAGAAACGAAAATTACTTTTGAATAATGCAATTCTGTGAAGCTGAACTGAAAAAGAAATAATGAGAAACCTTGCTTGTATTTTGGGTATTCTGGGGTTTCGGACTTAATCTTGTCTCATCTCTTGCAAAAGTGATTTCCGTGTTGATTCATTGTTAAAAAATCCTAAATTTTTTTTTTTTAATTTTTTTTCTCCATTTGCCAGACCTTAATTTATTTGGGATTAGGATTCCCATGGCACGTGAACTAGAGGATCATTTGGAGTAGGAGGTCTCTTTCTGCTGCCCAAGATGGTCGGGAAGCTGAAGCAGAACCTGCTGCTGGCGTGCCTGGCCATCAGCTCGGTGACCGTGTTCTACCTGGGCCAGCACGCCATGGAGTGCCACCACCGCATGGAGCAGCGCGGCCAGCCCCCGCGGGGGGACAGCGCCAGGGCCACGCCGGGGACAGCCCCCAGCGCCAACACCAACAGATCCCTGCCCTACAGCAAGGACATGCCCCTGATCTTCATCGGCGGCGTCCCCCGCAGCGGCACCACGCTGATGCGCGCCATGCTGGACGCGCACCCCGACGTGCGCTGCGGCGAGGAGACCAGGGTGATCCCCAGGATCCTGGCCGTGAAGCAGATGTGGGCCAGGTCCAGCAAGGAGAAAATCCGCCTGGATGAGGCCGGGGTCACGGATGAGGTGCTGGATTCAGCCATGCAGGCCTTTTTGTTGGAGATCATCGTCAAACACGGCGAGCCCGCTCCCTATCTGTGTAACAAGGATCCCTTTGCTTTAAAATCCTTAACTTATCTTGCCAGAATTTTCCCCAATGCCAAATTCCTGCTGATGGTCCGGGATGGCCGTGCATCTGTGCATTCCATGATCTCCAGGAAAGTGACAATAGCTGGCTTTGACCTGAACAGCTACAGGGACTGCCTGACCAAGTGGAACCGGGCTATAGAAACCATGTACAACCAGTGCATGGAGGTGGGCTTTCAGAGGTGCATGCTGGTGCACTATGAACAGCTGGTGCTGCACCCTGAGAGGTGGATGAGGACTCTCCTCAAGTTCCTGCACATCCCGTGGAACCAGGCAGTGCTGCACCATGAGGAGATGATTGGAAAAGCAGGGGGCGTTTCTCTTTCCAAGTGAGTATGAGCTTGCATCCTTCACCTTGTGCTGTTCTAAAATAGAACATTTGGTATATAAAAATCACAGCTTGGTTTTGGTTTCTCCCTTGGGCAGCTGATTTATGATGCATCTTGAAAAGGAGTCATTGCTAATTAACAGTTTGCAATCTCAGATTGGTTATGTGTGTGATGTGAACAAAGTTTTAACGGTCAAGGCTAACTTGAATTTGAATATCTGTTATCAGCTTTGCTTTTCTCTGTGCCCCAAAATAAACCTGAGCTGTTTTATCTAGACTGGTGTTACCCATCCTAGCCAGATCACCCATTTGATTTCAGCAACAATATTGTTGTCACTGCAAGAATGGCTTTGGAGCTGAGTTTGCCAAGAACATCCTCTTCCAGAAAACTGGAGAAACTGCTCCAAGAGAATAGAAAGCAGAGTTGGCAGCTTTTCTCCTGTCATGGGCTCCCAAAAGGACAAGCATTTTGATGAAAATTAACCTTTTTGTAAGCAAATCTTTCACTATTCTCTTGGGCCATCTGTGCACCTGATTCAGCTACTTTCAGAATCCAAAATTCAGCTCAGCTTAGAAAAACTAGATGGGTATTGTTAAAAGAAAATCTGATTTATTCTCTGGTTAAACTACTCTGATTTCTCTGCCACTGTTCACAGCTGAACAACTGAAATGCAGAAGCTGTTTCATCTGTACACTGAGAGAGAAAAATGTCAATTTTTGACACTCCTCCTATCTTTGAATCCACCAGATTAATTTTTAAAATACTGAATAAAAAACCCTATTCCAGCAGCAAGGTCTGCCCAGTTAAATTACTCAGCTCCTGGATTTGGAATATTCAGCACTGGCCAGGTGCTTCTGAGTGAGAGGCACCTTGCATAGCAAGCACACAGACTCTCACAGAGTAATCCTATTTATTTAAACTCCAGTTTTGAGGAATAAAAATGGGGAGATTTCCTTTATTTAATGCCTAGGAACACAGCTGTGGATTTTCTAATATATTGTAAGGGCATTTGATTCAAAGCAAATATAAAATTATAATCAGTGATTCCAAAGAGAACTTAAAACTTGAGTAACAATTAGATATTTACACTGTGGAGGTTTCACATCACCATTCCCACTGAAGAAACAGCCTCTCCTGTGTTCCCAGGGTTATCAGAAAGGGATCTCATCCCTTTTTTTTTGGCAGTGCTGTTTGCTAGCAGGTGGCAAATGTGGAAATGTTAACCTGAAGCAGGGCACTGTGATACTCCCTGGAAGCTGATCCACATGGGAACTTCTCCCTAATTCCTGGGGTTTGGTGCTGCTTCAGCAGCACTTGAGTGGGGGTCACTTATTTTTACTGAGATAAATGGGTGGTAGCCAGGCTTGAAGTGTCTTGTAAAAAATAACTGTGTATAATGCCATTTCTAGTAAAATATTAGTGCCTTACAGCTTCCAGATTTCTGTTTTTAAAAATTCCTGGACCTTTATAAAACTCAATAACCTTACTGAGTTCTTACTAATATTCCTTATTAAATCTGGTGGAATGGGGTGTGAGGAGTTCAGACTATTTGTTTCAAAACATTAAGAAAATGGATTGTTCAAAGTCAAATGTGGCCTTGTGTTTATTTTTTTAGTAAAACCTTCACATTTAAGACAAACGAGTGTGGACATGTTCTTGTGACTCTCAATTCAGTGTGGTCCCAGAGTTCTTTATGCTTTTATCTCTCATGAGATGATCTGGGGAAGCAATTCCTGCTTTCAGGAGGCTCTGGCAATGGTGGAAAAAGACTCAGAAATGGGTGTTTTGTCTGGGGTGGGTTTATCTAATCAAATACCCTTACAGTAGGTGGTGACATTAGGTTTTCAGTTGCAGGATTTGATAATGATTTCAGTGACTCAGGCTTTCAAGGGCTGCAGAAAACCCAGTGAATATCAAAACCTTAAATGCCTGTGTTGTGTGTTTATGAGATTCCAGTTGAAATTGTGCAGGGGGATCTTGAGATTTCCCAGTTTGATGCCCTTGTCCCAGTTAAAACCTGCTTGGTTTGGCATTCCCAGCTGTGATATTGTGTGAAAACTTCTGGAAACAAGCAGAGCCCCCTGCTTTAATCATCTTTCACTCATGTGGCAGATCTCCAGATCTTGCAGACAGGCTCAGCATCCACACATCCATGCTGCTGGCTCAGGTCCAGCCTAAGATGCTTGGAGGTGTTTGAATTGTTGGAGGTATTTTTTGAAAAGAAATCTGACAAGTTTTTTGTCATCTTGAGATGTTTAGAAACATTTTGAGAAAGAGATCACGTCACCAAAAAAATCTTTATAACAATGCTATTACCTGCTAATAAATGTTTCGAATTTATTTCTCACCCCTTATTTTGATTGTTTTTGTCTAGGAATACTGCAAGGGCTGTAGGGATGTGCAGTGCAGGCTTTGTAGGAGTGTGAATTTGCAGTGGTTTGAAGTCCCTGCCAACGTGGCTGTTGAAGAAATGCATTATGGACTCCATGCTCTAACCAGGATTGTTAATTGAGCTCTGGCATTTGCCTAAGTGAAAGCAGCTGTGCTGACCACTGATGTAAAGAAATGTCAACCCCTCCAGAGCAATTTTGATTAGGTTTATTATGGAAATAGCTGTCCAGGCAGAATTACTGCAGGATTTACTATATTTAGTACATAGCTCTCGTTTGATTCTGGTACAGATGCAGAATTATTTGGGGTTAGTCCTGTGTGCTTCCAGCTGCTCCCAAAGCTAAATTCTTCCTAGAGCTGGAAAAACTGCCATATAATAAATTTTCCCAAGAATTGGTGTTTCCTTGTTTTTCTCTTTGGATTTTTATATTTTTCTTGCCTCCTGTCCCCAATCTGTCTTCCCTCACAGTCCTTATAAGTTATTTATCTGAGGAACCTTTCCCACAAAAGGGTTTGTTTTTTTCCTTCCCACCTTAACTGAAAGCACAGAGAAGGATTTAATCAGACCAAATGTGGAGCAGTGGATTTTTTATCAGTGCTTAGGAGCAGCTAAATGTAGTCCCTCTATCAATCAACAGGAAATGTTTCATGCTGAGGGTATTGTTAGCAAAGACCAGAATGGCAGGAGGTCAAAATACACATTTAAAGTTGACATCAGGATGAGGAATCCATATGTGACACATTTAGGCTCAAATTGATGTAGAACAGCCATTTTTAGCCATTTTTGGGGGGTCCAGCAAGCTCTTAGCCAGGCTCATTGCCTGCTTCTCCCAGTATCATCCTGATTTAAAATGCTCAAATCAATTTGCAGTTTTGGTGAAGAGGTTTTAGGCTTGGCTGGCTCTGTCTGAGCACCATAAATCTTACTTTTTTCAAAGACCTCATGATAATTTTTTCCCTGAGTGTCCCAATCCACCTCTGGACTCCTGTTGTGGTGCTTTGGCCTCTGCCTTGCTGCTTTGAACTTCTGAATCTCAGTTTGTAGCAGCTCTTTTCCTGCTAATTTAATGTGGAGTCAGATGCTCATCATCTAATTAGAAAGATCACAAAAAAACATTGCCTAAACTTCTTAATTTTCCATCCAGACTTGTGAGCTCAGTCCAACAACCCTCAGAAGGTTGAAATTTAGTCATAACTCCCTGGTCCCCAAATCCCCTTCTGAGATCCTGCCTTTGCTTTGAGTCTCTGGTAATGATTGAAGAGGCTAAAGCTGAAAATTCTGGGGTTGTTTTAGAGGTTTTTTTTGTTTGTCAGATCCTTTTCAGCTTCCATAAAACACCAGTCTGAAGGCCCTGCTTGCCAAGACAGTTTTCTTGTGACCATTTCCCTGTCTGCTTTGTTCTTTGTTGATTGTATTTAAATTATTTCACCTTCCATTTCACCTCACCGTTTGATGACTGATTTCCTTCCTCTGGCCTGGGAGGATTTTAGCTCTGATGAGGAGTAAAGAAGAGGAACAAGGTGAACTCTGGTGACTGGTGTGCGCTCAGCATCAGGTGTGAGGCAGACAGATATATCCTTTTATATATCTAATAATGTCCAAACTCTTCCTGAGATCAGAAAAAAAAGTTGTAAATTATTTAGAGTAAAAACTCAGGGAGTTTTCAATTACTCAGAAATGTCGTGTGTCTTACAATCATAAAGACAGAACAAAGCAGTGCCAGATTTCTTCCCTGGAAAAAGAAAACACAACAAAAACACTTCACAGTAGAGCAAAAATGAAAATTACATTAGGACTGTTGCTTAAATGAACAAAATATCAATGACTTTCTAAATATGTCACTGATTGTGCACTTGCCTTTAAGATCTGTGTAAAGACCAAACAATCAAAGGAATGGTTATGAAAAATGTTTCTGTAGTTTGTAGCTTTCTGTCATCTCAGGTCTCTCTGTTATTAAACAAGTTTAAAAAAATGAACCACAGAATGGTTGTGAGAAGAAATAACACATGGATTGGAATTTAGAATACAACTTTTAATGCATCCTAGACAATTAAACAGCAAATGTGGGAATGTGCCAGTGGGAAAACACATTTGTATGTAGTTGTGGGTTTACTTTTCACTTAACAGCTCTTGGGCTTTCTCTGCTGCTTTTATGGAATAAAGAAGTTGTTTCAGCACAATGTGAGAGCCTAAACCAGGCAGCATCTGCAAATATTGTGCAAATTATTCTCATTAAAACCTCACTTCCCATCAGCTCTGTAGAAAACATGAAATTTTGAGAGGGAAAGAAGAATGGGAGAAAAAACCAACCAAACAAAACAAGCTAAAGGTCTTAATACTATTGAAGAACAATTGCTTGGAATAGAAAATAACTTTTTTTTTTCTCCTTCCCCAGGGTTGAAAGATCCACTGACCAAGTGATCAAGCCAGTGAATGTGGAAGCCCTGTCCAAGTGGGTTGGGAAGATCCCAGCTGATGTCCTGCAGGACATGCCAGTGATTGCCCCCATGCTGGCCAAACTGGGCTATGACCCCTATGCCAACCCCCCCAATTATGGGAAGCCAGATCAGAAGGTGGTGGAGAACACCAGGAGGGTAAGGCTTTTGTGTGTAACTATTGACTGAATGCCTATGGGCTCTGGAGCAGGACTCTTGTGTTTGCTCTGGGGGTTTGAAGTCTGGGTCTGATACTTTTTGCTACTTTATAATGTGTTTTCTTTGGGGGAAAATGAACGAATTCTTTGGGGCCTTGAGCTCTGCTCTTTGGGGTGTGGAGCTGAAGGTCTTGAGAGCTGTCCAGAAAGTTGGGGAACTGCTTCACAGTGGAAAAAGCTTTGTCTGGATTTCAAACTTGATGGACGAGCTCAGCTTTTTATATATGAGGGTTGGCAGAAGTCTGTCACAGAAGTACACCCCAAATGGTAGAGTTTGAACAATGACCCATACAAAACAGCCCCTGATGATCAAAATGTCTGATTTTCCAATTCTTTGTAGAACACCCCAAAGATGGAGATAGGTCTGGTGCTGATTAACCTAAACTTAAGGATCTGAGTCGGAATTTAATGTTGTTGCAATTTCAGTAGTTGGGCTGTGAGCTGTTTGTCCCTGAAGGTATCTGTTGAAAAACTCATTACCATTGTTGGAAATAGAATTAATAACTCTGTTTCTGTTCTTTTGGGCATGGATAGTTTATTAGAAGAAGGTGACTTTTGCTGCTGCAGCAGAGTAATCAGGGGAAAAAAAATTGAATTAAACAATTTAAAAGAACTGTCTTCCACCAGCCCTCTGATCTTGAAAAAATTGCTTGGAATATTGATGGGATAGATAGGAATGAAAAAGGAATTGGGGTTTGTGAAGTCTCTAAACACTTTTGCATTATTTCTTTTTAGAAAAAAATGTCATTAATCATTAATCAGTGTATTAAAGACTGGTAAGTTGATTGTCTTAATCCATATCTGATAGCTCAGCATGGAAAAAGTAACCCACCCTTTTTGGTTACAATTTATAAGTTCCCTGTTTTAAAAGGCTCACAAACAAATGAACTTTTCTGTGCTCAGTTAAAATAAATATTCAATACTAGAAATCACAAATTGTATTGGTTGTGTCTCACTGATAAAATTGGCACAGGTTTTTACAGCCTGCTGACCTTTCTGAGGCCTCCACCTGTGTGGAGCAAGCTCAGGCCAAGCTGTAAAAATTGTCTGGATTTCTGTCTCTTGAGATGGATTTGATTTCAAACTACAAGAGAGGAATTCAGGTAATAAACAAAGCCAGGAGCTTCTCTCTAAAGAAATGAAAACCTAATTTCAAAGACTGACTGAGGCTTTTTGCAAGTTTGCTTTGAAGGATAATTTGTTTGTTTACTGATGTTAAGAGCAGCTGTTAAAAACTGAAGCTGATCTAAATATTGCAGACATATGGAACACTCATTAATAGTTTGGCTGCTATTTTAATTTAATAGCTTTACTTACAGCCCCAGACAGCATTTTAGTTTTGTTGTTTATTGTACTACTCAGTATATATTTTTCTAGTCACTTGTTCTCTACCAAAATTCCATTTGCATGTGTGGTTTGTACAGATAAAATGAGGGAGTTCTGAATGAATGCTGAAAGCAGGAGAGTTCAAGATGGTTCATCTTCAAAACTTAGAATATTTCTTTAAAAATAGAGCAACACAAAGATTTAAACTGTTTCAGACTCTGGTGTGTGAGTTTGGCCCATCAGGGACAGCTCTTGTGGGGTTTCCTTTCCCCTCCAGGAATCTGTGCTAATTTATTCCTTGCTGCTGCAGCCTGGAGAAGAAAACATTTATTTAAATGGATACAATAAATACATCGGGGGTTTTGCAGCCTTTTGGAGCTGGCACTTGGCAAGTTAAGTGTGTTCCTGTGTACTCTGAGCTGGTGAATTTATAACTCACTGTAGCACTACTTTTGCTCTTGCTTTCTTTCAGTGTCTTCACCTGGGATAGCCTTTCACAGAGTTTTGTACTGGATATCTTGAGTATGGAATATGGATGAAGCTGGCCAAAGAAAACCTTGCCAGAATTGCTTTTCAGTGTATACTAAGAATATCTGGATCTTGTTTGTAGCCGTTTATTGGCTCATTTTGTGTTTGGAAGCAGCTCTCTTATATTTATATTTGTGGTCTCCAAGACTTTAAAGTGAACACAGAACTTGAATTGTATTCATTGAAAACAGTTAAAGTTTTGACTTCTAAAGCTGAGCAAAATCTGTCCCTTCTTGGAAAAGACCACAAATTGCACTTAACAGTGAAAACAATGCTCAGCAATTTAAAGCTGCTGCTCTTAATTATGAAAGTGAGAACCAGCAGCGTAAAAATTCCTAAAACAAGGGCTGGTACTGGAGAAAAATGGAAAGAAATGGCTGGTGTGGTGCAAACTTTTAGTTTTTCTAAGCTTTTTGAACATTCAAATGCTGTTCTATATTCCTCTTTTCTCCTTTTCTGTCCCCTGCTGGTGACTTCCATGTGTACAGCTTCAATACCTTGGGTTTTTAATTCAGTCTGGAGACAAAACGATGATTTTCTCCAGCTAAAGGACAGTGCTTAAATTAGAAATGCTCTCTGCTTGTAGGCAGTGCAAGGGAGGCAATGCTCTCTGCTAAATTTGGATTTTTCCCTTGCCTGTTACCTGTGTAGGACACCAGAATGCTGAGGTTTGGTTTCTGTGCTCCTGCAGCACAGCTCAAAAATAACAAGCAGCAGCCTGGGTTTGTACTTTGATATCTCTGCTTTTGTTTGAGGAACTAACAGAGCATGAAGGGAACTTCATCTCATGTTGTGTTGCTCTCCCAGTGCTGTGTTAGGAAATAAAACATCTCTGACAGGATCTGCACCGGGCCAGCCACGAGTTCAACAGATTTTTCTGCTGTTTTCACTAACAAAGCCATTAACTTTTTGTTTATCTGTTTTCTGTTAAGCCTGACAGTTATTATCTTTTCTGACAGTTTCTCTTGTCTCAGTAAAGGAATGCAGAGCAGAAAGAGCAAGGTCTGGCCAGGGTTGTGCTGTTCAGCAGATCTCTGCATGTGACCTCTCCAAGGAGGGAATTTTGCCTTCACTGAATACGTTGTGGTTTTCCTGTAATTCTGTTGCTGGTCTGTTAATTTATCACTGCAAGGGTTCCTTCCTTAGAGATACAGAATTACTTGTTGTTTCCCCCTCAGAGTTTTAACAAATTCTACATCCTGAAGTAAAAGAAGTTTTCATCTGCAAATTATGCAGAAAATGCAAATAATGAAGCTGTGTGTGAGCTGGTAGCCCAGTCTCTATGGGGTGAAATACAAAAGTGCTTCACTCCTCATTAGAACAGTGTGTGATATGTCCTTATCAGTACTGTGAGATGGTGTAAAAGTGAATTTCAGCAGTTTGCCAGAAGAGGAGAGAGAGCAGCTCCCAGCTGCAGAGCTCTGCCTCCTGCCCAGGAGAAGCTGCATTGTTGTGTTATGGTTGGCACAGTGGTTTCCTCTCCCATCTGTAATGAATTACATCAGATTTTCTTTGGCATGTCCTTCCCACTAAATAAATTTGTATGCTTGGAATACGCACTCCAGTAAGTTCTTTTAACTTCTTCATGGAGTTGTGCTCCCTGTCCTGGAGAGATCCAGAAGTGGAAGTTACAGAATTCCAGAGAAAGAGCCGTGGTTTTCACCAGGACTGTTCAAATACAGTGGTTCTTCCACTGACAGCCCAAAGCTCTTCTCCAGCTCTGGTTTATGTTCAGCTGATGGCAACATCTAGAGATAAAAACAGATTTAAGTCGCTCCAGTCTCATGCCTGGTTTAAATTGTGAGGAACCATCTCCTGTTCAGAGTCAAAACATCCATGACAACCAGGAACTCAAGAGTTTGTCTTTGAGATTTTAAGGGCAGTAGCAATCTCTGATAGAGGTAAAAAATGTATTTATCCTGAGGGATGAGGATAACTGTGCTGTCAGACGTGTTTGAGTGCCCAGATGCTCAGGGCCCTGCATCTCCATTTTCACTGATTAACTGATCAAAAGGCGTTTGGCTTTGTGGGCATTTTCTCTGATATTTATAACAAAAATTTGGGGGTTATTCCATCTTTCTTGTGGCCACAACAGCACAGGCTCTCAGTGTCCTCTAAATTTGTTTAATATTCCCTTTAGTGGGTGTTTCTTCCAACATGTGGATTCCCAACTGCATAGTTTCTCTCCAGAGGTGCTGCTGTCTAATTTTACAATAAAAACAAAACCCCAAACCCTTTAACTCTGCATAAATATAATCAATAATGCATAAAGAGAGTTATTACCAACCAAAATGCAAACTGAGGCGTGGTTGCAAGCTGTCTTTTGGCAGACATTGCTGGGCCTGTGTAAGATCCTTCTCTGTGTTGTCCCTCCTGGGTAAACATTTACATCTCACATGGCCCTTCCTTGGCAGGTCCAGCAGAGCTGAAGAATTGTGTAAACCTTTAAAGCTGCCTTAAAAGTTCAGGAAAAATCTGAAAGATGAGGGTACCTCCACGTGCTGTGGAGTAGTTCTAGAAAGGGCTCAGCTCTGGTTTTGCCAGTGTTCTTTACTTGATTTTTTTTTTCTTTTACAATTAAACATCAACAGCCTTGTACTCTGCAACTTGGATGTGTTAAAGTTTACCAAGCCCAAAACCCTTAGTTGCAAGGTGACTTTTACACAAAAAACCCATTATTTTTGTGTACTAGAACTGACCAAATATAATAGGACTCTTTCCAAAGCAGACAGGAAAGTGGGTGAAAAGAAAGGCTTTAATCTTCTATAAAGAAAGAATTATAGGTTACACTTCTGTTCTGAAGTTCTCCCTGTGTGTTTAAAGGGGTTTTCTCAGGCAACTGGATGTGAAACTTGTTTTCTGATCTCTTTTTGAGAATAATATCCATTCAGTTTGGCTATAAGAATGTGTTTTGGTTTCTTAATAGAACAGCTTGAATACTGCCAACACTGAACAACAAACTGACGCAGGCCTCAGATCCCCCTCTTCTGGAATTCCATTTGGACTTGCAAAATAATTCCCTTAGAAATGGACACCATTTCCCCTCAAATTGACTGGATTCTTACTTAGACTGGAAATAATTCCAATATCCTGCTTCTGTGTCTCCAATGCCACTGTGAGTGATGTGTTTTACACTTAAAAACTGGTCAGAGAAGAATTTGGAATCTGAAGCCTCTTGAATTTCTTTGGCTGCAGATGGAGTCATTGTTTTTAGAATTTCTGGATTGCTGTTGATCCCTGGGTTTTGATTCAAAAGGGACCATTTATGTTTCTGGAACTACTTTAAACCAGTTTTTATGCAGTCTCCTCCTGACAAAACCAGCCCTTAGATAATGTCAGTTCTGACTCAAAAAATTGGTGTGTTAAACCTAATCTTGGGGCTGCCACTGCTTAGATTTGCCTTGATAAATTGTGCTGTGTCAATGCTGATATTTTCATCTGAATATAATATGAAATACCCCCAAAAATTTGCTTTCCAGTGACATCATTCTTCTTAATATTGCTGATCTTGGCTGTGTCTTGTTAGATGTTTATTAGGGATAAATGCTGTTCCTGCAAAGGTGACGTTTTTAGATGTGTAATATAAAAATTAGACTGTCATAATTGCAGGAGAAGGAAAGGAGGAGGATTCTGGAGAGACAGCCTTGGGTTTGGTCCTTCCGGTTCTGAATCAGTCACAAAGTGCTGTCACCATCAGGATTGTTTTTAGGGATTTCCAGGAAAGGTGAAGGTTCCTGTCTGTTCCTTCCAACATCAGCACCACCTGATAAAAAATCCTGTTTTTTTCTTGTGACTCTTGCTGAGGTTATTCTGTAACATTTTTCCTGTGACAATGTTGTTTTGTAACTTCCATTCCTGTTCTCCAGGACACAGCCTGCGTTTTAATGGTTTGGATAAAAGCAGAAAATGAGAAATCCTCTCCTTGATTTGTAAATATTTATAGTGGAGCAAGGCTCCAATAGCCACACACTGAATTTCTGCCCAGGGTGACTTTCCTTAATGTTCCCATGGGAATGTCAGTGGCCCCTGGCTGAATACAGATGGGAGCTGTTCCTGTTTTATCTAAACCATGCAATATCAAAGTGCCACAATGTGTGTGTGTAGTAACTCCTGCTCTCAGTGAAGCCTGGTGGTTTGGATCCTGGGGATGGATTGGGTGGGAATCCAGTCCCAAATCCATCTGTGAGTCACAGGAAATTCAGAGCTGACTCAGCTGCAGTCTCAGGCCACTGCAGAATATTGACAAGCTGGGCATGGCTGTGTATTCTGGTCATCTGCACATAGGAGAGCAGAGAAAATTGTAATAAACATCCCCTGACTTCCTGGAGCTCCTTCCTTTGACGCAAACCAGGGAGTGCAGCTCAGAGAGAGCCTTTGGAGGAGCCCCTTTTCCATTTCCTGGCTGTAGGGAATTTCTGTGAGTAGGTTTGGAGTAGCCCCTTTTCCATTTCCTGGCTGTAGGGAATTTCTCTGAGTAGGTTTGGAGTAGCCTCATTTCCATTTCCTGGCTGTAGGGAATTTCTGTGAGTAGGTTTGGAGTAGCCTCATTTCCATTTCCTGGCTGTAGGGAATTTCTCTGAGTAGGTTTGGAGTAGCCTCATTTCCATTTCCTGGCTGTAGGGAATTTCTGTGAGTAGGTTTGGAGTAGCCTCATTTCCATTTCCTGGCTGTAGGGAATTTCTGTGAGTAGGTTTGGAGTAGCCTCATTTCCATTTCATGGCTTAATGGATTTTTTTTCCAAATAGGTTTGTGCCTTTTTCATTTTTATTTTGAAATGATTACACAAGACCACTGTCATGACATTGGGATGATCAGTCTTCATGCTTCAGTAGACAGGATAGTAGAACTCTTCAAGTACAGTTCTGTTTTGGGGAAAAAAAAACAAAACTGAATAATTTTTTTTGCCTTTTGGAATGTTTATTCTCAGAAGCAAAAAGCTTTTAAAAATTATCCTCTAGAGAGAAAACAATATGTTGCCAGAACATTTAATGTTCTGGCATTAGTGGATGCTAACAACACAAAAAAACCTTCTTTTCTTTTTTTTTTTTCTTTCCTTTAACAAGCTCTTCAGCATTTCAAACAATAGTGAATGAGGGCTTTGAGTAGTATAATTTTTCATTTGTTTTTCCAGGTCTATAAAGGTGAATTTCAGCTTCCTGACTTCCTCAAAGAAGTGCCACAGGTACAGTATTGAATTAATTTCCTTTTTGTGGGTGTAGCACTAAATGATATCAAACAGCCTTTATAAACCACTTCTTCATGAGCTTGATTTTCTGATTGATGGCAAGATTTGCTGATTATCCATGAGGTGGAATCTTGAACTCAGCATCCCAAACCTCTCCTGATTCCATGTGTAACTCCAGAGTTGAGTGGTGTTTGTCAACCTGAGCTGCCTGAATATTGCTGTGAAATGGAAGGAAAAATTGAGCCTCTTTTCTGGAGCAAACTGCAAAGTTTGTTACTTGTAGAGGAGTTTTCTCTTTTGTTATCTTGGTTTAAAGCAAGTCTAGTCTAGAGGGCAGAGTTGTAAGTGCTGAGAGATTTTAAAAATAAATAGAGATGTTATCAAAGTCAACAAACCCAGCCATGGATAGGGGTGGTGTTGATTTAATAATCAAGTGTGCTATGGAACTTCAGGTTTAACTGAAAATTCACAATTTGGTACCCACCAAATGCTGTTCATTGTCATCAGCTCCCTAAGGGACCTGCCAAAAAACAAAAAGAAAAACCCTTATTGTGAAGCTCACAAACTGTAGGATCTTGTGGATATCACAGAATTGTAAAATCCCAGAATGGTTTGGGTTGAAAGGACCTTAAAAACAGTTTTTTTCCACCCCCTGCCGTGGGCAAGGACATGTTCCACTGTCCCAGGCTGCTCCAAGCCCTGTCCAGCCTGGCCTCGGACACTGCCAGGGATGGAACAGGTTAAAAATACCCAGGAATCTACCACAGAGAAAGCATTTTTGACTTCTCCAGTTGTTGAAATAAAAATGATTTGATTAAAAAGGAAAACTGATTTCTTTTGTTCCAGCCAAAGAAGACAGTAGAAAGGAAGTCTCGTGGCAAGATAAAATGACCGTGGATCAGTAAAGTGGCATAGCTGTAGTGTGTGTTTCATGTTTTCAGAAAATAACCCTGCTGTGGCCACCAAATCTTTCTGAGCAGCCTTTATGTGATCTCTAACGTGGGCTTGGCTCTTTCCTGGCTCTTTGCCTGCTTGGATCACTCAGTGCTCCTGCTTTGCTCAGCTCTGGAGAACCATCCCAGCCCTGTTGCTGCCAGCATTGTCCCTGTCACTGAGTGTCTGCTCCATGTGTGCTGCTGAATTCACAGGAGCCTGCTGGGGTCACTCCTGGGGCTTCCACATGGGATTGCTGGTGGGATTGCAGGATTAGCCACAGATAAAGCTGCAGGAACAGGGTGTGCCTTAACAGGAGGGGAAATACTGCTGAGCAGGATTTATGGAAAATGCAGGGAGATCCTTCAGAATTGAGCACACCGTGTATAGGTGGTATGCTAGCAAAAAATATCCTTGATTTTGAAGGATTAAATCCTTCTTTGCATACAGTATCAGTTAAATTATGCTGTTTGTGGTTTTCAGTGATCCCAGGATACCCAAATGAACCTGGGCCACTCTGACTGATAAATTCCTTCTTCACTCCATAGGATGAGGAGCTTCCTGCTAAATTCCAGGAGGTGGATTTATACAATTAGCTTAGTTTAAATACAGTGTTTACCAAAATCTGAGCAGATTTATCCACAGCAAAGAAAGACCATCTAAAAGACTAAAGTAAACACTGTTGAAGAGTAAAATAATATTTCTTAAACCATAAAAACTTGATCAAATTGATGCTCATGGTGTTCTCCTTTAGTATTAACATCATGTAACTGAACAGCTCAAAGGTTTGGAGAACAGACATTGGTACTGATATTTTTGTCCTCTAATATAAAATACCTAATTTAATTTTAATTCTTTTTTTGACAGACTGAACCTATGGAATAAAAGATTAAATGGACATTCCTTGCACAGAAGGTAATAAAAGAGCGTTGCAGTTCTGCTCATTTGTTGCTCTTAATTTAAGATGATTTTTGTTTAACTTCTGTAACTCCATGGGTAAGATAAATATGAAGATGTGTTTTTTTAAAGGAAACTGCTAAAGATGGGCTGGTTTGTAATATTTTATTTAACATCTCATAGCCAGTATTCAAAAAGCTGCATTTTAGTCACTGAATAAACAGTGACAAAATTTTGCAGGGCGCTGAGTAAATTCCAGACCAGTTAAGGAATGAGTGATGCAAGATTTCCTGTGTTAATTCAGCATCTTTACTTGTCAGCCCTGCTATCAGATGTTCTGGCCTGACAACAAAAGATGGCAAAATTTAAATCCAGTTTGTAAATAGCCCAAAGCAAGGTGCACTACAAATATCCCCAAAATAGATCCTTACCTGGCCATAAATATAAACACCCTAAATACAGCCCAAAGCACTGCTCTGTGTAGAAATAATGGATCTAAAAGCTTTCCAGAGATGAATTACAGGCCTTCACTGTGAAATCAATAGAGAAACCATCATTTTTTCACACAGTCAATGTTAGAATGACTAAAGCATCAACCTCATTTTGCCACTTAGCTCTGAAAAATGGATTTCAACCTGCAATATTTCTGTCTAAAGCTGCTGCCCAGTTGCTGAGAAACCAAACTGGGAACTTCCCAGCAGTAACTTGCCACTGGCTGACAGGGGTTTGGGATGTAAGTGGAAGATCAATGTGGCTTTTTTTTGTTGGTTTTTTGGTTTTTTTTGCACTATGCTCCAAGCAGTCTCTGTAAAGATCAAGGATGGACAAAGCAGCCACATTCCTTACAGGAAACGGATTTGTCTTGGCAGGACTTTCCACCTGCTGAGACAACAGTGGCTACTCTTAATTCTGCATTATTTGTAATTCCAAAATGCTGTCCAGGATTAAAAGCTGAATATTACCAGGAAAGCTCCAACATAACTTTATTTCTTTTTCCTTAGAAGATCAACTGCTGCCTTTTCCATGGGAATGATCCCTCAGGCGTGTCCCCCTGGGATCAGAGGTGTGCTGCTCATGGCCTGCTCTCTTCAGAATGTTCTCTCCTGTTTCTTTCATCCTGATTTTCTTCCAAATTTTGCTGTTGTGAGCGCATGTAAACTTGTTAAAAAACAACAAAAAAATCACTGATGTTAATGTAGAACTGCATTACATTCGCACAACTATTTTTTAAGGTTTTAAAAAAATCAAAA
This sequence comes from Nicator chloris, assembly GCA_013400495.1. Taxonomy (NCBI): domain Eukaryota; kingdom Metazoa; phylum Chordata; class Aves; order Passeriformes; family Pycnonotidae; genus Nicator; species Nicator chloris. The sequence goes on along the minus strand of WAAE01001789.1, from coordinate 65,497 downwards.
GCAATGCCTGTCTCTGAAAATGCTCCTCTGTTTTAATTACAGGGCTCCATCTTCAAAGATTTTTTTGTTTCTTGTAGCAGTTTGGTTTTAAATGTATGAAGCTTTCAAGAGTGGTCTGCGCTTGTCCTGAAAGATTTTTGGTGGAACAGTTGTTTTATTCATATGTGGAAAATGTTAAATATCTTTTATTTAAAAAAAAAAAGTTGATAAATTACATGTACAATTACAATCCAATGATCTTTTGTATTTTATTTTTCAAAATAAATGCTTTAAATGTGATTTTTGTTTATTATTTATTAATGAATGGGTTTGCTCCTAACTTAAGATTTAAATAATTCAAGATATTGAAGTGTTAGTTATAATTCAAGATATTGATGTGAGGGAAGATAATGATCTCATGTCATGGGTTTGGATCTTGTTTTTAAGGTTTGCAATTTAATGATTTTTATTTGCTTTTAATAGCTGGGTGATGAAGAAATAGTAAATTGGAGTGTCCCACTGAGAGGTATAAGGTGAGATTTGTTTACTGCAGGAAGAAGTAGGCAATTTTTAGACTCCTGAATTTGTTCCTCAAAAGCAATTTTGTTCAGACATGCTCTGCTGGGGGGAAACTGCTGCTGTGAGTTGTATCCTAAGGTTTCCACCTTTAGGATACAACGTGGAACATGATTATTTCCATAAGGTATTTTTGGGATGGGTGTTGCGTCTCAATTTCTGCTCCCCTCGGTGGTTCAAGCTGCTGAAGGTGGTTTCGACCTTCCCCGCTGGTTTTGAGAGGAGTTCTTGCCAAAATATTTGTATTTCCTCGGATTCCGGATCTGACAAAGTTTTGCTTTTCCTCCGTTCCTTTATCGCTCCGTGTGGGATGGTTGTGAAGTGCCCGAAGGACTCCCGGCTGCCCTGAGGAACGAGGATTTCCCCGCTCCTTCCCACGCGCGATCCCGGGGCCTCCCCTGCTGCCGGCTGAGGGCAGCGCGGCCGCGCTGCTGCCGGGCCCGCTAATGAACCCCGCTAATTAAGGCTGGGCGTTTCCCTCGGAGCCGCGCGGCGGCACTGAGGGATAAGCCCCGGTGCCGCTCCCGGTGCCGCCCGGGCGGCTCCGCCCGCCGGGACCCGGATGGGCCCGTACGTGACGCGGGGCTGCGGCCGCTCCCCCGGGCCGGAGAGGAGCCGCAGCCGCGGGCGGGCACCAGGTGAGCGCGGGCGGGGACGCTCGGCCCCGCTCCCCTCATCCCCTCATCCCTCCATCCCTCCCCTCATCCGCTCCATCCCCGGCGCGGCTTTCCCCGCGGCCGGGGCTCCGCTACCGACCCGCGGCAGGTGAGGGAGCGGCGGGGAGGCCGCGGGGCTGGAGCGGGTCGGGGGCCGTGAGGGGAGCGGAGGGGCCGCGGCCGGGACCATCCCCTGACGAGTGGTCGGGCTGTCACCCTGGCAAGGCGCCAGGTGAGAGTTAAGAGTTAATTATTAATTAGTTATTAATGAATGGTTGGTGATTTGCCTGACTCTTGGCGTGCCCGCCGCCTGGGTTTGTGCTACTCCATCCACCCGCTGTGGTGATGTCTGTGTGTGATGCCTGTGCTCCTCACAGCTGTCAGACGGCTCCAAGCTCTAAAAGCTGTGGAATTCTGTGTGAGGGGCAGTGCCGGGCACCAGTGAGTGCATCCCCAGTGTCCCTTACCCACTGGTCACTCCCAGCCCCCGGCCAGGTGTCCCTGCTGTCCTGCTCCTGCCTGGCAGCTCACTGTGATGGAGAGTCCCACACACCCTGTCTTTGCTCTCAGCTGCAGAAGTTGGGTTACACTGCCCTTTCCTCGTACTCTGTGTTGTTGGTCATGACTGGAGATGCTGGGATTTTACAGTCCAGGATTCTCCAGGCCGATATATAACACAGTTTGTTGCAGCGCAGGGATCCCCGCCCTTCTTCCAGGATGTTTCTTTGCTGTTCTGACACAGATTCATTGGAATTTACTGGATGTTGTGTCTTTTCCCTCTGTGTTCACACAAACCTTTCAATCATCTGTGTCTCTTGAAGTTGGTGATGCAGAGTGCTAAATCGGGTCTCATTCCACCCTAGTTTTCCTTTAAAAAGAGGGAGGCTTCTAACAATCCTGTTGGTATCTCCCCAAAAAAGTACATCCCACAGAGTTACATTTGAACAGGAGTTAGTGTGGGACTCCTGTGATGGGCTCATACATCAGGACCTTGGTGAAAAAGCCTTTGACTGTATAACCATTATGCCGTTTTTTGTTGATATGTAGCTTTTTTGGGGCTTGTAACTTTGCTAACACTGCTGCGACCTCAGAAGGTATTTAAGAAAACGTTGTTTAAACCAATATGGAGAAGATGAGGGAACAGCAGAGCCTTGAAAAGCTTTTATAAATTTTAGCATCAATCCCAATTCAAGGATTGCTGTCATTCCCTGGGGAATGAAGCCAAACTGGCAGGGCCAGTTCATTTACTGAGCTTTCTTTGCTATGTGTGGAACAATAGCTGAGCTGTCCCCAACAAAGCTCCAGGAAGCAATCCCTGCTTTTAAATGACAGGTGGAAGGACTGGAAGGAGGCATTTCTGGTAGAGTTGGATGCTGCTGTGGTTCAATCAAATATTTGATTTAATGATAATTTTGTATATTGGTAGTGTTTTCCCATTAACTATCTGTTGATCTAGACCTGGATGTATTTGAAAGTGAAATGAAGGCATTTGCTTAGTCTTAAGTAAATAAATTCTGTAAATTTTATGAGAGATTTAACAAAGGATTATTTCTGCATATGGTTAAAAATTATTATTGCACGTGCTTTAAGTGCAAAGAAAAGGATCAGCCCAGGTTTGGATGGGGCTTGGAGCAACCTGGCCTGTGGACATGGCAGGGGGGTGGAACTGGATGATCTTTAAGGTCCAGTTCAACCCAGACTATTCTGGGATTCAGATGGATGTGTTTTCTTCATGAAATGCAGTGATTACCTTCTGGTTTTCTTTTAGGAGGACTCTGCTCCTGTCAGCACAGCTCTGTTTCACTGCTCCCTGGGTGAACAGGTGAAGCCAGCCTAGAGAGGGACTTCACTCACCTTTTAATGAACGTCAAAAAACAGGTTCAACTTGTCAGTCATTAACCTTTTTATTGCCACTTAGCTTGCTCTCAAAATCCTGGTCTCCTGATGGTCTGCTAAACCTCATTATTGAGGGATTGTTTTGTGTGGATGTTCCAATGGCAGAGAAGGTTGGTACTCCCCAACAGAAGATAATTAATGCTGTCTCCTGGCTTTTTTTTTTCTTAAACCTTGGTGTCATATTGAAGGAGATTATGAAAGAGGGAGAAAAATCCCTTTTTTCTCAGGTCTCCAGCTCTGTTAGGAAAGAGGCCTTTTCTGGTGCAATGCCAAATGGATGAACTTACCCAAAAAACCCATTCTGTGGTCAGTAATGCTGATATATTTAATGGAGTGAATGTTGTTTATTCACTACACTCCATTTAAGAGAAATCCATGGACGCCCTTGAAAACTGCAGACGAAGAATACATTTTTGGTCAGTCTTGTGTTCTTTTGAGTACTCTGAAGAGAACTAGAAATAGCAGCCAAAGCACTGGTGTCGAGTGGCAGCTTTATAAATAATACATTCACAGTAAATACAGGCTCACCCTCAATTTTTGACTGTGTATCTTATAAATGCTGTTCTGCAAGCTCTTTCTGGCTGATAATTTGTTTACCTCCTTAAAGGAATCTCTAGCAAAATAATCTTTCATTTATATTGTGTCTGTTCTTTATCTGTGAGGCATAGTTGAGTTGTTTGGATAATTAATGATGTCAGAATAAACATTGTTTTAGGACAACTATTAAAATTGTTAATAGGGTGTGGCCCTTCAGAGGCACTTCCATCCTTATTTATCTGCCTGTGCGTTGGACTGGGGTGGAAAAATGATTATGAACTGTAGAGAAGAGAAATTAAATCCCTCTCTGAGCTGAGCCAACCCTCTTAATGAGCTGCAGCTTAAACAGAAATGTTTGAAACTTCACAGTAGCTACTTACCTGCGTTTATTAGGGTGTTAAACAGGATCTAGAATTCATCTCCAAATTTTGGAGAAAGAAGGCTGTGGACACTCCCACAGAATGTGGCGATTTTGGTCTGATCAGGTCTCTGTAAAACACCTGTTTTACTCAGGAGCATCCCAGGTCTGTCTGGGTACACTCTGAACTCAATATTTCCTTTGAGAGCTGAGATCTAACAGTGTGCACAATGACTGGTAGCAGAATTATTAAGGCAAATCTTTAAAATTTTACGTCATTTTTTCTTGCTGATTTTGAGGGGAAGCATCCTCGAGTTAATAAATAAATGTGCCAGATGTGCTTGTGCAAATAATCCTCCTCTTTCTATATTTGATAGCGATTTGAGAGAAGGTTTGGAGGTAGATAAAGCCTCTGGTAGTGGAATGCCTTTGTTAGGGGGTTGTGATGCTGCTGGAGACATCCTGGGAACAGGGATTTTACATAATGCAGTGTAAGGAGAGCAGCGGGGTTTCTCTTTGCTGCTCTGCTCTTTCAATTATTATTTTCATCGTGCAGTTTGTCAGTGCATCCCATTCTCCTATTGAGGATGGACTGAGAAGCCTTGTAGGTGTTAAATTCAATTGCCAATTAGCAGCGTGCTGAGGAGAGTTAAATATTTGTGTCTCGTGTGGTGTGATGTGATGCAGCGGGCAGGGAAACGCCTGCTTCCCCTGGCTGGTGAGAAATCCCGGTTTTCCCATTTCCCAGGGAATTCCGGAGCCCAGCCCAGCCCTCCCCGCACCCGGCGAGCGGCTGAAGGTGACAGACGGAGCCGGGTGTCGCCAATGTGGCAGGGACGCGTCCCTGCATCCCGCCCCTGGCAGGGCCGTGTTCCTGCATCCCGCCCCTGGCGAGGGACAGGCTGGGACAGCGGCCACCCAAATTCTCCCAGCAAATGACATTTTCCTGCAAAGCGGCGCCGGAGCCAATCGCTCCCTGCACCGTGCAGCCAATGGATGCCGGGCTCTTCCCAGCCCCTGCCAGCGGCTCCGCGGCTGGAGGGCCTCGGAGCAGCTGTGCCAGCGGCATTCCTGCCCGCAGCCTTCTCCCGGCGTGCTTGGCATCCCTGCGCCTCCTTTTCCCGGGAATAACGCTGCCGCTGCGGGGAACGCCCCGGTGATCGGGGTCATTTGGCTAATTAATTTGGGTCTCCCTTCAGCACTGCCACGGCCTCCTACCCAGCAGAGCTGCTCCCCAGAGCCAGAGGGATGGTGGTAGTCACGGGGCAGAGCAAAGGGAGTGCCACCCCGGATGATGCCATGTCGAGCTCGGATGCAGAGGATGATTTCCAAGAGCCGGCCACTCCCACCGCCACCCAGGCAGGACAAGCGCTACCTCTGCTGCCTCAGCAGGTAAGAGCTCACCTGGGATGGGGATGGCCACGGCAGCACACACTGCTCAGGTGCTGAAGAATTCAGGATTTCGTTGCGGACACCCAGCTCACTTAACGTGTCTGAATAAAACGAAGCCTCTTGAATTTATTTGAGTAGCTCGGCAGATTTGCTTACAAGTTCATCGAGGTTTGGACTTCAGACATGCAATGAAGTGTTTATTCCAGTACTTAAGGCATTCTGGGGTGTGATAGTAAGATTTTAGGCCTGATGTAAAGAAATACAATTTTTTTTTAATATACTATAGTATAGCCTGGTTGTAAAGGAACCACCAGGGTGCAAGTCCCAAGGTTGACCTGAGATTTCTTCCCTTTTTTTCCCTCTCTGTGTAAGGCTGGGGAAGGGGTTTTGTTTTGTTCTTTCCTTTCCCCAAAAGAGCCAAGAGGAGGCATTCCTATCTCAAATATCTGCTATTCCAACTGAGTGACTTCTGCTGTTTCGGATTCCCAGCTACAATTAAACCACTCCCAAACCTAATTCCTCCCAGCAGCCAAAGCATCCAGATTTGTACCCCTCAAAGCTCCCTGACTTGTGGCAGTGGGGCAGGAACCGCGCGTTTCTCCCGGCGGGCAAACTGCAAATGCCTTGCGGAAGCCGTGCCCTTTGTCACCTGCAGGGGACTGAAGGCTCCTCTCTGATGTCCTGGTTGCTTTTGCAGTTCCCAGAAGTTGTCCCACTGAACGTGGGGGGGATGTTTTTCACCACCAGACTGTCCACGCTGCGCAGGTACGAGGACACCATGCTGGCAGCCATGTTCAGTGGCAGGCACTACATCCCCACAGACGCCGAGGGCAGGTACTTCATCGACAGGGATGGCACCTACTTCGGGTATGTACACATCCTCAGGGCAAGCTGGCAAAGTGCTTGCTAAAAACTGATTTTTAAACTTATTTTTAATGTTTTTTTTTTTCCTTAGAGTTAAATTATATTCGTGCAGCATTTAATGTTACACGGCTTCAAAGCATCACAGGAGTAACTGCAGTTAAAAACTCTTTGTTGGTTGTGCAAAGGGAAAGGAAAAACAAGAAATGCTTTGAATTTGGGCATTGTCCCCCCTAGAGTATCTCCTTTCAAGGTATCAAGTTGTTTTGGTGGTTTAAAGAAGTGTTTGGCTTGCTTTAGTTGGGAAACTCCATTGCACAACTCTGGGTTTTAATTGATATTCAGTATCTGTAAAGATGAGGAAATGGTAGGAATTAATCTAGGATTCTTACACAGTTGAAAATACCATGTTTTCAATCTTTAAATAAGATACAACTGCTAAAAAAAAAAGCACAAGCCTTTAAAGAATTTATTTTTCTAAATTATTTTTGTTGGTAGTGTCGTATTCCTTCACCTCCAGGACTCCTTCCTAAGTGCTCAGCTTTTATTTTATTTCAATTAAACTAACCATGAATACTAATGCTCTGTTTAATTGGGGTGAGATTGCTAAAATAGGGTTCAGGTCTTTGTCCAAAGCAGACATTGCAATTTATCCCAAATTTCTTGTTGCTCATTTATAGACATTTCCTTATTGTCTTCAACAGAGGAGCATTGAATTATTTTCAAAGCACTTTTGGGTTGAACCATAATCTGGGACAGAGACAGATTAAGCCAATGTGTTTATTCTAAAATAATTGTGTCTTTACATGAGGTAATTGTTGGAAAATCAATTAATTTGTGATGTTATCAACCTCAACTGAAAATAGAGCTGGAACAGAGAGCCAGGTTAGCACGCGCTGTATTTGTTGTCATTCTAAGATTGCAGTAATGCTTCTTTTATTTGATAAGGTTTTCTTGCTTAACACTTACAAAGTGATTATTTTGTTTATTTGATAAGGGTTTTGTTGGTTAATACTTATAAAGTGATTTCTTTCCCTGTCAAAAGATCCTGTTGCTGAACAGTGTTTTGGAACTACAAGGAAATGTTCTCTCTCTTTTTTAAAAATTCTCATTATTATCCTGTAAATGGCCCTGATCTGTGAAGAGAAACCTCTTTTGCAGATGTCCCATCCATTCAGCTGGATCTGTGTGGAATAAAATGTCCATGAATATTATTCTCTGGGAAAATGCAAAAGTTTATTTTGTCCCAGACCTAAATTTGAAATGCAGTGCCCACAATCTCTTTGCCATGAAACACTCTGGCCTCTTCTGTGTTATAAATGGTTTCTTCCACATTGAGTGTTTAGTTTAAAATCCACTGATATTTTTTCAAATGAGTTTTGACATCAACTGAGGCAAAATGTGAAATGATGGCTTGGAAACCCGAACGTGGCAAATGGTTTTACAAACAAATGTTGGGAATATGGCTCATTTATTCCAGTTACTGTCTCAGTAGAGTGAACACTGAATATCCAGCATTTCCTCTCCTTTCCCACCTGCAGCAGTTTTGGCAGAAATGTGTTTGTTAATGATATTTTTGCCCTTTTTTTTAGAGACATACTAAACTTCCTACGATCTGGTGACCTGCCCCCCCGAGAGCGAGTGAGGTCAGTGTACAAGGAAGCTCAGTATTATTCCATAGGACCCTTGCTAGACAATCTAGAGGATATCCAGCCTCTTAAAGGAGAAAAAGTTAGACAAGCTTTCCTGGGCCTAATGCCATATTACAAAGGTAAATAATCAAAGTAGCACTGACTGTTTCTTCTAGTGGGATTCCAGTGTTAAACCTCGTGCTTTCAGTCTGCTCTCAGCTCCTAAACTGATCCCATTGCAGCTGGGAAGTTTATTCTGTATTTTTCATGCTGTTTGGATCTTTGAGGTCTCCATATCCTGCTGCATCCCAGGGTGTGGGTTTCTGTGTTTAAAAAGGAGCAAGATTAGGTCTTAATGTTGTCAAATGAGAGGGGTTTGTCTGCATTTGTTCTGTCAGGACTTGCAACTGAATAAACTTGGCCTTGTAGTGAGGCCAGATAACTTGGCCATAAAATGAGGCCACCAAGTTCACCAGATAACCGAGAGCGATTTGATTATTCCATATTTTGCTACATGCTGCTAATATCGTGCTGAGAACGACCGCAGTGCAACGTTTCCCATGAAATAACTGCTTTTGATCTCTTCTCCTTGGCCACCCGCTGGAACCCTCAAGCCTTCTGTCTCTTCTTTCAGACCACTTGGAGCGCATCGTCGAGATCGCCAAGCTGCGAGCCACGCAGAGGAAGGCCAGGTTCGCCAAGCTGAAGGTGTGCGTGTTCAAGGAGGAGATGCCCATCACCCCCTACGAGTGCCCCCACTTCAACTCCCTGCGCTTCGAGCGCAGCGAGAGCGAGGCCAAGCTCTTTGAGCACCACTGCGAGGTGGACGTGTCCTTCGGGCCCTGGGAGGCCGTGGCCGACGTCTACGACCTCCTGCACTGCATCGTCACCGACCTGTCGGCGCGCGGCATCGCCGTGGACCACCAGTGCATCGGCGTCTGCGACAAGCACCTCATCAACCACTACTACTGCAAGCGCCCCATCTACGAGTTCAAGATCACCTGGTGGTGAGCTCTGCTGCCTGAGCCCGGGGTGGGAGGACTCCCAGAGGATAAATGTTCTTTCAGGGTGGCCTGCTGGGGAGTTGTGGTGGCACAGCGAGGGGTGAGAGGACTCCTAAGGGACAAATGTTCTTTCAAGATGATCTGGTGATGAGTTGTGGTGGCAGACTGAGGGGTGAGAGGACTCCTGGAGGATAAATGTTCTTTCAAGATGACCTGCTGGTGAGTTGTGGCTGACCAAAGGGATGAAAGGACTTCTAGAGGACAAATGTTCTTTCAAGATGACCTGCTGGTGAGTTGTGGCTGACCAAAGGGATGAAAGGACTTCTAGAGGACAAATGTTCTTTCAAGGTCACCTGCTGGTGAGTTGTGGCTGACCAAAGGGATGAAAGGACTTCTAGAGGACAAATGTTCTTTCAAGATGACCTGCTGCTGAGTTGTGGTGGCAGACTGAGGGGTGAGAGGACTCCCAGAGGACAAATGTTCTTGGCAGTTGCGTTGCTGCTCGCATTCCTTGGGATCAGCCTGCTGGCAGGGGTTGGGAAAACCTCTGGAAACTTGAAAAAACCAGCCTGAAATCAGACTGTTGGCTCAGGTACCTTAACGAGGCACAAAACAAAATCACCTCATGGAAAAGATGGAGGGGAGTGGCTGAACATCTAAAAGGTGCCACCAACCACGTGGCTTCAGGATGGAATTGCAGATTTTTCCTGCATTTTTGGGAATCTGGGGTGCTACTAAAGCTGACATTACAGTTTTACCCTCTCAGAAATGTTTTAGTTCCTCCTTCAACTTTATGAAATTTGAGTCACACCCAGCACAAAGATTCTGGAAATGTCATTTTGATGGACTAGATAATTAAAAAAAAAAGGAAAAAAAAAAGTATTCCCTATATATTATTAATTGTTGTCAGGGTTAAGCTGTATTTCTTTTCTAATCAAGAATCTACGTTGTGAATTATAATGTTATACTTCAACTATTTCCATTGTTATCAAAAGGAATAGCAGATCTGGAATATATTCCTTAATGCTTTTAGGAATAATAACTGTTTATGGAAGACTTGTGCCTGTTTTTAGCCTTAGAAATTCTAAATGTTTACAATATCTACAAAAAAAAAAGCTCTTTAGAATCAGGTCATTTACAAAGGCTTTTGCTAAATGAGAAAACCCTGTCTGTGTGTTCCTATTAGCAGTAGTAAGAGGAATATTTCATGTATATTATTTTATTACTGACTCTTTTTACATTCTGTGATATTAAACTTTATTTTAGACTTAAAGTCAGATGATATTAGACAAGTGCTTCCTTCACCTCACCTTTTTCAGACAATTAAATCTTAATTTTATCCTTCTAGTTGACCCTTCTTGGTGTCATAGAAGGAAAAACAAAATTCAAACTTCACACTCAGATACTTCTCCACTCTAAAGCAGCAGGAAATTTCTTTCCATGCTGGAAGAGGCAGCCACTGCAGAATCATATTTTCTTCAGAGGGTTGTTTTTGTACCTCTGACATGAGCAACCACAGCCCAAATTTCAAGTACTGAAATCAGCCCAAAACTGAGAGGGAGAAAAGTCTGAAAATCTTATTGTTTTGTGAGGTACAGAAATCTCCAACCTGCTTGAAGGGGCTTCAAAATAATCCTAAAGAGAGGGAAAAATTAAATATTTGCATATTGCATTCCATTGGATTAATTGATCCAAGAATATTGCTTAATTAAAATTCTGACCAAAATTCTTAAGAAACATTGATGGCAGTGATCAAAACTCTCAGTTTTCTGAGGCAATTTTTAGAATAGCTCTAAGAACTTAAGGATCAAATTATCTTGGAAAAAAAAAGAGACCATTTTTTTTGCCTTGTCACCCTTTTAGATATTTAATTTAGGAATCAAATTGTCTCTCTGAGGTGGGTGTCTCCCTATTGATCTCTGCAATCCTTACACAGGATCATTGTCAAGTGCTGAGTTTCAAGGGCAGAGAGAAATTTGAATAGAGGGAGTTGTGCACATTTGGATCTAAATTTGTTTCAATTGTTCCCTGAAATAATGGCCTTGGTGTCACAGGAGTCGTGTTTGGCAGCCCAAAATTGAAAGTTAAACTGAGACTAAAGTTTCCCTGCAAGGAGAGGAAGTTTTGCTTGGTTTCCTTGCTGCCTTCGTTTTTTCTTTCTTTCCAAGGGATCTAAACTGCAAACCACAATTTCTTATAAAACTTATAAATAACATCTTAAAGCTGAGCCTTACAAAGTTTTGACTGCTTGTGTGCTTCAGATATTTAAGTTCAGGATTTTCAGATGTCCAGAATTACAGATATTTACAATTTCAGATGTACAATATTCAGATTACAATGAGAATTGCAGTTTTACTGGAATACATTTACTTCCCATAAATGTATTTACAGAACTCTGGTTGGAATTCCAGCACTCCCTATAGAAGTGGATCACAATTTGATTTTCACAGTGTGTTTTCTGGTTTGGCTTCAGGAATTTCCCTGGTGTTGTTCAGGAGAAGCTGTGATGACAAAATTCCTGTTTCAGTCATTTTTGTTACTCCTTCATATGCACACGCTGGGATTTTGTAACTTCCTGCTCATTGCTTAAATAATTAAGGAAGGCAACCCAACCAAAAAGAGAAAATGAAAATCTTGGTCTGTATCAGCCTTGTCTTCATCAAAGTTCTCATCCTCCTGAAGACATTAAGGGCAATACTGGAAAGGAAAACATGGATTTAAGCCCACAAGCTTTAATTTAGTGCTGAGATTTGTGATTTGTTCAGGTTAACAATATTTTAATTGTTCCAAGCAGTCTTTGTTTACAAGGATCTAGCTGCTCTCACCCAGCCTGTGCTCATTTTTTGGCAGAAGCAGAAGAATTGTGCAGGTGGATGGCAGGGGAGTGTAATCTAAAATCTGGGTTGTGGAAGGTGATTGAATCTCTTATCTGGGCCTGGAGCTTTGCAATTCTACATTTGCAACAAAAAATGGGAGTCCTGATCTACTAAATCCATCTTTGAGAGGACTGAGGGGTTTTGTATAGAATTTTATCATTAAACTATGGAATACTGCTTTTTTTCTTTTTTAACCTTTAGTGCTTTTCTTTATATCTGGGCAGGCCAGAGTTTTGCTAATACATATTTTACATATTTTTCTGTGCTTCCTTAGCTTTTTGTGCCACTTTATCATCTACAAAGCCACTTTCCCACCCTCACACTCCCAAATCCCTGTGTTTGTGAGCAGGAAATGATCTCCTGTCCATTTGAATGTTGGAGGAATGGTGGGACAGTTGAGGGATATTTATTTAAAATTGGAATTGTTAACTTGTTAAATTGTTAATTTTACATTGCTCTGTGTGAACAAAAACATGACAAGGCTGATTTTTTTTAACATTCCCTTTATATCCATTGTGGAGTGGTTTTTACAGGGAACAAAGGGAGAACTCATATGAAGTGGGTTGGCAATTCCATAGCACATGAAATGTTTCTGCATCTGTTTTATGCTTGTGAAATAGGAAGGAAGAAATAGGAAAATGAGAAATAGGAAAATAATCCCTATGAAGCACTCAAAAATGACATGAAAAGGAGGTTTCAAATTATCTTGGACCTATTGGCTGCTGAGCTCAAGAGTTTGAAAAAAAATCTAAAAATAACTTTTGGGCTTGGTGTAAACTTTTAACTTGAATACCCAATATTCTGCCCAGGAATCTGAAATGTTCCTTGCTGAACTCTCATCCTCCTAGAGGAAAGTGCAGGTGCTGCCAGCTTTGATCTGGGAAGCCTTTGTGCCATAAGCAGATCCTCTGTGGTCCTTGTGGTGCATGTGCTGGATTTTAAATTTTAATTTTGATTTTAACCTATAATGAGGGATCAGTTTCTGTATTGTTGTTTTGGTTTTTTTTTGGAAGCACTTCAGGTTTTTCAGGAATTTCTGCATCACCCCCTTTTGAGAGATTTTTTTAAGTTTTAAGAATTCTACTTGGGAGACACCTCATGATGTAATATATGCAAAAACCTGAATTTGTTAATGTGAGTATTTTTGAAATTTTGTTGTTAGTTGTGTAATATCCTTCCCTGAACTGGGCAAGAGAGATAAGGGTTGAGTTAAACACAGCCTTTGTGATAAGCCAGCTCATGCCTCAGCTGTCTCCTGCCCTCATTTGGAAAATCACCCATCCCAAAGCCTGTGAAGGCAACAGGAACACCAGGAATCTCCCTTGGCTCTCCACAGTGGGCCCTGAGGAGAATCAGGGCTCCTTAAGCCACTCCAGGCTCCATTCTTGGGGACAAAGTCGTCACAGGCTTTGGCTCACAGATCCTTGAAGGCAAAACTCAAACACTTCTCTTGAGGAATGAGCTGATTTGCAGAAGCACCTGAACCTGGCCTTTGAGGATTGTTAAAATTCCAGCAAACTGAAGGATGTGGAGATTTTAAACTGCTCTGATAGCTTTGTTAAGCCCAGATGTGGAGATTTTAAACTGCTCTGATAGCTTTGTTAAGCCCAGAAGTGGAGATTTTAAACTGCTCTGATAGCTTTGTTAAGCCCAGAAGTGGAGATTTTAAACTGCTCTGACAGCTTTGTTAAGCCCTGATGTGCCCCGAGTTGGATGTTTTGTGATACAGAGGTTGGGCAGTCCTTTTACTGGAGCTTTTTGATGTATCTGAGTTTTCCCAGTGAGCTGATTTCCAGTGTGTCCTGAGCACTGGTCTTTGGAAATATGGGAGTGGGAGGGAATTCCTTCCCCAGGGACAATCCTCTCTGCCTCTAAAGGAAAAGGTTGAGATGCTGATCCCCACAGCCCCATTTGTTGGGTGAGTGTAGGAGGAGATGAGGTGTCTGGGCTGAGGGTTCCCAGTTAACAACTCCAGCTGGATCCCCCCTGGTCCTCAGCCCCTTCTCTGACCCTTCACAGCTACAATTCCACAGGCAGGAAATTTCTGTCTTCTCTGCTGCACACACAGATTGGTTTGCCAGGTGAATACTCAGCCTGTTTTAAACTCAGTATTGAACTAATAGTTTAATATGCAGTATGGAGACTGTTAGTTGCTAAAGAATCTTATTTAAAAAATCTCATTGCTCTCAAAAATACCTGAATAAGCGGATTAAACTAACAGAGAACACAGCCACTTTAATTTCACTCTTCTGCTTTATTTTTTTTTTTCTAATGACTGTTAAGAAATATAAACTCTTACTTGTTTTAAAGGCTTACATAGGAATATGTATTCAGCCTAGAATTGTATTTTGGGAGCTGAGGGCCTTGCTGTGAGATGCATGATCCCTCTTTTTTTTTTTTTTTTTCCTAAAAAGCTAATTACTGATACAATTAAAAGTTTTTAAGCTTCATTTGGCATTTGCAAGCCCTGGGAGCCCTCGTTCCCAGGTTTATCCTCACTGCTCGTTGTTTGGAGATGACAGGGGACACGATGAGGGGGATGATGGAAGTGGCAGCAGGGAAGAACTCCTGTCAGAGCTGGTTGTTCCCATTGCAGAGTTGTTCTTTGTGTTTGGTTCCAGCTCTTGTGCTGTGTGAGGCACAGGGACATCCACCCCCTTTGTGTGAGCCCTCCACTGCTCACCCATTTGTGTGTAAATCCACCGGGCTGTGGTTCTGGGAAACAACAGGGTGAGAAAACCCCGTGGCTGTGGGCTGCAGCAGTGACAGGTGAGGTGACTGCAGGGTCACACTGCTTGAACCTGGTTTAGAGCACCTTGATGCCACAGCTGGATCTTTCTTTTCTGCATGCCAAAGCAGAGTGATCTCTTGGGACACAACTGGCGGACAGGTAAGGGAAGATTTCAGAGCAGACACCACAGAAAAATGGTCTCGTAACTCATTCTAAATTCTGGCATAGATTTCTTTCACTTCTTTTAATGGCTGCTTTACCCTGGACAATTTATAGACCCCACTTGCTTCAAGTTCTGGTTGGCATTACTGAGCCCTGATGTTTTTAGTTTTTTCACACACAGTACAGAGGACCCAGGATAGTTCTAAATTTTGGGCTATGACAAAAAAACAACCCTCCAGTCTTTCATTATCTTTCTGCAAATAAGCTGATTTCAGAGGATAATTCTGTTCTGTTATTATCTCCTGTATATAATTCTCTAACTGGAAATCACTTTCTAGAACAGCAGTTCGTAGTCATTTTACTTACACAAGCTTAGAATAAGTTTACCTCCACTTTCACTGTGACTTTTATAAATGGATTTTGTTTTGCTGAATTATAAATTGTATGTGTCTATGCATTGTTACCCGTAATGCCTTTGAAAATCCAGCCTGGATGCTAATGATCAGGGTTTGGAATTATCTCCAAGTGTGTTTTGTTAATAATTATGTTGACGTGGGATGTTCAATACTGTGAGTACTGCAGTGTATTATTTCTTAATACTTTTGACTTTTCAGTTCAGGTAATGTATAGTCTGTATGTTTTTTATTTAAAACACATAGAAGAAAACGTGGATATAAAGGTTGTGTTGTGCAATAAAAATTACGATACTGAAAACTGTTGGGATTTTGGCTCATCTGGCCTGCAGCCACTGCACTGCTTTTCCTCATCTTCCCTGGGATTTGAGTGTGCTTTGCCTGACTGCAAATGAAAAAGGACAGGAGTCTCTGTCCCGGGCAGTTTTAATGGCATTTAGTCGTGTATCATCACCTCCTGAGCAGATGGCGCCTGTGCAGGGTGTGCTGTCTGCTCGGGAACATGGACCGGGATCAGGTCACTCCAAAGATTCCCATTCCATCCTTCCCTCCCTCCCCACGCACTGCCGTGACAGAGCCCAGGGACGGTCCCAGCAGCTGCCCCTGGTTCTGCAATGCTCAAAAAGAACCCTTCTGCCTGCGTTCAGAAGGATTTTCCCCTTGTTCTGAAGAATTTCCTTGCTGTCCATCTGTCCTGCTGAAAGCGCGCCTGTCTCGCAGTGGGATGTCCGTGCTGAGAAAAAAGAAGGGAAAAAGAGATGGAAACCGGCACACAACACTGTGTAACTGAGCATGGAAAGAGGAGATTGAAATAGCAGCGGGTATTTTTATATTTCCCAAAGGCAGCTCTGGGGTGCTCCTGTGCGGCCGGGCCCGAGCCTTGGAGCCCCGCGGAGCTGGTGCGGGGCGCGGAGAAGGAAAGGAGGCTGCAGTGTGGGAATCCGCTGGGCTGGGAGGGGTAGATAACAAAGAGCTGAGGAGAGGGCCTGTGGATGCGTTCACACCAGCAGCACGGCCGTGTGCCAGCCCCGCTGCCATCACAGCGCCCGCTCGGCCTCCAGCCCGCCCGGTACCCCCTCACCCCAACGCTCAGCTCCGCCCAACGCTCCCCGGCCCCGCTTCCTTCCGGGCTCGGTCCCGCCCCGGAGGTGCCGCTCGCCCTTCCGCCGGAGCCGAGGGAGGGGCTGAGGGAGGGCCCGAGCAGCGCCGGGGCCGTCAGGGGCCGTGAGGGGCCGCGGCGGCAGCAGCGCAGCGGAGCGGCCGGGTCGGCCCCGCCGCCCGGGACAGCCGGTGAGAGCCGCGGGGTGAGGGCCCGGCGGGGCCGGGGACAGCGGGGGCGGCCGTGTCCCCCCGGTTATAGCTCGTCCTGAGGGTCGGGGGTCGGTGTCCGCCCCGCCGAGGGGCTTCACACCGGCCCCGCTGCCGCCTTGGGCCTGGGCGAGCGGTCCCTGGGCCCCGCAGGGCGGCAGCGATCGGGATAAACGCCCGGGTAAACACCGGGATAAACACCGGGATAAACACCGGGATATGCGGAAACTTGGCAAACCGCCTTCCTCCTCCGGGTGCAGCTCCTGAAACTAATTTTTGTTAGATATATATGTAGATTTTCAATCGATGGGTCTGTGCCGCTGGTTAGCGGGGTGCAGGTGGCACTGACAGCTTTGCCGCGATGTCCCCCCAGCCTGTTTTCCTCATGAGTTCCTTGTGGGTCAAAGATTTTTTGGCTTTTTTTTTGTAAGTATTGCCGCTGCCCGGCTGAGGATTCAAGTCCTTTAAGCTCAAGCTGGGGGAAGTTTGGAGAGTTTTTGAGATGCTGAGCGGTGCGTTTTGAATGCTTTTGTGGGTGTTTGCCCTCCTCCATGTGCAGCTCCTGCAGCTAATTTTTCCTATCTATATATTTGAGTGAATTCCATGGGTCTGTGCGTGTAGCTAACAGGGTGCAGGTGTCACTGATAGCTTTATCAACAGTCCCCCAGCCTGTTTTCCTGATGAGCTCCTTGCGGATCAATGAGGTTTTGGCTTTTTTCCTGTGGGTACTGTCCCTGCCTGGCTTCTCGCTGCACAGCTGAGGATCAAAGTCCTTTAAAGTCAAGCCGGGTGGAGTTTGGAGAACACTTAAGATGCTGAGCAGTGCGTTTTGGACGCTTTTGTGGGTGTTTGTCGCTGCTTGTAGCACTGTAGAGTTCGGGTTGTTCCCTTGGAGCAGGGAGTGGCTCAGAGAGGGTGTGAGATCCTGGGAGCAGAATGATGTGCTTGAATTGCCAGAGAAATTCTCTGAGGGGGTGGCTCGGTGCTGCCTGAAGTCCTGCTGCTCTGTGGCAGGGGCTGGGTTGACTGAGAAGGTTTTACAGGCAAAGTGAAATTGGTTTTTTGTTTGGCTGAGTGGGGCCCGGTGCTGGGAATCAGCAGCACGGAATGGTTTGAGGAAAAAGTGGCACTGTGGAGGTTGTGGTTTAAATCCGTGATTGACTTGCCGTATTTTCGTTGTTTGGGCTCATTTGAAACTACTCTTGAAATTCCTCACACCAGGACTTTGGGAGCTGCACTGAGCTGCTTTGGTGTTCCAGTTACCCAACTCTTTTTTGAGACCAGTGACCAAACCAGACCAGCGTAGAAGGAGGAGGTGTTTTCCAGGAACAGTGCTTTACTCAGGAATTGCATGTGCTGGCCTTCTGGACACGGTTACACAAGTGTTTTTTGCAGCAGGGAGGATTAGGAAGAGAATTGTAGCTCAGTGGAATGTTTTGCTGACCAAGAAAAAGCCCAAAACAACACACAGTAGAAAGGGAGAATTGGATATAAAGCCAATTATACCAATTCCTAAGACTCCTTTACACAACAAACTGGTTATAAGCTTGAAGATAGTCCATGATCCTGGTATTTCATTTTGTTCTGTGGTGTTATTTAAGCTAGAACAGCCTTTCTCAGCTCCTTCTTTCCTTGCTGTGTAATCCCCAATTATGCTTGGAGCTTTTTTTTCTGATTATTAACTACTTGTGATCTGAAACTAGACCTATAAGTCTTGCTTGTGAAGTCCTGTTAAAATGCCACTTGTAACAAGTCAGGTACCAAGTGTATAAAACGTTTTCAAGTTTTTCTCTGGGGTTTTAGGCCACTTAATTCCCATCTATGTCCAGGTGAGAGTGGCTGGCAGGAAATATTGTGTAGGAGCCTGTTGCAGCTGTTTCTGGGGAGATTTTAGCAGTTTAAGCTGATCTCCTTTTTATTCTGACCTGAATTCCCAACCAAGCAGCACAAAGAGTTTTTAGATGTTTCCTGTGATTTCGTTTAGAGCACATTTGTGGGTCACATGGAGCTGGTGAGACACAGCCTGGTCACTGATGTCACGGGGACAAACCAGACCTGTACCCCCAGGCCTGTGCTGATATTTGAAGGGAAAACACAACTCCAAGCTGAGGAAATTGAGAGCTGCAGCCTTGTGGCCGTCAGGATTTTGGAGGTTTGAAGCAGCGGCTGCAATTTCCCCTCCAAATGCCAGCACCCAGCTCTGTGGTTTGTTTGAAGTGGATGCTGATCAGAGCAGCGACTGTTTCTTTTCTTGGGACTACTTTTTAGCAGCCTGCACTGTTTACTCTACAACTGCTGGAGCTGAAATCCTGTAATTGCACGAAATGCACATTAGAAGTGTGAGCACTGCAGTGATAACACCCGGGTTTCTTTTCTCATTCCCGACTTGTCTAATGGCTTTTGTATTTTCTGGTCGGGAGCCTGAGATCATCTTGCCCCACCCTTTCCTTGGGAGGAAATTAGCTCATGGTTAATTACCCTGCTGTTAATTACATGCCCGAGTGTTTGGGGTTACACCTGAATCATGACTCTTTCAACACGTAGGTTGCTGCTCTTCGGAATTTTGGGGCGTTTGTGTCAGTGTTTCTTTGGAATAAATACATTTAAGGGCACTTTTCCATTGGCAGAATACAAAATACACCCTGACTCCATCCTTCCACCCCTCAGTTTTGATGCACTTTCTAACCTACCTTATAAATCTGGTTTTAGTAATTGAAGTTGCTGGCTGCTGTCTTGTTCTGAGTTCTGATGGAGTATTCAGGCACCAGTAAAATGGGAACCAACAGCAGTTCGTGTAAGAACTGTGTGTTTGGAGGCTTCCCTGGTTTTCTTCTTATCTTTTTCTGCTTTCAAATTCCATTCCTGGTGATGGCCATTAATGACCAGAGATTTGCTTTGTGAACTTCGTTGTTTCTGAATTAGAGGAATTGAAGTTGTTCATTGAGTGCTAGAGTGACTTTTGAAGAGCTGAATCACATTTCCTTCAGCACTGTGAAAAGACTGCTGTTGGTTGTTGCTAATTCTTTTGCCAAGATATTTTTTTTTTTGGAGAAAACTTAATTTTAGGGAGGGAAGGAAAGAAACCAAACCAACAACAACAAAAAGAAACCAAAACACACCCACGACCCAAACTAAACCTGCCTGTCCCAGTCTGTGTTTTGCTGATTTTAGATATGTTTAATTAAGTTGTTTACCAATACTGAAACTCATTTGTAGAACTTCAATTATAAAATTAAAGCTACTCCTTTAATTTCCAGCCTTAGTTTGTGGAGTTACTTAAAAACTGTTCTTCACAGCTTGTAATAATTATAAATTGATTGCAATTAGCTCTTACTGAAGGTGTTTATTGATTGATTAAGCCAGTCTCTTTCTGCCCAGCTTTGAATATGAGCTTTTCCAGCCAGCTCTCTCAGAGGTGACCTCAGCAATCCAGGACTAATGAATAGTTTATGACCCAGCTGATATCTCCTCACAGTCTGCACTGATAATAAAGGCACAGCTGATTTTGCCTGCTCCACCCCTGGCAAGGCAGGGAGGTGAGAAAGAACCAGAAGAACAAGCTGGGGGTGTTGGAGCCTGTGGTAAATCCCTGATGCATCTTTCACCCAGTGCTTTTCCCCAAGCCAAAGCTGTGTCTGCAGTCTTTGGGCTGTGAGAATTTCTGGTGTTACTTGCTGACAAGAAGGTGTTACATAAGTTTAGTCTTTCCTGTGTGCATTAAATCAGCCCCGGGTGACGGATCCAAGTTGGGTTGGAGCAGCCCTTTTTCTCCTGCCTAAAAGCTGAGGATGCATCTGCCCTTTGCTGTGACTGATACCTGATTTAAAAATTTTAATAGGAATTTTTCTGGTTATTCTGTAGCTTGATCTGTGTGAAAATTAGAATTTAGTATTTTACTGTTACTGAGCTATAAAAAGTCCAAAGTCCTGGAGGAATTATTGCTGCTCCTCCAGTTCCCTTTATGGAATTCTGGCAAAAAAGGCCTTGGGATTTATGGGCTTGGAACAAAATCTGTGTTTCCTGTGCCTTAACTCTCTCTGTGTTGTCTCAAAGGTGGTTCAAAGTGTGTGACAGGGAAAGTGAAGTGGCTCTCAGCCAGAATATTTTGCAGGAAAGTTGGTTTTACTGGTTTGGGTTCCTGGTGGTGGTAAGTGAAACCCTGCAGTGTTTGCACACACGTTCTCAGTTTCAGCTTTCCAGAGCCAC
This sequence comes from Nicator chloris, assembly GCA_013400495.1. Taxonomy (NCBI): domain Eukaryota; kingdom Metazoa; phylum Chordata; class Aves; order Passeriformes; family Pycnonotidae; genus Nicator; species Nicator chloris. The sequence goes on along the minus strand of WAAE01001789.1, from coordinate 44,911 downwards.
AGAGGGCAGGCAGCTGCTTTGTCCTTCCTGAAAAATATTCTGTGACTCCCTGGCTTGTGGAGGGAGAGCTGTGATTTATTGGAGGTTCTTCCTGGATGACAAACTTGACAGGAAAGGATTGAGAGGTGTGAGCAAGGGTGAGAAGTCTCTGAGTTGGTATTGCCCTTCTGAAAAGGGGTTTGCTCTAAATGGGTGAATAAAAATAAAAAAAAAAAATTGTCTAAGTGTGGGTACAGCAAGAAAAATCTGCTGATAGGGACATGTATTTGAGAGCTTCAGAATAAATTGCATTAAAGCCAGGAGAAAGCTGATTTTGAATTAAACCACAGTGATTTGGTGGGTTTTGTATCATAACAAAACTACTGTGAGATGTTCTAAAAAAGCTGGAGCAGATCTGATCTGTCATTAGAGACCTTTGATGTGCAGCCCTGCAGACAGATCTGATTTAATGTGAATCACAGGCCTCGTTTCCTTTTGATTTCAGCAGAATTTGGAAAAATAAAGCTGGGTGTGCAGAACATGGAGCTTCAAACTGGGAGTTCTTGTGGCAGTAAGACAGGGAGCATTTTGGTGTGCACAGGCAGCAGTGGGACACCTTTCCAGGCTGTGATTATCCCAGAGAAATCCCTCAGGAGCCACCCACAGTGTGTGAGGTGCACTTTAAAAATTGTAGAAAACAGCTGGGTGATTTCCATTTTTCCATTCCAGAGGAGAACGGGACACCAGCAGCTTTTACTTGCAAATAAGTAACATTAAGTAAAGGCATTTTATAAAGGAATAACTATGTCTAAGAGCCCATTCTTTTTCTAAACTCTTCAAAGGAGTGTTGCTAATTAACACAGGTATTAAGGTGTGATGAGGTCTGGTCCTGGCACAGAAATGCTCAAGAGCAGATTCTGTCCGGTGGTGTTTGTGGGGTTTGTTTCATTCTTGCCTTCCCTGATGATATTCACAGCAGAGCCTTTTGGAACACTCACTAAGCAAAGAGCTGATGAATATATTTTAAATTACATTGAGTTGTTGCTCCTGGGAGGGAGGTGTGGTGCTTCCTGAAGTGCTTTAACTGGGGTACAGGAGGTGCAAGAAGGATGTTGGGTGCAAAGCACCTCTCCAAGTTGTACTAATCAGTGTTATTTGTGATCTTCTGGTACTTTATTATGCTTGTGGATTAGATTTTTATTTTTTAATGTGGAAGTTTGTTACCTTCCTTATGCTCTTCTGACTTCTCAGTGGGCAGGTGGTGTAAAGGCGTTTGGAGTTGCCTGCTCTCCAACTCCAGAAAAACAACAAATTTGGTTTTTTTCCTTTGCATTATGTTAGAAGTGAGCTTTGCATTCAGGGCAGGAGTGAAAATAAGAGATCTGACCGTGCCAAATGTGCGGTGTGGCTGTGCAAACACTCTGGGGAGGTGAATGTTGGATAAGGAATGATCACCTTTAGCTGGAGTGAAAGGGAGAGAAGGGAACAGAGAAAGGGAGAAAAGCATTTTGGACACTCAACAATTCCAACCAAACATTTTTATTATGTCAGATTATAACATAAGCAGTCATTTAGTTGCCAAAAATCAATTTGAGAGCGTTTTTTCACATTGATTTTATCAATACCCGAGTTGTTTTCTTCATTAAAGTATTAATGCTGACCTGCAGAAATCGGCTGGGAACTTTTTTTTTTTTTTTTTTTTTCCTCCTGCAGTGGCCTTTTCTCTGTGCAGGGAGCCGAAAGTGCCAGCTTTGTGTGCAGCATGTGACTCCTTCCCGTGGAGCAGGGTGACTCCTTTGTCCCCACCTCCGAGCTGGTGGCACCGCAAACACCCGGAGGGAGGGCAGGGCTCCTGACTCTGCAGCTCTTTGCAGCCCTGCTTTGCTCACTCCGGGCAAAGCTGCCCACAGAACTTTATCTTCAGTTGAGTGTGCACACAGGATGCCAGAGGGAACCCTGGCACTGCGGGGGTGAAGCTCTGTGGGCACAAAGGTGATTTTTGTGCCTCTCTGCAGGGGTGGCACAGAAACCGTGCTGTGGTTTCAGGTGTTGGCATGGGAGAGAAGCAGGGTCAGGTATTTCATTCCACTCCTTGAATTTTCAAATTAGAGTCTGGAACATGGTGCTTTTGAATAAGAACAGGCACCAGAGTTCTTGGAATTGTTGCAATTCCAGAGTTGTAACTCTGTTCTGGTGGGTGACAGGATTTTATAGGGTTTTAATTTCCTCAGTGACAGAGATCTCTGTAAAACAGCTGGGAAGTTTGTGATATGAGAATGTTTTTATTTATTGGCTTTGTGGTTTACAGTGAAAGCATTGCCTCATCAGCTTGACATTAATGGCAATTAAACATTTGATGGATATTTATGGCTTTTTTTTCTAGGACAGGCACCTGCATAGAGATCTCTGACCAAAATGCTGCTGCAGCTTCTGCTTTTAGGAAGTGGTCTTGAAACTGAATCAGTGAAGAGTTTCAGGCTTTTGCTTCCCCTTTCTTTTCAGAACTATTGCTCAAGGACATGAGTGATGCTCTGGGAATGGCCTGAGTGTGCAAATCCTGCCAAAATGCAATTCCTGCCCAGGCTGAGCAGCTGACACACACTGAAAGTTTAATTTCTGAGCTCTGAGGCGTTGGCAGCCAGGAGCTCCCACACAGACCTTCCTGGAGAAGTCAGGAAACGAAACCAAAAAATTGTTGTGAAAGCAGCATATTCATGTTTCTCAGTTATTTCTGCATATGGGAATGAAATAAAGCTCTCAAATATTCAAAATATCAGAGGGTTTTTTTTCCATTTTCCTCTACAGCAGCACAGTATTGTCTGTCAGACTTTCCAGTGGGAAAGAAAAAAAAGTGTTCAGCTGCTCTCCCATCTATAAAAATGAGAACATGTAGCTATAAATTATATCATTAAGAAATTGATTCTCTTAATATGCATGTCTCTACAATGAAACTATTTTTAGGTTATTTTTAGAAACTCATTATTTCTTTCAAACATAGGAAAGTGGAAGAAATCTTAATACTTACGTAGATAAGATGGAATATTTAATTTGTTCCCCCCTCAGAGAAAATCGTGTATTTCCTGTTACTTTGCTTAAAATAACTTGATTAGATTAATGGGAAATGTTAAACATGATCAGTCTTTTAAAATGGATAATTGAGCTTGGAACAAAAGAGCTGGAAATTCCTGCAGCAGAAAACTCTGTGACATTTGTTCGTGTTCCATCTTTTGCTGGATGATCCAGAGAAGAGTTTGGGGTGGAATTCAGGGGAAAAGAAGACAGCTCTGACTCAGTTACTGATGTTCTTCAGTTTGAGAAAATCCCTTTTCCTCTTGCTTTGAATACGTGGCACCTCTGGAATGGCAGGAAGGCCAAGGGGCTGGATTTACTGGACAGAGCCTTGCTGTGCTGCTCCTGCTCTCCGTGGTTGTCAATATTGCAATCCAGGTGTCCACATTTTAATGTGCACTCCTTAACTGTGCTGATGCAGATGATCCCGTGCTGCTTTTCTCCTAAAATGACTCCAGCACTTCCCATTGGGAGCAGGGAGCTGGGCTGCCTTTGGGAGGGAGCTGGGATGTGGGATGGTTTCTGTCAGGAAGGGGAGGGGAGGCTGGATGCTCACGGCGTGCTCCAAGTCAGGCTTGGCACGGTGCTGCCGTGGGCAGGAGAATCTTTTTGTTGTAGGCACTAAACATAACCCCCCAGAGCTGTGCTGTGTGCAGGCAGGCAGCTGAACTCTGGCAGAGCCTGGAGGAAATGGGGATGTGCCTCATCCACGTGTGGCTGTGCCCAGCTGGCTCAGCTGTGATTCCTCACTGGGCCCTGAAGACACTTGTGGAGGCCCAAGATCCCTGAAGGCTGACCAGTGTGCTTCTGTGCAGGCTCAGTCTCAGAACACAGTCTGTTCTATAGGGTATAGAATCTGCTGTATATCTAAACTGCTGTATACCTAAGCTGCTCCCTTTGTTGGTTTTTGGAGCTTTATTTCTTTTTCCCCCCTCATTGCTTTGTGCCTCTGGCTGTCAGAACAAGGTGCTGGTGAGAGCAGAGCCTTGGGCTTTGTCCCCTGGCTGTGGGACTGTCACTGGTTCCCTGGGCCACTTTGTGGAGCTGTGTGAGGGTCACAGCCCTACAGAGATGTGCTCCTCGTGCTGCCCCTGGCTTTGGGGCTGTCACTGGTTCCCTGGGCCACTTTGTGGAGCTCTATGAGGGTCACAGCCCTACAGAGATGTGCCTTGGGGCTTTGTCCCCTGGCTGTGGGACTGTCACTGGTTCCTTAGGGCACTTTGTGGAGCTGTGTGAGGGTCACAGCCCTACAGAGATGTGCCTTGGGCTCTTGTCCCCTGGCTGTGGGACTGTCACTGGTTCCTTAGGGCACTTTGTGGAGCTGTGTGAGGGTCACAGCCCTACAGAGATGTGCTCCTCGTGCTGCCCCTGGCTTTGGGGCTCCTGGTTATGTAACTGTGCCCTTCCTCCCGAGGCATTCATTTGGTTGCTATGGAGCTGTTAAATAATTCAAGCAGGTGACTCCTTTCTAAAGGCAAACCCTCAGAAGCAATGATTTCTAGCAGGCTGCTGCCATGTTCCTGTTTTTAACCCCTCTCCTGTTCCGCCAGGAGGAAAATGAACCTGAAATCGGAGCGCCGGGGAATCCACGTGGATCAGTCGGAGCTGCTGTGCAAGAAGGGCTGTGGTTACTATGGCAATCCTGCTTGGCAGGGGTTTTGCTCCAAGTGCTGGAGGGAGGAATACCACAAGGCCAGGCAGAAGCAGATTCAAGAGGATTGGGAGCTGGCAGAGCGGTAAAGAACCTTCTTTCTTCCTTCCTTCACTGAATTCTATTCCTGCCTCCTGTTTCCTGGTCCTCTTTGCTCTGGCTCAGGTTCATCACAAATTCCCCAGTTTGACCTTTCCAGCAGGAATTCAAACCTTCCTCTTGATGCAAAGGTGGATATTTATGACATTCTAGTATAAGAGGTTTGAAAAGAAAATCTGGGAAGGAACAAATGTAAACTGAGCCCAACCTCCCAATGAATACTTTGACTTCATTTGCATATGCAAATCTGTATTTCTGTCTAGCAGTTAGAAGGGTTAAAGAGATAATTTTGATTAAAACACCCTCTGGAGATGGCGATTATTTTCTTGGGTATGGGCAGCACCATGGTTTTACATTCTAGCTGCTGATTAAAAACTGGTTTTGGTCTTGTCTGTGGTCATTCTTTTAAACTGCAGGCTAAGCCCAAGAACATCAAAGCTTTAGCTTTGCTATTTTAGGTAATTTTCTGATCACTTATTTTTTGCAAACCAATCTGGTTTTCCTCGTGTGATAAACGCTTGACCCTGAAAATGGAAGATGTGTTTTCAGAGGTAGCAGCACAGAGGTCATTGTCTTCCTCTGCCATAAATGGCTTAAACAGTTAATAAAAACTTCATTATTAAGGCAGATAGTTATGCTGCCAGTCTTGGATCATCTCTAAAACAAAGTGGGGTGTTTAAGGAATTCTTTAATGAATAGCTGGGGGATGCTGAAGGCACAGACAAGCTGTGATTGTTTGTTGCAGTGAACAGACAGGCTTGTCAGCACTAATGAGATACAATTCCTGCCTCAAGAGATTGCAGATCCCAGACTATTTATGGTCCATCCTGAGCTGGAGGGATGTTCAAAGACAATTGCTCAGCCTCCCAGCTTCTTGAAGGGTGATAACATGTAACCAATTTGAATCCTCCTGCAAAGGAGGAAAAAAGGTTGCAGGATTGGTGAGTTTGCTCTACTTCAGAGTAACAATTTAGTCTTTCAAACTTTGCCTCATCCATTCAAACAGATATTTATTAGCAAAGCAGATTATGACAACAATGATCTATTTCCCAAAAGACTCCTGAGATTGGCACTCCTGAGATTATTTTGCTTTGGTAAGGTGGGGACGGGCTGCCTGAGGGAACAGGTTGGGGAACTCAGTGTGAGGCAGGGAGGAAGGCAGTGAATCTGCCGCTGGAAATCCTCCCCTGTGCCTTTAGAGATTTCAGTGTGACGTGAGGGGAAGGTGACCACGGTTAAACCTCAGTCTTCTTTTGCCCTCACTATTTAACCCTGAGCTTCCCCTCACTTTTACCACTGCAGCATGGAAAGGCTGGGTGTCCTGTAGTGAAGGGAGATAGGCAGAGAGAGGAATTAACATGTCAAACGAGTAATTAGTGATTGCACAGGAAATCAGCTCCTTTGTCCTGTTTCTAAGCCCTTAAATCACACCTGTATTTTCCTAACTCCAGGCTCCAGCGTGAGGAGGAAGAAGCCTATGCCAGCAGCCAGAGCACCCAAGGGGCACAATCCCTGACCTTTTCAAAGTTTGAGGAGAAGAAAACCAATGAGAAAACAAGAAAGGTCACTACTGTGAAGAAGTTCTTCACTGCTTCCTCCAGAGCAGGAGCTAAGAAGGGTAACTCTCCTTTGCTTTTCATGCTTCTGTACATTTTAAACTGAAAAGCTTTTGGCAGATGTGTTGTTCCAAAAGGCAGATTAATGCTCTGTGCTTTGACTTCCAAAAGTTGGAATAGTGATGCTTCTGGAGAGTGATTGTTTCTGAAAACACAGAAAACTGTGGGTGATGCCAAACAATCTGTTAAATGGAACAGTGCACTGCTAAACCCGTGTTTGCATGTGATTACACAGGAGTTCTTCCACTAAACAGCATAAATGTGTTCTGGTGGTGGCACTGCACTGCTGAGGGGCAGTTCCTCATTCCTCTGGCACACACTCCAGTGAAATTCCTGAGTCAGCCCTGGTGTCACACCAGGATTCAGGGCTGGAAGGGGAATTCCTCCTGGAGAGAGCAGCAGGGAAGGTGCTGGCTGTCAGTCACCTCAACAAACTGCTGTGTGTGAGTGTGATGGGAACCCTGAGATAAAATACCAGCTGATGCTGCCAGAGTGCCTCACTTTGACAGGAAAAAATGGCATGTGTGAGCAGGGTGCCTCGAGCTGCACATAAATGTGAGGCTGGCAGTGTTTGTGTGGGCTGGGAATACCAAGTTTGTGGCTGGGTGTTTGTTCTACAGAAGGTGTTACAAGCAGGAATGATGAATGGCACTGCTGGCTTTGCATTGCAATAGCTCACACAGCCTGCTGGGAAGTGCTGGGCTGTGGAGGAGGAATTCCAGAAGGAAAAGCAACATTAATCTGTCTTAACCTTAGAGACTATGCATTTCCTTAATTTGAAATTCAGCTTTTTTCTGGTTAGACTTGTCCTGGTGCATGGCAGCAGCTGCCTACATGAGGCATTTATTCACCTGTGTTAAACCTTTTTTTTTTTTCTTTTTTTTTTAATGTTCATTCTTCTCACTTTCCATCTTTTCTTTTTTTTATCCCTTCACCACCCGTCCTGCCATGCTCCTGCTCTCGGTGCCCTGCTTGCTTTGGCCTTTTTATTTCAGCAGCTCAAGAGAAAACCCCTAAGCAAGGACAGCTTGGGAGGGAGAGAAATGCTGATAACATTCTCAGGGATTTGAAGGAGATTTTTACTCCCTCCTGGGAACTGGCTTCCCCTTCTGAAGGTAATGCAGCACAGCCTGGGCAAGCTGTCTGCCTGGTTTTAGTAATCTTGGCTCTTAGCTGGGCTTTGCTAAACTCAAACTAGGGTTGTGCCAGTTGTAACTCATGCTCTTCAACACGAAGATGACAAAACTGCAAGTCCAGCATCCTGAGGTGATGTCAAATCTCTAAACCAATCCTTTGCTTTTTAGTAGGGAGGCATAGGAGTAAAGCTGAAGCTTCTTTGAGCTCCACCTTAGGATAGGGATCAAAAAAATAAGAATTTTGTAAGAGTTAGCTGGATCTTATGCTGCTTTGTGTTGTCAAAAAAAAAAAAAAAAAAAAGAATTCCAGGTTGCTGTTACAAATCTGATTATTATGAGTTGAAACTACTGAAGTTGGCACTTCAAGAACTCTGGCATTCTCCAAATATCTCAGATGTTTGTTATATAAACCAAGAAGAGAATTTCCCATCAAGAGGAGACACTGGTTTCATTTAAACCAAAAGGACACCAAACCCCTTGATGCAAACAGCTTTAAGGGCTCATCCTCCATTATTAGTTTGCAATCCTGACTTGTTCTGCTGGCTAAAGAAATGTGCAGATGTTTATTAAATCAGAGGAAGCTGATGGAGGGCTGTGTGTAACAGAGCTGCTGACAAACCCTGTTTCACCTTCCATGCTTGGACTGGGCTCCGTGGCCATGGCACAACCATAGTGAATCCCTGGAGTGCTCCTGTTGTGCTGTGACAAGTGGCTTTCCTGTAGAAAGATTGAAATATTAATTATGTTTATTCTTTGTGAAGCTGATCCTTCCTTAACTCTTCCCATGCTCGCTCCTGGCGTTTTGGCTTTTTCCTCTGCTGGGCTGTCTTGTTGGAATGTCTTGGCTGTAATCAGCTTCTTTTTAATTAGACTGAGTTCTCTGAGAACACAGGGCAAACCTGAGGATATTTTGTTGCTGGGGTTCATTTGTTCCTGCAGCCCTTGGTAATCAGTACAGATTAATTTACCTTAAATCAGGATTTCAGCTCATAGATTAGTGAGGCTGCAACTACAAGTAATTCTTGGTGTAACTCATTAAAAGACAGTTTATTCTAATTAACATTCACTTTTTAAATACTTACTATTAATCTGCCTCAGTTGACTACATCTCTCTAGTAACTAAGCAACAATCTAGTTTGAATTTGTGACTGAAAGAATAATATTGACATTCCTTAAGGTCAAATAGTAAAATGAGGCTCATTATTTTTATTAAAGAGTGAACTCATTGTTGAAGGAAGTAAATAAACCTTCAGCTGTACTGTGAAATGAGATCAGTGACTAATCATGGAAGAAATATCTGATAATTCTGCCCTTTTCTTTGTTTATTATTTCCAAATAAGCTTTCTGCTTCTCGAATGTTAAATGTGACCAATTTAATTAATGGCCACCTTTCAGCTGGAATCCTGTGTAGGATTTGGGATTCATGCAGTGAACTTTAGATATAAAGGCAATGGAAGGAAATCCCCTGTGGAAAAGTGTCCCTGAGTAACCAGAAAGGAGTTGGATTTGCACTCTCTATCTCAATTGCTGCAGTTGGAATTTAAATATTTGCAAAACCTTTTCTGTTCTGGGCACTGAAATACCAGAGGTGCTCTGATGGTGCCTGACCAAGTTATTCCCTGTGCTGGAGTGTGGAGCTTTGCTCAGAGGAGCAGAGTTTGGTACTCACTGGGTGAAACAACTTTGGATTTTCTCTAGTGCTGAATCTCTTCAAAAACAAGTAACAACCAAAAAAAACCCCACTAAGCTCCCTCAAATCTAAATAAAACCAATTTAAACATGTTAATCCCATTCCTTTCCTTTTCCTTTGGAGTTCTGCATGCTTGTTGAAGGCAGGATTTCTGTGCATGTCAAGTGTTTTCAGGTTGAAAGCCGTGTTTGTCTCGTGCTGACCATGAATCTCTTCATGTTTTCTGTCTCTCTGCTGCTTGCCTCTCACCACGTTCATTTCCACCACCTCTATTCAATCCCTCCATTCCCAACAGCGTTGGCTGGCAAGCTGAAAGGTGGGTGAAGGTATTGGAGCAGCACAATTCACTTGGAAAATCAGATGTTTTTGTGGGAAAAACCCCCAGGGATGCAGCTCTGTCACCTTGCAGTGCGTGTTCCTTGAGCAGAACTGCCCTGAGCTGCTTGGGAGCCACTTGTGTTGCTGCAAGGAGTGTGGAGGTCAGGCAGAGTGGGAAAACCACCCCATTTTCTTTAGGAATATGGAGAATCCCAGCTGGAAACCTTAAATGGAGATACCTGACCTGGGAGTGACTGTAAAACCCAAAAGCAGCCCGATGTTGCAGTCACTTTTAATATAAAAAGGCCATTAGTGTGAATGGGGGTGTGGCTCTAAATGTTCCACTTCAGTGGGATACTCAGTTTTCCTGGAGTTGTGTTTAATAATTATTGCTGTGTTTAATAATGATTGCTGTTTAGTGATATCCAGCATTTCCCTGGCAAAGCTTGAGAAATAAATGACCCCTTGTCATTTAGCAGAAATGGCACAGCAGAAAAAAACCCAAAACCTACTCGAAATGATAAAACCTTTCTGCAATTATCCATCAGTGTAAAAAAGCTGATCTGCTGTGCCCTGAATTTTGGCAGCAGAGATCCAGGAGGCCAAGGCTCCCAGCCCTTCCATCCACAGGCAGGCCAGCATCGAGACAGACCGAGTGTCCAAGGAGTTCATCGAGTTCATCAGGACCTACCAGAAGCCTGGCCAGGATATCTACAAGCAATGCAAACTCTTTTTGGACACCATGAGTCATAAAAGGGTGAGCTCTGAATGCCTCTTGTCCCAATAAAATGGGGGAGTTGGGGAGAGAGGGAGGAAATGCTGCACTTCTCCCAGCAGTTTGGGTTTTCTGGACTGTGGCAGGAGCCTTCAGATGATTGGATTAATCAAATTAAGATCTGGGTGCCTTTTTTTGTGCTAGTGTGGGACCAAAGGATCCTTCTAACCCCAGAGCACCCCAGGTAAATTAGTCCTGACTAAATCCCACATAAATGAGTCTGTTCAGCAATATTCTACATTCATGTGACTTGTGGAAATGATAGAAGATTTCACCTGGTGAGTTTTTAGATATCACAGAGTGGTTTGGGTTGGAAGGGAATTAAAGATCATCTGGTTCCATGGGCAGGGATGGAACCACTTCCACAGTCCCAGGTTGCTCCAAACCCCATCCAGCCTGGCCTTGGACACTTCCAGGGATGAGACAACTTAAGCCTAAAAACTTCTAAAGAGAATTCAGCATCAGCCCACCCCTGTCCTTTTATTGGGGAAAGGGAATTTGACTGTGCTGCTTTATTTAAATGTGAAATAAGTGTCACATCTTCGTTTTCCATTAAAAAAAAAAATCAATGTTCTTGAAATATTAATCAGTCTGTGGTGCCACCTATGGTTGGAATGAGTCAGAATTCAGCACAACTTCTTTTTCCTCCCTTCTTCTCCCTTTCCTCTTTAGTTCCTCAAATTATCTCCTCACGAGTTCTCATGGAATCTTCCATTCCCTCTGCTTTCAGATCTTCCTGAGCTTTTATTTCCTTTCTTTTGGATCTGTTCATTCTGAGCACAGAGTTTGTGAGAACAGCATGGGTTTATTTTTGGCTTCAAGCTCTGAAGGTGTTCTCATTTCCTACTTCAGCCTTCCAAAACATGGGATTGTTTTACTACACATAAACCAGGCCTAAAATCCAGTCTCAGCAAGAGCTGGGACTTGTGTTCAGGAAATTGTTCAGGTTTTGGCCTTAGAGAATTCAGAAATCAAATTCTCCCCCCATTTTTTTTTAATGTATGGTTTCGTTTTATGATGAAAATTGCCTTTATTAAGTTAATTTTAAACCTTCAAACCTCTGTTGTGTTCTTCAGGAGCTCAGTTAGCAGAAGGCAGTGTTGTTTCACAAACACCACTGTGAATATATTTCACAGTAACGTTGTCATCAGAAATGTAGAGAAATTCCTTCAAATAATTGATGTTCTTGGGGGTTTTATAGACTACAAATTGTCTTTTTAAAAAATCAAGAGGTTAAATAAGGACAAACATTTTGCTTGGTCTGAGTTCTTTTGTCAGTGCTCCTCAGGGGAAAAAGCCATTGCACCTGTGCTTATATCATTTATCATCATATCAACACCATTTCTTCAGCAAATAAATACAAATCTTTCACATGTTAAAGAGCCAGTGTTGGCTTCTCCTGTTTTTAAATAAAATTGAGCCACTATAAACACCTCTGGTGACACCTCTGCATTCTCAGACTCTTACTGCAGCTGGACACTTGCCTTAAACCAAAACAAACCATGAGGTGTTGCTGCCAGCTCTTCACACTTAATCCTTGTTCTCCTGCAGGATTTAAGCATTGAGGAACAATCTGAATGTGCCCAGGACTTCTACCAAAATGTAGCAGACAGGCTGCAGACACGTTGGAAAGGTACCAAGTTCTTCTTTTTCATCTTCCTCTTCCAAAAGCAGTGATGTCAAACTAAAACCTCTTGAATTTCCAGTTAAAGCAGAGCATTCCCAGCTTTTGGAAATGCTGGGAACAGGTTCTGGTACCAGAGTTAGAATTGTTCCCTCTAGCAAGTTTTGCTGTCTAAATATTTGTTTTTGCAGCTTTCTTTTAAACTCTCAGTGGAGTTTGACCCATTTAGTTTTAATTTCCTGTGATATCCATTTATGAACTCAAGTTGGCTTGGATGAGCAATAATAATTTGATGATACTGGGATTAAACCTTCCAAAGAGCCCTGGAATATTTCATTTGTGGGATTTGTCCCTTTCAGTGCCCCCTGAAAAGGTGGAGAAGGCAATGGATGAGGTTGAGAAATACATCATGACTCGACAGTATAAATATGTTTTTTGCCCTGAGACAACTGATGATGAGAAGAAAGACCTTGCTGTCCAAAAAAGGATCAGGTAAGGCTTGAAAGGACAAATAATTGAGTAATCCCTAATTGTCTAAATGAGTTCTGAATCAACCATGCTAAAAACCTGGTGCTGTGCACAGTAAAATGGTTTGTTAAGGGGTCAAATTTTATTTAAAATACAGAAAGAGTTGATAGGTGGGATAACGACCACTACACTGGGAAAATCTGCTTTGGTTAAATTACAGCCAAAAAACAATTTTGAAAAAAAAAAGGAAGTGCTTTCTCAGAAAATAAATTACATCAGTGGAATAAAGTGGTTTATGGCTGCAATAATGTCTCACTCACACAAAGCATTCCTTGTGCCCCGAGTTAGGGAAGCAGCTGTTTCAAACACCTGGATGTCACTGGCACTGAAGAGTTTAACCCTTTTTTTTCCTGTCCCAGGGCTTTGCACTGGGTGACTCCCCAGATGCTGTGTGTTCCTGTCAGTGAGGAAATCCCAGAAGTCTCTGACATGGTTGTAAAGGCAATTACAGGTTTGTGAGTGATGAATTCTTTATTTACAGCTTTACATTTTGTCTCTCTTGCTGATTATTTTTGCTGTCATCACACGGAGGGGTCCTGGCTGTTAAATGTGCAGGAATCTTTGTGGGTTTGGAATTTCATCTCTGGAGCAGGGATGATTTTCCACACTGAGGTGTTTAGGCTTGGTTGATCTACATGAAACTCTTCCCCACAGACAGAAATGATGCAATATCAACGTTACCCAGCAAATCCTGCTTATCCAGTGCCTGATTAATACAATTTGTATGATTTTTTTCAATTTTTCCCCTCACAGAAATCACTGAGAATCTTTGTGTGTTCAGAATTTCATCTGTGGAGCCTGGATGGTTTTCCATCCAGGTGTGATGGTTTTCCGTGTGTGTGATTTTTCCAAGTGTTTAGGCTTGGCTGATCTGCTTAAAACACTTCCCCACAGACAGAAATGATGCAATATCAACGTTACCCAGCAAATCCTGCTTATCCAGTGCCTGATTAATACAATTTGAATGATTTTGTTCAATTCTTCCCCTCGCAGATATCATTGAGATGGACTCCAAGCGCGTCCCTCGGGATAAACTGGCCTGCATCACCAAATGCAGCAAGCACATCTTCAATGCCATCAAAATCACCAAAAATGAGCCAGCCTCTGCTGATGATTTCCTGCCCACCCTGATTTACATCGTGCTGAAGGGGAACCCCCCACGCCTGCAGTCCAACATCCAGTACATCACTCGCTTCTGCAACCCCAGCAGGCTGATGACTGGGGAGGATGGATATTATTTCACCAACCTGGTGAGTGCAGGGCGAAGGGTGGGCTTGGGCAGCAAGGTTTGGCTTTGATTTGGAGCTAGGAATTGCCAGCAAAGGGAAATGTAAATGAAAATGAATCTGCAAACTGTGGTTGAGGTTACTGAGAGCACAGCCAGTTTTATCCCCTCTCTCTCCCATCTCTGCTGTCCAAAGCAGAGCTTTGTTTTCTTATTTTAAAACTTTAAACCCTTGGTTTGAAAAGTCTGATGCTAAGACTTGGGTGTATTTTTATCCTTCAAGATCAGGACTTTCTGTTCCTCAAACCCTGAGTTTGGGCTGTGCAGATGTTCCAGATGCAAATCCCCTCTTTGAGCCCAGCAGAGTTTCTTGAAGGCACTGCAGAATTAGGCCATTCATGTGTGGAGGCAAACAGGTTTGTTACAGCTTCTCCAAGAGGCATTTCTTGGTGTGCTCTGCATTTTATCATAAAGAATCCTGGAGGGAAGTGACAGAGTTGAATGAAACACTTGGAATGTTAAAAGTTCATTTCAGCAGGAGCAGAGCATCCACCAAGTGAGCTGGGCTTTGACATTTCTTCCTTCAGGAAATCAATTAATTAATCTGCATAGCAGATCTCTGCTGATCAGATAATTAAATATTAATACATTGCTCCTGTCTCCTTGGCATGTTCCTGCTGTTCCCTCACCTCCCAAACACACACAGACCCTGTGGTTTGGAATGAACCTTGGCAGCTCAGTTCTTGATTTCTTCAAACTTTTGGGGAGAGGAAAGTGTTGTATGAAGCGTCTGCTAAAATTTGCTTCTGGAAAAGCTCATTTAGGGCATTAAAAAATACTAAAAAACCAGTTGCTGGTGTAAGAAGAGGATAAGGAGTAGAAAATGAGCACATTCCAGTCTGTGGTGATTCCAGTCCTGCAGTGATGCTCTCCCTGTTTTATTTGCAGTGCTGTGCTGTGGCCTTCATTGAAAAACTGGATGCTCAGTCCTTAAATCTGAGCCAGGAAGATTTTGATCGTTTCATGACGGGCCAGACCTCCCCAAAAAAGCAGGAATCTGACAGTTTCTCCCCTGATGTGTGCCTGGGGGTGAAGCAAATGTGCAAAAGCTTAGACCTCCTCTCTCAGTTGAATGAGAGACAGGAAAGAATTGTCAGTGAAGCCAAGAAGCTGGAGAAAGACCTCATCGATTGGACTGATGGCATCACCAAGGAGGTGGAAGATATTGTGGAGAAATATCCCTTAGAAATAAAACCAAAAAGTCAAGCCTTAGCAGCCATTGACTCTGAAAACGTGGAGAATGACAAGCTGCCCCCACCACTGCAGCCTCAGGTTTATGCAGGATAATTACCCTCAGCTAGTTGGGAAGGGAAGGAAATATAAGGCTAAAAAAAAAAACCAGAAATGAGCTTAAATCAGTACATTTTTAAAGGTACTTTTGGGTTGGGTTTTTTTGTTTGGTTTTGGTTTGTGTTTTTGGTTTTTTTTTGTTAAGTGTAATGAATTGTATTTATTTTAGTCCAGTAGATTTCTATTAGGCTTTGGTGGGTTTTTTGAAACTGAATTTCGATTTTCTACACAAACTGGTGTAATTTTTAAGCAACACTAGCCCATGGACATCTCTCCTGAAAGCTTCCTTCTAAGCATGCACTTAATTGTTTTTAATAATTAGTTTAACTTGAAGCCAAGTTCCAGCAGGAAAAAAAAAAGGTACCGATGTTAGTCTGAACTTATTCTGTAGCTGTAAAGATGAACTATATATTGTAAAATATGTAAAATTGTAAATAGATTTCGAATCTAATGTCCCAACTGTGCATGAGCTCGTGTGTGAGTGAAAATGATCTCAAAATATTCATTTTAGCACCTTTCAGTTCCATCCTGTTGCAGCAAAAAGGCAAAAACGCTATTGGACTTTGGATAACCTGGAGGGGAGAAGTGAGGAATGGCAGGGGATGTTGTTGGAGTGATTTGCAAACCTGAAAAATCATCTTAATCTGGTTTGTTAAAAAAGAAATATTTAAAAGATGCCATTTCTTCATTTAAATGCTCTGTCAGAACACCTGGTAGCCTCGAGTGGTGCACAAAAGTGCTGATTTTACTGCTCTGGAAGGGAATGTGGGGCCAGAAATCGAAAATATTTCAGGAATAGGAAGAAATATTTGTATTAAAAACTGCACAATGTGGAACAAAAAAGGGAGAGGGGAAAGAGCCCATGGAAGAGCTGCTCCAAAAGTGTCTCTCTCTCCTTAGTCACTTCCATCAGTGGGATACATTTTGGTTGCTTTTTTGACAATCCTGGAAAATTAATAAATAAATTCATAAAATTCGAGGTTGCTTTTTAGAAGAGGCAGGAGCAGAAAAATGCACTTTATTTCCTTGAGACATCAGCGTTCTGCTCCTCAGTGACTCCTTGAGCAGCGAGCTGCAAATGCCTTTGTGTCACTGGAAGCCCCTGAAATTCAGACTGGGGTGGAAGAAGAGCTCACCCCACCAAAAACAACCTCTTCCACCAGAACTTTGAAACTTTTCCTGTGTCCTTTGAAATCTCTTCCAGCTCCACGCAGCCCTGACTCCTCCGTGCCCCTGAGATCTCGGACACGAAGCTCAGCTGGAAACTGCTTTTAAGCGATGTTTAATTCTTGCCATCGAGGAGGAAAGCACCTGCCTCTTGATCCATTCCCACTTCATGAAAGCACTGCTCCTATTAAATTTGCACTGCAATAACTTCAGACCACGACTGTGATTTGTCCCTTTTCTGGCCGTTTTTAGCCTTTTTTATGAGCTATGCACCACCCCTGGTGTTACAGAGAAGCAGCTCCATCCTGGGATGCTCACAACAACAACAACAAAAATCAAATTATTCCGTGTGTCACCACGCCCAAATCGCTTCGGTAAATAATCCTGGGATTTATTGAGTTTATTCAGGTGCTAATTCTGATCTCCAGGTCCACGCGTTTGTCCCGAGGAGGGCTGGGGGAAACAAACTTGCAGCTATTGTGTAAATGAGCGTGTTTAAATAAAAGCGTGGCCGTTCTGCCCCCGTTAACGAGTCCCTAAACCCCTCCTCGGCTTTTGTTATTCTATTAATGATTCATGGCGAGATAATCGCGGCTGCTTCTGCGTTCTCCGACTCGGGAGACAACAATTCTCAAGTGGCCTTCAAGTGCCGGGCTGGGTAACAATGTTTATATTTATTTTCTTTGCAGAAAAGTCCTTGGGGTGATTAAGCACTTGAGAACGATTTCGTAACTAAAGTATCTCTTTGTCATGTGCCGGCTTGTAATCGAGCTCCTAAAGTGGGGATGTTTTGAGTAAATGAATCGGGAAAGGTGGATTTCCACAGCCCTCCCTGGGGTAATCCCTGAGCAGAGTTTGGGTGAGACCCCAGTGCTGCACGAAATAGCGAACCAGAGACTTTAATCGAAATATCACCCCTTAAAGTGATTTAAAATACAGGTGGTGTCCTGTGCCGACAATCTGTGTATCAGAAATTGGCTTTATTTTTCTCGCTCTCAGCTCGGTGACACTGAAAGCAAAGACTGCAGCTCCTCGGATTGGATTTTATTGTAAAATACTTCTTTGCATGTGAACTGCGTTTATTTCGTTTGGTAAGGAAGATATTTTACAGAAGATGCTGGAGTCATTAATTGTGACTCTCACTCATTAATTCAGTGCTGTCATTTTGGAAGCCACGGGGGGTTCTGACCTTTCTGATCCTCACGGGACTGCTGGTGTTTTACCTTCCCCAGGCATTTTTAGGGAATATTTCTCACCCAATATTTAGGGAAAGTTTTCTCCCAGCTTGTCCAGCTGCCGGGGACAGTAAACATTATCCTCGTGGGAAACATCATCATCATCATCGTATTACCATTAATAATACTAATAGTTAATAATAGACAATCATATATAATAACGCAACAGATATTTATTATTTTTAGGTTTTTATTATTATATTTGAAATATTACTATTATTTATTTGTTGTTTATTTTTTAGTTATTATTTATCACGATAAATGTAAATGAAAGCTTGTTTGCTTTAAGGATTTAACCCTGAACACTTTTAGGTATTGAGCACCTTTAGGAAACACAACAAAACAGATGTTTTGGGATAGTTTTTAAAGGAAAAGGGGAGAGAGAGGGCCGGGGAGAGAACGCGGTGAGCGCCCGGGCCGGTCCCGGGGCCGTTCCCGGTGCTACTCCTGGGCCCGTTCCCGGTGCCGTCCCGGTGCTACTCCTGGGCCCATTCCCGGTGCCTCTCCCGGTTCCGTTCCCAGTGCCGTTCCCGGTTCCGTTCGCGGTGCCGCTCCCGGCCCCTCCCGCGCTGCCGGCGCCGCCTCAATCTTGTCCCCCCCGCGCCACCGTCGGCGGGTGAGGGGTCAGGGCTGCGGCCCGGAAGCGGCGGCGGAGGCGGGGCCCGGTGCCGGGGCCTGTCCGTGTGTCCGGCCCGGGGCTGCCCGGGGAGCGGCCTCTCCCCCCGCTGCCCGTCCGCCCGTGCCCGCAGCCCCGGCAGGGCAGGACCATGGTGCAGAGCCCGCCCGCACGGCAGCGCCGCCGCCTCTGAGCCCCGCCCGGCGCGGGGGCCTGAGCCCCGCCGCGGACGCCGGTAAGGAGGGCACGGGGGCGGCTCCGCGGCACGGCCTGCCGGGGGATGCGGTGGCCGTGAGGCCGCTCCGGGGCTGGGGGGAGCACCGGGGAGCCTCGGGCCGCGGCATCGCTGCGCTGCCCCCGAGCCCCGCGTCCCGCTTGGGGCCGGGCGGTTCGGCTCTGCTGGGAGGTTGTAGCGTTGGTTTATTTTTATTGTTTATATAACAAAATTATTTGGGGGAAGGTCGTCAGCTTGAAGTTTGTGTGCGTGGCGTCGTAGCAGAAAAAAAAAAACCCAAACCAGTGAAAAATAATAATTTCTGTAGCACTAAAAATAGTTGTGTTTCAGAAGAGCCTCTGAACAGTGATTCCTGCGTTGAGGTGGTTTTTTTTGTGTGTGTGTGGTTGTTTTGGGGATTTTTTTCCCCCCAATTTTCTATACACCCATATTTCATCCTTTTTCACTTTTTGGGGTGGGAGGTTTAACTTGACTAACGATCTCATGATGGTTTTAATAATGAAAATCCTGGTGCATCATGCCTGGAACATGGCTGCTCCATCCCTGCTGTTACATCCAAACCATGGATCAGAATCACCCTGGGAAAAAATATATCACAGCACAGCTGGGGTTTAATTTTTTTTCCCCTTTCCCTTTGTTTGCTCTTTAAGGGTTTGCCTTTGGGGTAAATTTATTTACAGGATTAGCTCTGGAGGTGGAATTATCCGGCTACATTTGCGCCGGTAGACAAACCTGGAGCGTAGATAAGGATTCATTAAGATCTGCTCCCCACATCCTCGCTGAACTTCCCCCAAGTTTGGCCGCTGGAAGAACGCGGTGGGGAGGAAAACCTGGGCCTGGCTGTTGTGGTAAACGATTATTGCGTTTTCCTGAGGGCTGAGTTGCAGGAAATACTCCCCGGCCAAGCCTTGCGCCCTGGGCAGGACACAACAGTTCGGGTTTCAGCGGGTGAGCTGCTGCTACTTCCCTGCACCTGCCTTTGCCCGGCTCTCTGGGGATAATCAGCCGATGGCTGCGGTCCAGCTCCTGCCCAGCAGGTGTGCACAGCACTGAGATAACTTTTGTGGCAGCCCGAGCACAGAGAATATTGAATTGTGGCTGTAAAACGCTCCCTGACCCCGGGCCCCGAGTGCCATCAGAGAGGATTAATCCCTGGGTGGCTTTGTTACCTGCCGCGATTTGAGGAGCGGCTCTGGTGGAATGTGATTCTTCTTTTCCACTTGAAAGACAGAGCTTGAAAGGCCACCTGATAAAACAAAATAGTCCCTGTGCTCTGAGAGTGCCCAGCTGAGGGCAGGGGACAAACAGAGCTGGGGACAGCAGGGACAGAGCCTGGCACATCCAGCACCCTGAGTGGGCCCCTCCTGGAGCACCCCTGAGCTGGTCCTGCTGATCTGGCAGCTGGGATCATCTTCTTTTTTATTAAATAGCATCACAGGTTTTATAGAAATGAAGCTGTTTTATCAATTGAGCCCTAAATTATTAATGAAACTTGCTGGTGTCAGAATTGTGTTGCTTTTCCCAAACCTCCCCTTACCCAAAACATGGCTGGGTGGGAATTCATTTTCTTTCTGGGACTGTCCTGACTTGTGAATAAAGCTGGTTCCCAGGGCTCACAACTCCCAGGTTTTGTTTTGGATGAAAACTCGTGTGTGTCCTGGCATTTGGGGGTTTGTTAATCTGTAAAATTAACAGTTCATTGAGAGTGAGCTCACGCAGTTGGGGCTGAGCAGGTTGAGGTGCAGTTTCCTTTGAGCAGTGGGGGTGCAGCACACAGACATGATAATATTCCAGCCATAACTTTGATATCTCAGCTATTGCCCAGCTCCCTCATTTCAGTAGTTTTTGCTGCTGTTTCTGTTTCCATCGGTGGCCACTGGCTGTTTTGCTGCTTCTCTCCCTTCTTTCCACACCCAAACTGAATTTGCCATTCCCCAAAGCTGCCATTTCCTCAGCTTGTCAGTCATTTTTCTGCTTGTGATTCAAGCTGTGTATCTGTCTGCATCCCTGTCTCCTCACAGTTCTCATTACAGACTGAAGAGCCTTTTCCTGGCATTTCTCTGCACTTTCGCTGCTGAATTGGGTCCCACATTCCTTAATGAGTGGCTTTAATGAAGTCAGCAATTAACCTTGAACTGGTCACTCAACCAGTTTCTGATTATTGAACAGTTACTGATGAGAACTTTCACACTTCTTGATTAAAGCCATCCTGTGTTTTTGGCTGCTGTCACTTCAGTGTACACAGAATTTGATTTCTCATGGATCTTTAAAGATCCTGTAAAATGGAATAATTTTACTTTTCCTTTCCTCTCCCAGCTTCTCATGCTAAGCAGCAGTAACCAGAATAGCATTTTTAAGACAAATTCAAAGTCCTCCATCTATTATTGTGTGTTTTATTGCAGTCTGGGTGATTTGGGTTATGGTAACTCACGTTGGAAGTCATGACTTGGACTTGGAAAAGCTGGAAGGTTTAAAAGTGCCCATGAGCTCTTTTAGATGGAAGTGGATTCATTCCCATGGCACAGGCTCTTGGCAGACAGAGATGCCTGCTTCAAGTTTGGCACCAAAACGTCTGATTTTCAACCAGAGCTTGAGTTCATTTTGATTTTACAGCTGGGTATGTTTTAAATTACATTTTTCACTTCTAACAAAAGTCAGAATTCAGGGTTCATTGAACCAGGGGGAAAAAAGCTTCCTCACTATTTCTGCTTCCTGACTTTTAAGTTTCCTTCCCTCTTCTCATTTGTCATTTTTAAGAACTTGGAGCATATAAAAAAATACTTGGAACTTGTTTGGGTTTGCCTGTTTCTGCATGAATTTTTCTTCCGGTGGGAAATGGAAATCAGCTTTGCTGTCCCCAGAGTATCAGCTGGCAAAAAGTTCAGGTGCTTGTGGTGAATCCACCAGACTTTCTGAACAACACGAGTCTGTTGGGAAGGGCTGTCACACACAGATTGAGTAATGTTTGTTTTCCTTTTTATTTTTTACATCATTGGCCTTTTATTTAAAGCTTTCTGTCTTTGGTGAGAGTTGAAGTCAGGAATTTGGGTGTTTGAAATTCAGTCTCCATTTGGTCTTTAAAAATTTCTGTTACCAGATTACTTCCCTTCCTTGGCTTTGCTTCGTGGGCAGACCTGAAATGTTTGCTGTTTGTGCCCCTCTTGGGGATGTTGAAACGATTAATTAAGCTTTGAAAAGTGTTTTGAGAGGTGAAAAGAAACATTTCGTGCAAGTATGAAGCATTTGCTTCTTCCTATTCGTGCAAGTCCCTGGTTTTTGTTCATATTCTGCATCCTGATCCTTTATCAGGGTACCAGGAGGAAGGAATGTCCTTTTCCACATTTCCAGGTGCTGTTCTGCTCCTGCCCTGTGCAGTGCCCTCTCTGCCTATGCAAAGCCATTTTCCTGCCATTTTCAGCTTCCAGGCTCCAGGATGATGTGGAGTTTTTTATCAGTAAACATATTTATGGATAAAATAGCTCAGCAAACTGATAAGGCACTGTCAGCCTTGAGCCAATTCCCGTTATCTGGAGCAGATGTGTCTGTGCACATCTGGCTGCTGATCTTGGGGCTATATTTGGTTGGATTCAAGGACCCAAGGTGATGTTTTTGTGAAGTTTCCTCCTCCACACGCCCTGATTGCCTCCCTCCCTCTGTGCTGTGGAGAAATCTGCTGGCATTTCCTTGGAGTTCGTTGGTTTTGGTTTGTTTTGTTCACGCTGGAGGTTGGGAGGAGGGGAAGAGGCTCAGCTGGGCAGAGGTGGTGCTGTGCCCTGGAGGATCCCTCCAGGATGAATTCCTCCTTCCTGCCTGCCCTGCTGCTGCTGGGGAAGGTTTTAGGCTGTGCAGTTTCATCCCACACTGCCTAAAAAGATGATCTGAAGCTGCTGCAGATCCTAACACCTCTGTTTTCCCCAGATATCAGGACGGTAAAGTTACTCTTCCTTACACTTGGTCCTGAACCTGAGCAGGTTGTCCCAGAGCCACCTGTGCAGCCTGTCCAGATCCCTTCCCACACAGCCTGGTGTCACTGCCAAGCGTGACCCCATGTCCCTGTCACCCTCAGAGATGTTGACGGGCACCAGCCCCATCACCAGCCTCAGCTCACACAACTCTGATTTTTATTTTGCTTTATTTTCGCTCTTAGACACCAAAATTGAGGAGAAGAAAACCAAAGGAAAGATGATTTTGGTACCTGATGCTGTTTGTTGTTGTTAAAGGAGAAAAACTTCAGATGAACACCACTGCTTTCTTTGCATTTATTTGTGGCTGCTTTCCCATGGTTTGCCTGATTTGTGTTTGTAAACATTCCCTGGCACACACCACGATTTTCATTCGAGGTGGTTAACCCTGAGCTGACCCATTTCCTAACCCCTTTGCACTCCTGGTAGTGGAGCACCTTTGAAAATATAATTGGTTCATATTTTTTTTTGAGCTGCACAGCTCAATTTAAACACTGTTCTGTGCAATGGGATACTGAGAATTGAAAAACTTGTGAGATCCTAAAGGAGAAGTGCTGCCTACTGCCCTTCTCCTCCACCCAATTTTCCTCCTGAGGATATTTCACTGGTGGTTTTACATTTAAACTCCTCCTCCAGAGCGATTACCTTACCTGCACAACAAGAGGGGGAAATATCTGTGAGGAAATTCCATCATTTTAAGCTTTCTAGTGGCAGGGTGGTAGTTGTTATTATTGACAAAAATGTCAAACGACTTAGATCTCTTTAAAATTCGTGTTTGGTTGGTTGTTGGTTTTTTTTGTTTTCACTTTGGTAACTGCAATTTTGTTTTCAATACCTGCTTTAGTACAGCATATGGGGTTTTTATTGTTCTTAGGGATTCAGCTCCTTTGATAGTAAGCCTCAAAATGGGAATTTAATACTTCAGCTGTGAGTCGTTGCATTGACTTTTTGGTCTTTGCAATAGACTTCAAGATTTTCCTTGTTCGTAATTTAGCCTTGAAAAACTCATCAGTCTATTTCAGCAGCTTCCTTTTCCACACTCTTTCATACACAAATAAAGAGGAATTCACAATGTTCCTCCTTTGAGGTTGCTGTCAGGAGCTCTTTTGCAGGAAAACTCCCCAAATTCTAGAATATTTTCTTGCTTTTTAGTTGCCTGCTCAATTCCGTGTTGCTCTGGCACTCTGACAGATTAAACTGTTGGATTTCCACCCTTTACCGTTTTAATCTTTTTCCCTGCCTGGCTTTGTGGATGCTGATTTAAAAGCTCAACATCTCCAGGGTTTCGTGGCGAGTTCCAGCAGCTGTAGCTCCTGCTGAACATCCCTCACTACCCAGCAATTACCTTGGAGCTGCTGGCCAATGTTCCAGCCTGGCAGTTTTCATTCTTGAGCTCCTTGTTTAGTCTGACTGGGGAGATTTTTATTGCACCGAGTATTAAAAGGCTTTGCTGGAGTGGGGAGAGGCAGCAGCAGTCATTAGAGCCACTCACTAAATTATTTATTTGGCTAAAAGTGAAATCTGATCTCGCTTGCCTGACCTGCCAGGAGGTAAAAGCATTGTTTTGTTTGTTGTTTTGTTGGGGTTTTTTTCTGTTTTGTTTTTTTTTAACTCTGTGAACAAGAAATAAAAGTTTAAATGACATTTTTGAAGTTATTCATTTACACAGAGGAGGAAGTTAGTTACCAGAGCTGGCAGAAGAATTGGGATGCATTATGATTCTAACAGAGAGGTGTTTAAGGAACCCTGAAAATCCATAGACATTTTGATGTAATGCACTCATCTGGGTCACAAATTCCATGATAATTAAAGTTATTTAAGTACTTTCATTAAAAAATCAGTAATTCTTCAGGCAGCAGCATGGAAACATTCATCCTTCTGCTTGCCACCATTGCTATTTTCATGTCAGCTCCAGTATTGAAATCCACAGTTGTTCCCTTTTCCCTCCCAAATGCTCCAAAGGCACATTACTCCTCGGAAATTGCAGCTTATGGCATTTTCTAATTGCTTTCAAAGCCAGTGAGTTATGACAGCATATTAAACAACTGGCACGTAAAAGCTGGTGATCTCTTACATAAAAATATTAGCCCAAATATTTCTCTGTGCAGGATTTTGAGCACATCCCGGGTTTTTTATGGCTGGTTTTACACCCTGTGCTAAACAAATTCTAATGGAGCTGTTGGAAACCCCTTTAAAAAAGGAATGCCAGCCCTGGATGTGCTGTGGGTGACACTCAGCCCTGATTAAAAGCTGCAATAAACTCTGCATTTGTTTGCAAATTCTGCAAATTTCCTAAAGGAAATTCTGGAGACTGCCTACAACTCTGCTTTTGGTTTAGGTTTTGATCTCCTCCCATCTCCACATGTGTCTCCCATGTTTCCAGAAGGAGTGTTTGGGATTTTGCTTCTGGATGGAGCGTTTGGGGTTTTTAACTCGGGCTCTTTGAAGGAATTTGCTGCCAGGCACAAGATAGGCAGAACGTGCAGAAGGGCGGATCGTTCCCAGCATGATCCCTGCCAGCCCCAGCTCTCCCTTCCCCTGTCCCTGCTGCCTTCTGCCACCTTCCCTGGCCTGCCTGGCTGTGCCACAGCTGCTCTGGGACAAGGTTCTGGTAAGGTGCACATTTCTCATCACCTTCTCTTCCCCTCTCTTCCCTCTCCGTTCCCTGCTTTTCACTCTGGGTTTGTAGAGATGTGCACAGCACCCACTTCTCGCTGAGAAAAACTTTCCTGGGCTTTGCAGGGTGGATGGAAAGGGGTTGGTGGTGCAAAATAACAAAGTCAGGATGTGATCTGGAGCTCTGGAGAGCTCTGTCTCTGCAGGTTTCAGGCAGCAGAGCGAGTGGGGACTCAGCAGGCACAGCCCAGGGTTGTGTTGTTGGCACTGCACCTCTGCCTCTTCTCCCCGAGCTGCATTTTCCCCCTCTCTGGGACACTTCTGCAGGTCCTGTCAATATTTCTTCTGTTAACAGGAACTGAAGCATTTCTGCCAGCAAAATCCTGAGTATACACAAGGAAGTTGGGATCATTGTACACTGTGGGCTCTGAAAAGGGCTTTGTCTGAGTGCTTGTCCTTTACCCTTCTTTTGTTTTCTCTTCAATCAATAGCTCAGATCCCAGATCCCTCCCTGCCTTGCCCTGTGCCTCTCTCATCCTCAGAGCTGCCACTTTTCAGCCCTGCTGCACCTGGATTGTAAATGACAATGATGGGAGTCAGTGGGAATCACCCAGACCTGCAGGAGCAGTCCCTGCCTTAATTAAATGTTATCAGATCTCTGTGGATGTTCCGAGTTTAACCCTTGCAGAACAGAATTCTTTTTGCCTTTCCCTCACAATTTTGGAGGTCAGCAGCACGTTGCTCAGAGCAGCTCCTGCCCTGGTGGTTTGGTTGGGGTTAAAAGCCTTTCCAGCCAGGGTTTTAGGTAGGACAAAGATAAAGGTTGGCTGGGAGTTCCTCCTTGCAAAGCTTCTGAAGGAGATGTCACAGGGCTGCCCTTTAACACCGGGCTGTTTGCTTTTCCCTGGGACTGCAGGTGGGGAAGCTGATACAATAATTTGGGTCTTTTTGCTCTGCAGATAAAAATTCAGGAGGGGAATCAGTCAAAATATTATATTTGGGACAAAAATGAATTACTTGGGATATTTCTTCAACGTGTAAGGTCCTGGCTTTGCTTAGAGACAGAACAAAAAGTTCTAGATCCTGCAAGAGTTAAAGACCAGAAGTGTTGCAGCCTCCACCTTAATGCAGTTTTTGGGTGTTTCTGCCCATAGGATTCTTGATGCAAAAGCCTGAAGTAATGTAGGGCTGCTTCTCAGTTCTGCTTTGAAAATAGAGGCATTTGGGATGGGGTAAAGAAGGATTCTTAAGGCTCCAGCCTGGGTTTTCAAAGGATGTGCAAAGTTGGATTTGTAACTTGGTGCATTCAGACACGACTGGCACTAAAATGGAGCAGCAATACCCCGCCTGGGGAGAGCCAAGAACTGGGTTCATTGCTTATCAGCCATGCTGGGCTGTGCTGGAAGCTCTCATCCCTTCAGGTGTGTTCCCAGCTGGCAGTTTGAGGCCCTGGGCAGGTGATGTGGAGCCTGTTCTGATGGCTGCTGGGTTTCAGGCTCTGTGCTCAGGGAAGGGCACAGCCACGGAGCTGAATCCCAGCTCTGTGCCCGGTGCAGTTTCTCTCTGTTAGGCTTTTGTCTGACGTGATCCGCCACCCCCCACCTGTAGCACACAGCCCAGTGACTCTGTTGGAACATTCCTTCCCCTCAGGTGAACAATCAGAATAATGTTCTACATAAACCTGTTGGAGAACCTGAAGGTTTACATCAGCAGCCGCCCTCCGCTCGTGGTCTTCATGATCAGCGTGAGCGCCATGGCCATCGCCTTCCTGACACTGGGCTACTTCTTCAAAATCAAGGAGATCAAATCACCAGAAATGACAGAGGTATAAATGATGTTCATTTGGAAAACGTGCCTGAAGTTATTTTTTTTCCCTCCTCCTAGAGAGCACGGAGTCGTGCGGGGCATTGCGTCCATTTTACTTTCAGAAGGGCTGTTGGGGTGAATGTTTGTTAGTCTTGTTTTATATCAAGGATGAGGACAAATTATCCAAATTATCTGTCATGGATCTTCCCTGCTGTGGCTAGGAACCTTTCAGTTTGTTATTTAGGGTCACTTAGCTGCTTTGGGGAACTTCTTCCCTCAGCACTGTCCCGTAAGGAGGGAAACCTCGGCAGAGACCGCTCACCCTGGAGCGTGGTGAGAACAGAGCAGGTTCCCTTTCTGGGGATCACAAACCCGAGACCTTTCTAGCTCAGGGGAGCTGGGATTGACCCCATCTGACTTATCCAAACAACTTCCCTGTCCCTGAGGCAGCCCTGCTGCTGGTCGTGGTGCTTTGTGAGCCGTGTGATTTCTGTTCAGTGGCCTGGGACCGGGCGGGATGGGCCCGAGCCAGGCGTGAGCTCCATGGCGGGTTTGACTTCTCCCCCTTTGTCTGAAGGACTGGAACACTTTCCTGCTGAGGTTTAACGATTTGGACTTCTGCATATCTGAGAACGAGACCTTGAAGCACCTCCTGAACGACACCACGACTCCGGAGAGCACCGTGACCAGCGGGCAGGCCAGGTCCTCCACACAGTCCCCACAGAGCCTCGAGGACTCCGGCCCCATCAACATCTCTGTCACCATCACGCTGACCCTGGACCCTCTCAGACCTTTCGGGGGATACTCCCGCAATGTCACACACCTCAGCTCCACCATTTTTGGGCACCAGATTGGACTTTCAGGTAGGCAAGGGCAGAGCTTTCAAAATTCAGGTGACGTTCAGCTTTTAGAGGTTTTTTCCTAACCTTTCATGGGGGGGGATTGGCTTCAAACTGAAATGAAGTGGATTTAGATGAAATATTAGGAAGAAAATCTTCATTGTGAGGGTGATGAGTACTCAGAAGCTGTGGCTGTCCCATCCCTGGAAGTGTCCAAGGCCAGGTTGGTCAGGGCTTGGAGCAACCTGGGACAGTGGAAAGTGTCCCTGCCCGTGGCAGGGGACTGAAACAAGATAGTTTTTAGGGTCTCCTCCAACCCAAATCATTCTAGGATTCTAAATATTTCTGTAATTTAAATAACTGTATAATCAAATAAAAATTTACCAGCTTATTATGGGTGAGATAAATCCTGAGCACAGATGTATTCCAAGATTTACTGTGAGTTTATTCCTGTATGGAGCCCTTCACTTATTTGTTAGAGGAACTTTTCCCTGCGTCCTGAATGGAAAAGCACCTGCAAGTGTGCCAAGATCAGGCTTGGCAGTTTGAAATGATTAAACCTAATGACAATGGAAGGTCATTTTTAAGCCAGCAATATTCCAAACAGTGACCCTGTTCAGTTTTGTCTTGCTCCATCAAGTCCTCAACTGACATTTCAAATGTGACTTAGATGCAGTAGAGAGTATTAAGTTGTCTAAAAAAATTCTAGTTTATCTAAAATGCAGAACTGAATCAGCTTTAATATCACAAAGAGCACCAGATAAGGTGATTATGGTTTCTGTGGTGTGCAGAGACCAATCTGCTCTCTGGCTCCCTGCCAGGAAGTTTTGACAGGAGTTTGTAGAGAATTAATAGGAATTTTTAATAGAACCTCACTGTATTTTAGCTTTCAGCCAGAATTGCATTTTATAATAATGTGGAAGGTCTTGAAGCTGTGGAGAGACATTGCCCACAGCTGCAAATGTGCATTACTGTATTTTCTGTTGTTATTTTGTTGCTGCTTCGAGAGCTACCAAGTGCAAGTTCCATTTGCAGCAGCCTGGATTTACTTTCAGTCTGAGTTTCTCCACGTGGAGTTATCATACATGACTTAATGTGCAGTTCAGTAGCTGCTGACACCTTTTTCTCTGCACAAATATCTCCACTTTGAAAAGTGAGCATCAGAAAAAGCAAATATGGGACAAAAGTTCTTAGGAGGAGAAAGGCTTTTCTAAGAAAGGTCTGTGAACATGCATGAATTCACTTACAAAGAGTTTTTAATTTCTGAAAGCAGCCTGATGACCCCAGCCCTGGGGTGGGAGGGATTAGGAAGAGCAGCAGCTGGAGGATTTTGTGGTTTGTTTGGGGTTTTAACTTCTCTTTTTGCTCCCTTTGTTGCCTGCAAAGATCCGGGATGACTCCAAAGGGTGACGCTTCCTGCCTTAATCATTTGTATCTTCTCCTTATCCCAGCAATTGTTGCTCAGATACTTCAGTGAACCAAACCCCAGCTTTCCTTGTCTCTTTCTCAAAGGCAGAGAATCCCACGAGGAAATAAACATCACCTTCACCCTGCCAGCAGCCTGGAATTCCGACGACTGTGTCCTGCACGGCCACTGCGAGCAGGTCGTGTTCACCACCTGCATGACTGTGACAGCAGGCAGCAACGTTTTCCCAGTCACAGTGTAAGTGCAGCTCTCCTCCAGGGGCTGCTTCCTGCCTCATTCATCCCTCTGAGGTGTTAGTTCCTCCTGAAAGTTCCTGTTGATGGTGGAAATGACGTCCTAGCGCTCCTTCCCTCACGGTGAAACATTTGGCTCAAAAGCTCTGCTGTCTTTGAGATTTTTTTGGCCCGTGCCTGCCTTTCAGCTGTGGTTTAAACTTCATTGGGAGCAAGAGAATCCGTGGAAATGTGAGGAAATTACCCCATAACTGAGTTTCAGAGATGAGATTTGACACTGAGGTTCTTACCCTCTTCCCTGCTGAGAGATCAGCACAAGTTAAAGGCTGCTTTGCCTTCACCAAAATATCTTCCATTTGTCTTCTCTGGATTCCCTGGCACTGTTCCATCCAACCTGGAGAACCTCAGGCTGTGGGAAGCCTTAGGAGAACCAGTATTTTTCCAATTAAGCTGTGGGATGTTGGCTTAGTGCAACAACATGCAGTTAAATTCTAATTTTAGCATAGCAATCATGTGGCTTTGGGGGGTTTTAAACTTAAACTTTGGGGTTTTGTTGTTGCTGTGGAAGGCCCAAACTAAAACCACGTTTTGAGAAGAAAAGTTGTCCTGGTTGAACATGGAAAATACATTTCAGGCTGCTGATTATTTGTGTTTTCTTGCAGTCAGCCACCACATTGTGTTCCTGAAAGCTACAGCAATGCCACTCTGTGGTACAAGATCTTCACCACGGCCAGGGACTCGAACACAAAATATGCCCAGGACTACAACCCCTTCTGGTGTTACAAGGGAGCCATTGGCAAAGTCTACCACGCTTTAAATCCCAAACTAACTGTTATAGTTCCAGATGTAAGTGCTGGGCTGCTCCTCTGGTGTGTGCAGTAAATGCTTAGCTCTGGTTTCGTTGAATATAGTTCCTAAAATCATCGTTTTTGCTGCTGGTTTATTGTGTGGTTTCATTGAATATCATTCCTAAAATCATCATTTTTGCTGCTGGTTTATTGTGGGGTTTCATTGAGTATCATTCCTAAAATCATCATTTTTGCTGCTGGTTTATTGTGTGGTTTCATTGAATATAGTTCCTAAAATCATCGTTTTTGCTGCTGGTTTATTGTGTGGTTTCACTGAATATCATTCCTAAAATCATCGTTTTTGCTGCTGGTTTGTTGTGTGGTTTCACTGAATATCATTCCTAAAATCATCATTTTTGCTGCTGGTTTGTTGTGTGGTGTGAGGGCTGAGAATGATCCCCCCTAATGGGTTTGCTGATCTTCATCCTCAGCTCTTAAAAACCACAATTTACAGTTTGAAATGGTTTCACAAAAGCCTCTGCCAATATTTGGGAAAAAAAGTCCATAACAGAGGTTTTTTAACCCAAGAAACCTTTTGTGCCACAATCAGGAATCACTTCCACTGTAAAGGGGAGGAATTCAATTCATGGAGTAATTTCTGGGTTGTCTGGTGATTATTGCTTGAGTATCAAATGCAATAATTAATAATTTAGTTTTAATTTGCTTTCCTGTGTGCAGGACGATCGCTCTCTAATAAACCTGCACCTCATGCACACCAGTTACTTCCTCTTTGTGATGGTGATCACAATGTTCTGCTATGCAGTCATCAAAGGCAGACCAAGCAAGCTGAGGCAAAGCAACCCAGAATTCTGCTCTGAAAAGGTGAGTGTGGGCTAACAAAACCTTGCCTCTGATAAGGAAACAGAGAAAAGCTCCTGCTGGGCAGAGGGCAGACTGGTTTTTCTTGTCGCTGGAGATGGGGATTTAATTCCCTTTCAGAGACAAGTGGTTGTTTCATTGTGGACAGTGCAGGTGGGGGTTATAAAATCCACACAAGTGCTTGGGAGATCCTCGAGATGAGGTTTCTGTCCTCCAGAAATGGATTGTTGCAGCTCAGGAAGGGCTGGGCTGCAGCTCTTCTGCCATAATTCTGGTGTTGCTTGAACTGTTTCGTGTGAAGCAGTGGATAGGTGGCATTAAATCTTTATTTATTCATTATCTTTTACCACAACAGACTGAAAACTGTGAGTAAAACATGGTACATAATTCTAAGGGTTGTTCATCAGGATTAAGTTAAAAGCAAAGCTGCTGAAAGAGTCATTGGTTGTTAATCAGAATTAAGTTAAAAACAGTAACAAAGCTGTTGAAAGAATCATTGGTCAGTGTTACCTTGGGGACCTGCAGTTTGCCTGAAGGATTAAATATGAATGTATTTAACTGAGAAGTAGGAAGCCAGTGTTGGCACCTTTTGATCTCAATGATATTTTGTAGTTTGAGCTGGTTTGGGTGTTTTTTGTGAGGTTTTTTTTTGGTTTTGGGTGGTTTGGGACTTCCATTCTATTGATTTTTCCCAAGTACAAAACTCGCTTTGATTTCCTTTCCAAGTCAGACTTTCCAAGCTTTCTTTGAAAAGTCAAGGACAGCTCTGCCAGCTCACAGAGATAAATCATATCACTGTTACAGGATTAAGAATTTGCCTTTAATTAACTATTCTCTCTTCCTTTGTTGGTTTTTTTTCCAGGTTGCTTTGTCAGAAGCATAAAACCCCCCCCGTCCTCCCGAGAGCGACCGAAACCATTGCCTGCTGAACCCAGCCTGGGTCTTAACACTCTGTGAATCCATTACCTTGCAATGTTGGTTTATTCCAACCAAAGACATTTCAAAGTGCCTGTAATTGATTTGTACATATTTATAAAAGCAGAATATCCAGAGGAATTCCGAGGAGATGCGCTCGTCCCGCGGCGTGGCCGGAATCCTCCGGCCCTTCCCTGGGGCCAGCCCCACGTTGGTGTAGATAACTCCAGGGAAAAAGCTCCACAGAGGCAGAGATTTTTGTCTAGCTGCACCTGGGCAGGTGAAGATGCCTTTGCAAGTGTCTCAAACCAACCAAGAGATGTTTGGTTTTTTGCCCAATCTGTACAGTGTGTTTGAACCAAGTAATGCACCTTTGATATAATCCTGCATTTCCAAAGCCACCAATCTACAACATGAATTCAATGTGTGTTTGTGTGGCCTAATACTTTATTCCATTTGCTCCTTGCTTGCAAGAAAAGATATCAACGTTTTAGATTTTTTTTTCTCTCTCTTTTGGAAGAAAAAAAAATACATATTCACATTTTAATAGTGCTGTATTTAGGACAAACTTGTGCTTTTATTCATAGTAAAAAAATTAAGAAGTGAAGTCCCATTTTAAACTGTTACTTACTGAAAAGAACTGTTTGATTTTTTTTTGTTTGTTTTGGTTTTGGTGGGTTTTTTTGGTTTGTTTTTTTTTGGTATTTCATTTGGCTTGCTGAATGCCAGAGAACCAGTCAGCACAGAGACTATCTGGAAAACTTTTCCACTTGGCCTCCCATCCCCAGCCCTCCAGCCAGGATTGTGTGTCTCTGCTGCAGAGCAGCTTTCTGTAAGCTTTTTTTTTTTTTTTTTTCCTTTTTTTCTTTTCTTTCTAGAAAGTGAAACTTAATAAAAAGATGTATTGTGTTAACAGCCTGCTGGGGCTCTGCACAGCCTTGGGCAAGTGCAAAGAGTGAAAGGAAAGGAAACCCCAGAGTCTGTTACAGAGCTTCACTCTGGGACTGTGCCTGCAGCTCTGAGGGGCAGCTGCCAATGGCACTGCTGAGCTCTGGCCCATTAAATTCATTAAATTGTCATTTACTGCTGTCCACTCAGGGGAAAATGGCCACAAGAGTGGGGCTCTTGTGAGGAAGGTCAAAGAAACCACCCAGTGAAACCCCTTCTGTTCTCTGTGTCCATTCCTCAGCCAGAGATTTGGTTCTGTGCATTTCTCCCTTCCCCGTTCTGCCTTTTGCTGGTTTGTTCTTCCTGGTTCCCTCCTTAATGTCAGGGGTCAGGTTCTTCCTGCAGACATTTCCACCACTGCTTTTAAATCTCACTGGTTGCCTTAATTGACTTTTCATCTTTTCTCCCAGCTTTCTCATCAGGTGGTGTGACAGCTCTGCGTTCATTCATTCATTCATTTATTCCCACTGGCTTTTTTTTCCTCCTCCTTTTGCTCCAAACTCCACAGAAGAAAAAAAGCCAAGTGAGAATCTCATAGTCTCAGTGGTGCTGGCATAAAATTCCCAGTTTATTCCCTGCAGACACCACTCCTGGTCTGTGTGTGTTGGGAC
This sequence comes from Nicator chloris, assembly GCA_013400495.1. NCBI lineage: Eukaryota > Metazoa > Chordata > Aves > Passeriformes > Pycnonotidae > Nicator > Nicator chloris. Next base: position 11,575 of record WAAE01001789.1, on the reverse strand, counting down.
TTCAGTAAGTTCACGAGTCTTAGGGGTGTTTGAACAGTCACAGTTTCCTTCAGAACACGTTTCCTCCTACAATTTCACTTCCTTAGGTGGGATAACCTGACATGTTTTCCTCCAGGGAATGATAAGGCAAAGCTTTAGAGACGGCCTGGTTTGAAGTTTAGGGATAAAAAGAAGCTCCCAGTTTTCTCCTGATGCTGCTATGGGCTGATGCTGCTTCCCTGGGATGAGGCAGGGAAGTGAAACAGGCCAAGAGCTTCTCCTGAGCTGTTCCTAAATCCCAGCCTGAGCTGTTCCTAAATCACACAAGGCCAGCCTTCTGTGTTAATCCTCACTCCAAGAGTTGCCTCCGAGGGTGGCTTGATCTGGGGACCAAAGGCAGGACTAGGAGATGGGTTGGGAGAGAGGTGGTGCAAATCCTGGAGATACCCAAAAACCACCCAACATCACCCGAGTCCTTCGGGAAAACAAAGCAAATCCTTTCTCCTTCAGCAAATTCCAACTCCAAACATCCCAGCTGGAATTTGGGGAAACCCTTTGGGAATGAAAAGAGCCTGCTTGACAACTTCTCCCCACTTTCTGCACCCCCCCAGGAATATTAAAGATTGTGACCCACAAATGCAAAAGGGAAAACGTTGGGGAGTTGGATTTGTTGGCCTTGGTTGATCCTTTTGCCCCCTGTATTGCAGGGAGGTGCAGGGTGTCCCAGCAGGCCAAAATGCTGGAATGCTGAGGAGTATTGGATTGTTCCCAGGCGATGTACAAAGTTAAATGCAGCCAAACAGAAGAGTTAAAACTTTAATATTAAAGTTCGGATCATATTGATCTTTCCTTTTTTTGTTTTCTTTTTTCTTTTTAACTATGACTTGAATCAGTTTTGATTCTATTTGTAAGTGTTTTCTTGTTCTTAGAAAGCTGCCATTTTCTTTTTCTTTTTTTTTTTTTTTTTTTTTTTTTTTCNTTTTTTTTTTTTGCACTTTCTTTGGCATTACATAGAAAATCTGAGCCTTGGTTTCAACCCTCTGCAGGTGATTGTAGGGTTCGAGATGGCTGTTTTTGGGTTTTGTTTTGTTCTTACATTTCACTTGTCTTGTTGCATGATGGTTAATAGCTGATTTGGAAATGACATTTCTCTCCTAGATTAATTTTTGTGTTTGTAAGATGTGCATATTGCTTTGCAGAATAAAAACTATGAAGTTTATCCTCGTTGTCTTCATTTCCACGGCCCGGTGGCTGCAGATGTTTCATAAATCAACTAAAATTATGTGGAGCACGGGAGGAAATTGGGGAAAAACCTGCAGTAAAATGAAGTTGGCTTGTAAATTCTCTTTTTCCCTGCAGCACTCATCCAAACTTTGCAGGTGATGAATTGCCTGGCAGGGAGAAAATCAACCTGTGGCTGAAGGTAGCAGCCCCTGTTTCTGTTTAACTCCTGAGGCTTGTTTGTCTGCTGTTTTTGTCACCAAACTTTGGATTCCTGAGCCCCAGCACAGTCCTGGCAGATCCTCAGGAGCTGCACACACAAAGGATCCCTTGTGGGTCCTTTCTCTCAAATTTGCCAACTTTTTTGGGTGCAGTCTGGGGCCTGACCTTGAGGTGTCTGAGCCGGGCTGGGAACAGCTCAGCCACCAAAAGGAGGAGCCAGGTGGGAGCTGCCTGGGTTTGGATCTTCCTCCATCCCTGAGTTCTCCCAGTCCCTGCAGAGGCTCTCCACAGATCCAACCCCTTGCTGTGCCTTTTCCTGCCTTCCTGGCACGGCTTGGTTCATGCTCCTCCTTTTTAAAGGGCTTTTACAGCTCTGCTGTGGCTTTGATGCCTAAAAACTGCATCCCATGGATCATCCCAGCTGCTCCAGGCTCTGCCCTGCCCTGCAAGGCTTCCTGGCAGAGCCAGGATTCCCTGTTATTCACCTGCTGAAGATGATTCTTTACAGGATGTAAAGGAAACTTTGGATCTAAGCACAGATTTCCCTGGGGTGCCCTTTTTATTTAGCTCCTTGCAACGGGATTCGAGCACCTCGAATGGAATGGAGGATAATTTATGGAATAAATAGCCATGAGATTCAACCTGTGGTGACAAAAAGAGTAAGGCAAGGCAGAGAGCAGCTTGTTTTTAATGTTTGTGAATTAATAAAAAGTCACAATTCCATGTCATTTGTCTTTTGAAAGGGTCCCTGCTGGTAACATTCCAGCAAGAAGGGGTTTTACAGTGGCGAGGGTGGTAAAATACTCCCTGTGGCCGTGGGATAATCACACCACGGAGTTGTTTTGTCAGGAAGGAAAGGATGAGAGCCCCGGGGCAGCTCAGGTGAGGTGAGGGACTGAAAAACAGGGGAGTCCTTGGACCCTGTGTGAACAACGTTGTCACCTGGAAGGCACAAATGGCTAAAAAAAGGTGATTCGGGGGGGTAAGGGCTTGCTGTGCCCCTAAATTTGAGCCTCGTGCTCCCAAAAGCCTGGTTGTGTTCCTTAAAGCTCAGGGAATGCATTAAAAATGCACATTTCCAAAAGGAAACCCTCAGTGAGATCCCAGGCAGTGCAGGTGACCTGAAAGTGCCTGGAAATGAGGAGAAACCAGACGTGGATGTGGGTCGGGGAGAGAAGCCTGGAATTCCTGCAGGGAAAGGATGTGTAGGACAGGAAAACTCAGGAAAACTGAGGAATGTCAGGGGGGAAGGGGGAGCTGAGGGGAATCGGGGGGCTGGAGGGGGATCCCAGAGGATGGAGGGGCTGGAGAATTCCAGAGGGGATGGAGGGGGATCCCAGAGGATGGAGGGGCTGGAGAGTTCCAGAGGGGATGGAGGGGGATCCCAGAGGATGGAGGGGCTGGAGAATTCCAGAGGGGATGGAGAGGGATCCCAGAGGATGGAGGGGCTGGAGAATTCCAGAGGGGATGGAGAGGGATCCCAGAGGATGGAGGGGCTGGAGAATTCCAGAGGGGATGGAGAGGGATCCCAGAGGATGGAGGGGCTGGAGAATTCCAGAGGGGATGGAGAGGGATCCCAGAGGATGGAGGGGCTGGAGAATTCCAGAGGGGATGGAGAGGGATCCCAGAGGATGGAGGGGCTGGAGAATTCCAGAGGGGATGGAGAGGGATCCCAGAGGATGGAGGGGCTGGAGAATTCCAGAGGGGATGGAGAGGGATCCCAGAGGATGGAGGGGCTGGAGAATTCCAGAGGGGATGGAGAGGGATCCCAGAGGATGGAGGGGCTGGAGAATTCCAGAGGGGATGGAGAGGGATCCCAGAGGATGGAGGGGCTGGAGAGTTCCAGAGGGGATGGAGAGGGATCCCAGAGGATGGAGGGGCTGGAGAATTCCAGAGGGGATGGAGAGGGATCCCAGAGGATGGAGGGGCTGGAGAATTCCAGAGGGGATGGAGGGGGATCCTGGAGGATGGAGGGGCTGGAGAATTCCAGAGGGGATGGAGAGGGATCCCAGAGGATGGAGGGGCTGGAGGAGAATTCCAGAGGGGATGGAGGGGGACCCCTGGGCGGGGATTCCTGAGGATGGAGGGGCTGGAACGAGGATCCCTGGGCGGGGATTCCTGCGGAGGGAGAGGCTCGAGGGGGATTTCTGAACAGGGATCCCTGTGGACAGAGAGTCTGGAGGGGAATTCCTGTGGGTGGAGGGTCCGAAATGGGGTCCCTCAGCAGAGGATCCCTGCAGAGTGAGGGGCTGTGGGAAGATCCTGAAGTGGAGAGGGAATTCCGTAGGACTGAGGATCTGGAAGGGAAATCCTGAGAGGGAATCCCGTGGGACTGAGGGTGTGGAGGGGAAATTCTGCACCGGGGATTCCTGAGAATGGAGGGGCTGGAGGGGCTTCCCTGCAGACGGAGGGGGTGGAGGGGGAGCAGGGATTCCTGAGGGGGATCCCTGAGGATGCAGCGGCTGGAGGGGGATCCTGGAGCGGGGATCCTGGCCGACAAAGGCTCTGGAGTGGGACCCTTGCGACCGGAGGGGGGTCCGTGATCGGGTGTTCCCATTTGGGGTGTCCCTGTGGTGGTGTCCTAGATGGGGCTGTCCCTGTCCGGCTGTCCCTGTCCCGTGTCCCTGTCCCGGTGTCCCTATCCCGGGGTCCCTGCCCGGCTGTCTCTGCCGGGCTGTCCCTGTCCGGCTGTCCCTGTCCCGTGTCCCTGTCCCGGTGTCCCTATCCCGGGGTCCCTGCCCGGCTGTCTCTGCCGGGCTGTCCCTGTCCGGCTGTCCCTGTCCCGTGTCCCTGTCCCGGTGTCCCTATCCCGGTGTCCCTGCCCGGCTGTCTCTGCCCGGCTGTCCCTGTCCGGATGTCCCTGTCCCGTGTCCCTGTCCCGGTGTCCCTTCCCTGTCCGGGTGTCCCTGTGTCCCTGTCCCGGTGTCCCTGTGTCCCTGTCCCGGTGTCCCCGCCGGACGCCGCTTGGTGGCGGCACGAGCCCGTCCTTTCCCCGAGCGGGCCGGGTTTGTGTCGGAAGGGTCGGGGGATCGCTCGAACGGCGGCGTTTTCCCATCGCGGTGTTCCCGAGGGCTCCGGGGGATCTCTGGTTTTGTGCGCTGAGGGCAGGGGTGGCAGGGAAACCGGGGATTTCTGCTGTTTTCCGGGATTTCTGCTGTTTTCAGGGATTTCTGCTGTTCTCAGGGATTTCTCCTGTTCTCAGGGGACCCACTGAGGTGCGATGGGGACAGGGAGAGCCGGGAGATGTCCCAGCGTGGGAGGCACCCCCAGTACATCCCCTGAGCGTTCAGGGGTTCAGGACTGTGGCCGTGCTGCTCCTCCTGCATTCCTGCTCCCCACCGCGCCCCCGACAGCCTCCAAGCACAGCAGGAGACCGAAACTCCTCCCTGACAAAATTCCTTGTCCTTCCATCCCCACCTGTGTTCCCAATAAACGACAAACCCAGCCCAGCACTCCGGAGTAGGCAGAAGTCATCCCCAGGCCACGGATGAGCTCTTAATTACAAATATTCCACATCAGCAGCTGCTTGGGGAAAGTCTGGGGAGTGAGGTTTGATTTCCCCAGGTCTTGCTCCCAGGCAGGGAGAGGGAAGAGCAGGAAATTTGTAAGGAATAAATTGGGCTTGTGGATCCCTCCCCATGGAAGCCCAGGCTGGGGAGCACAAAGGCCAAAGCAATCAGATAAACCTTTAAACTACCGATTAAAGGAGGAATTCCCCAGGATTTGCTTTCCTCTGTGGTGAGCGCCGCAAAGCTCAGCCCCCAGGTCTGGTGCTGGTTCTGCTCACCGAGCCCAGGGTCTGCCTTAGCTCAGAATTAACAACAGCGATATTTGGGGCAGAAAGGTGCTGGCTCCGCGGTGACGGCTCAGAAAATGTCCCTGCTGCCCTGCTGGCAGCAAGACTTCACCATTTCCTGAGCAGGACCCGGCTCCGGTGCCTAACTTTGCCCTGAAGGCAACGGGAATTGTTCTTTGGGAGATCTGAGCTTTCCCCACCCCTCCTCCTTTATTGAAAGCCGCAATCCCCGCGTTTCCCGGCCGGGATGGACGCGGGAACTCCTCTCCTCCCTCCCTTCGCTTTGAACGAAGCTGCTGTCGGGGAGCCGGCGAACTCCTGTCGTTATTTCTGGCGCTCCATCGCGCGTGGATAAAACGCTTTGTAGGAATTCTTCCCGAAGCACCGGAGAGCTCCCGGCGGGGAACGCCGCTCCCACAGGGATGCTCTGCCATCACCAGGGTGACACCACCGCATTCCCAGTGCAGGAGGGATGCAGACTGCCACAGAGCAGTTTCCAGAGGGAAATCCCTCCCCCAGGCATTGCCCGGAGTGATTTGAGGGGTGTGGGGCGAAGTGCGGGGTGAGGGGAGCCCAGAGGCGGTGCCCGGTGTCTCCCCCCAGCCTGGCACAGCCGCAGGCTGGCAGGGACCCTGGTGACAACGGCAGGGAGCCTGGTGACAACGACAGCGGCTGAAAGGTGCCGTGCTGGAGCTGGGTGGCAGCAGGAAGGAGCCCCCGGCACGCAGGGCTTGCCGGAGCTCACCGGGCCTCGCCTGCCTTTGTCTGCCTGGGGTGGCTGATCGGGCGGGGGGGGCACAGCGGAACCCGCGGAATGTTGCCCTGACAAAGCCAGGATCCTTTGGGAAGCGCTTCCACGTGGCTGAGGACCGGGATCCGGGCGGATCTGTGCGGAACCGGAGGGCTGGGAGTGCAGCAGTGACACTGCCTGGGGCGGACGCGCTGCCGCTGCCGCAGCACCCACACCCTCGGGTCGAAATTGGAGCGAAACCTTCGAGCTGCCCCAAAATGAAGGCCGGGCTCCCGTTCCCGGTGGGATGGGACGGGCAGGACGTGGCAGTGCCGCCTGCAGGTGTGCAGGGTGGCTCCCCCGCCGTCACCTGCTGCTGGCACCTCCCCTGAGCCCTGCCGAGTCCTGCTGGAGCTGTGCTGCTCTGGAAATGTTTTAATCACCAGATCAGAGCCCCCAGGCGTGGGGAGCCTTGTCCTTTGGGGGCTGACAGGGATGGGGACAGGCTGGGGGAGGCTCTGCTGAGTGGGGTGAGCTGCTGCCTCTGGACAGGACCAGGGTTTGAGATCAAAAACTCACTGAACCCAACATTGCTGGTCGGGTTGAGTCGCTCTTTTTGTGGTTTACACCCTGCCTTGGGCAGTGGGTGTGTGATCCTCCCAGTGCTCTCCAGGGTGTGACCTCAGTGGGGTCAGGAGTTTGTGGCTCTTGAGGACAGCACATCTCTGCTATTCTTGGCCGGATTTTCCTGAGAGCAGCTTGCAGATGTTGATGTTGTTGGAGGCACCGGGCTCCCAGAGCTGGCTGGGACAGCCCAGGAGAGGCAGCAGATTCCTGCTGGAGGGATTTCTCTGCTGGGGCTGTGTCCTCTGGGGCTTTCAGTAATGCTGCCTCTTCCTCCTCCTCCTTCTTNCTCCGCCTCCTCCTCCTCCTCCTCCTCCTCCTCCTCCTCCTCCTCCTCCTCCTCCTCCTCCTCCTCCTCCTCCTTCTCCTCCTCTTCATCCTCCTCCTCCTCCTCCTCCTCCCAGCCTCATTCCCTGTGCCACAGCCTTGCTGTTAATTTTGCCATCCATTGCAAACACAGATGTGACCTTGCTGCCGAGAAATTTTGGGAATCATCCCTCCCTGGTGCTCTCCCTGCAGGGGGAGGGTGCTCTGGGCCTCGTTCTGCTCATTTCCCCAAAATCAGCCACTTCCAGCCTGGAGCCTGGGGGCTTTCAGCTGTTGCAGAGAGCTGCCAGGAAAGCCGCAACCTTTGGCATTCCTGGAAATGGGAAATGCTCCCACGTCCAGCCAGCTCCTCATCCAAAACCCTCCTTGCTGGTAGGAGGGGTTGCTTTTCCTCCTGGCAAACAGAAGGCTTGGGATTTGTTTGGTTGAACCTCCTGGGAGATGCCAAGAACGTGTTAGAGGGGTTCAGTTTCATTTCTTGGGCTTCCAGACGTGCTGGAAGCAGAGGGTGACTCATTAATCCACTCCACATGGGAATGCTGGGATCTGCACGGTGCCAGGGAGGAGGTCTGGAAGTGGCAGGGGGCATTTTTGAGGCTGTAAAGTGATTTATTTGTTTTATTCGCAAAAGAAAAAAACAACTACTTGTAAAAAAGGAAAAAAAAAGTGTATTTGATTTATTTGTAAAGGGAAGGCAAAGTGATTTATTCGCTTCCAAAGCCACAACAGACAAGAAGCCTCTCAGCAGAGCCAGAAAGATCAAACCAGGAATCTTCTGTCTCTGGATGGGTTTGGGGTGTTTGGCCTTGCTGATCCAGGGATTTGGTACCAGTGGGGTCATCTCCTGTGGATGGATGGATGGATGGATGGATGGATGGATGGATGGATGGGTGGGTGGGTGGATGGATGGAGGGATGGATGGATGGATGGAGGGATGGATCAGGCAGGGACATTTTCAACTCAGCCTTGCTCCAAACCCCATCCAGCCTGGCCTTGGACACTTCCAGGGCTGGGGAATCCACAGATTCTCTGGGCAGAGTGGGAGGGATCACCCTCAGGGTGATCCAAAGGGACAATTCCCCCATGGATCTCCTCACTCCAGCACTTGGCTCTTGTGTAACCTCATGAACCTGGCTCTGAAATTCCTGACAACGTGAAAACACCTCGGCAAAATTATTTTGGGGGCCACAACCAACTGAAATTACTTCGAGGAGCTTTGGCTCGTCTTTTCCAAGGGGCCATGGGTTCTCCCAGGTAGAAAAGGAGGGTGAAATTGGGAATATTCAGTGCAATAAACCAACCAGTTGGGTCTGGAGAAGCCTCATCCCTGTCTCAGAATAGCACCACTGCCCCTGCTCCGCACGTTTGAACACCCTCATCTTCTTACTGTGCAAAATGAGCTCTCAGCTGGACAAGAGAGGGCTTTTCTCTGGATTAAGGCTAAGACCAAGCAGGGAAGAGGCCTCTGAGTTGCTCAGGACTGTCACCATCTGCTGCTTGATGAGCTCTCTCTTCTCTTTGCTGAACCTTTTTTGTGGCTTTGGGTTAATTTCTGCTGGGGAAAAAAAGAAAATATCTAAGAATAATCCCAGAGTGTCTGGCTGTGCCAGGGAGAGGTTCTCAGTGAGGGGAGCTGCTACAGGAGGCTCTGGGAGGTGGGAAAGTTGGGAGATCATCGCTGGGATGATGATGAGAGAGACCCTAAAAATGCTGCTCTGGAAAAGGGTTTGGAGAAGATCTGAGCCATGGCTCAGTTTTTCATGTCAATTTTGCCAAGTTCTGGTGGTTGTTGCTTTTAATTCCTCCAAATTGAAGTCCAGGGACTGCATTTTAGAACCTGCTGCTTGTAGTTCCGGGGTATTTTCGTGTCCTGAGTATCCCTGGGATGCTGGGCAATGCCACAAAAGGGAAAGGGGAAGTAGATCCACATTTCTCAGCACTGCTTTTATATTTTCCCTTAATTTTTGGTCTAAATTTGGGGTTGTGGCTCACCTGCATAATTCATCTTTTCTTTCTGAAGTTTGGATGCTCCAAAATCCGTTTGGATTCTCTCCACCTGCATCCTCTCCCTCCTAATCCCATTATTCTTCTTCCTTAAGCTGCATTTTTTTTTCCCCCTTCCATTTCCCTCCCTACATTTCCGCTGTTATTTTCTTGTTGTGCCTCTGCTTGTCAGGATGAGAGGAAAATAACCCTGGCTGTGCTGGAAAACTGAAATAATTCAGTTGGGAGGAGCAGATCTTGGCTTTTGTGGGATCACCTGCAGTTTTGCAGTCCTGTTCCCCCCCCATTCCTGCCTGTCTGCATTCCCTCAGTTTTTATTCCACCTCTTCCTTTTATGAACACGTTTTCCGCCTGGGCTGGAGTTTTTAGGAATGTTTGGAGCTGCCTCCATCCCCCTCTTCCCAGGAGAGGAGAAATTGCTTCGCCCACCCCTCGTTTGGGGCAGGTTCATTAATTTTCTCCCAGGGAATGGAGCTGCTGGATGTGGAGAAGCCACAAAGCTGGAGCTGAGCAAACTCCAGTGATGGAGAACTCTGGGCTGGGAAAGGGAAAATCCTCGGTTCCATCAACGTCCTGACCAGAGGAAGGAGGGGAGACCCTGCCAGGAGGCGAAAATGAGCGAAAATCCATCGTTTTGGGAATTGGGGCTGCAGGAATCAGGGAGCAGCAGGATGTCACTGCCCGCTAAAACCTCTTGGATAAAACCCCAAATCAGGCTGGGCTTTGGGCTGTGCTGGGAGGGGCTGGGCAGCCCTGACCCTGCCAGGACTGGGGGGCAAATTCCCCCGAAAATTCTCTGCCAGGGAAGGGCTGAGCAAGCTCCTCCTGTCCCTGTGTTTGGTTATTCCAGGGAAATTAATTTGGATTAATTAATTTGACACAGGGGATTGTTTTTTTCCCCTGCTGATTTTATCCCTTGGATGAGGTTTCCTGGAAAGCTCTGCCTTGTTGGGGCTCCTTGGAGAGAGGGATCAGCCTGGGACACTCCTGAGAGAGAGACAAAAGGCAGGAAAAAAAAGAATTCTTAAAGAAAAACGCAGGGCAATGTGGATTCCAGCTGCCTTCATCTGCTCACTTCACCCCAGGGAACTGATAAGAAAATTGGTGTTTCCAAAATCAGAAAGTTTCCCTCGCACCAGTGAATGCAAACTTTGATTTATAATGATTATTTTTGAAACATCAACCTTTTCTTTTTTACTCCAGACAGGAAAGAAATGTGATTTAAGCCTCTCTGTGGACAGGAAGTCTTGGATTTTGGTCAGTTTTACCCCATGCTTGAGAGATTTGGACTGAAAACACAAAAGATTTTACTTTTTCCTCCTCAAAAGAAGGGCTTTTAAATTTTATGAACAAAGTGCCTGAACAAGGCATCACTTTGGGAAAGTCCAGATTTTGGTGTAGCAGGTGCTGGAATTTCATTCCTCCTTGGAAAACCTTGCTCTTCCCCCTAAAGATTTTAATTCTCTTAATAAAACAATTCAGCTTTAACAAAATTAAACCGGGGAGGGTAAAAAATCTGTGATTAAACCAAGGCTGGGCTGTTAGGCTGGACATGAGGGGGGTTGTGTCACCTGAGAGTTTAAGCCCAAACTTTGTAGTCTTTGGAACGCCCTGGAAACATTCCCTTCATCCTGGAGAATTCCAGCCACCCAACATCCCCAATCCAACACCCACGACCCAAAACCCAGCTGGAACCAGGAGGATTTATCTGCTGCCCTCCCCCTCCCATCTGCATTTATTTATTTCCCTTTCAGGTTCCAGCCAGCAGCAGGTGAGAGGTCTTTAAAAAATCATTCTTTCTCATGATTTATTTATCCTTTTAATCCTGGGGGGCTGCAGGTTCCATTCCCGCTGGGAATTCAGCCTCCAGGTGCAGAGGATGAAGGAAAACCCGAGTTTTAAACTCATTTTTGCCCCCCCAGGCCGACGTGGCCCAAGGAAAAGGCCGAGCAGGAGGGTTTAAGCAGCTTTGCACAAATAGGATTTGGAGCAGTTCTGGGGAAATAATCCCGGAGCTCAGCCCGTCCTGCTCAGCCGCGGGGTGGGCAGAGGTGATCTGGGGGTTTGGTGGTGACATTTCTGCCTGTGCCCCTTCGGAAAGGGATCCGGGCTGGCACCGCTTTTCCCGGGATTTGCTGGCGCTGGAGCTGCCGGGGAAATGCAGTTCCACCCCCGGGGCTGGCTTAGGGCTGGGCTAGGGCTGGTTTAGGGCTGTTTTAGGACTGTTTTAGGGCTGGGTTGGGGCTGGGCTAGGGGTGGGTTAGGGCTGGAATTGGGCTGGGCTAGGGCCGGGGTAGGGCCAGGTTAGGGCCGGGGTAGGGCTGTTTTAGGGCTGGGGTAGGGCTGGGCTAGGGCTGGGTTAGGGCGGGGCTGGGGCAGGCTGAGGGCTGGGCGAGGGCTGGGTTAGGGCGGGGCTGGGGCAGGCTGAGGGCTGGGCGAGGGCTGGGTTAGGGCGGGGCTGGGGCAGGCTGAGGGCTGGGCGAGGGCTGGGTTAGGGCTGGGTTGGGGCTGGGTTAGGAGTGGGTTAGGTCTGGTTAGGGCTGTTTTAGGGCTGTTTTAGGGCTGTTTTAGGGC